>CM042226.1:23771871-24319371 GCA_023566465.1 Cottus gobio | reverse complement strand
TTCGGCAGGAAGTCGCGCGCTTGAGGGAACGACTTCAAAGAGACCGGCCCGGCCAGAACCCTGAGGAACCCTCACCTCAGCCCCCCTCGCCTGCAGAGGTAACGCAGCACAGGAGACCATTAAAAGAGCTTCACCTGAGGTCGTAGTCAGAAATTAATTTTGAAATTAGGTTTTGTAAGAAGAAGAAAATATTTTTGAAAGAATATTAAGATCGATATCACTCATGTTGGTCTGTTTAGCATTTAGCAACAGCCAGGAGACCATTAGCCTAGCATGAAGACGGTCCACATAGAAGAGACCTTCCCTTTTCCACCCCCATAAAACCATAACTACAAGAAACTAGATATAACGTGCAGATTAATGAGCTTTAGAGTTTTACCTTTGACAGAGCCAGGCTAGCTGTTTCCCTTTGTTTCCAGTCTTTATGCTAAGCTAACCATCTCTTGGCTCTAGCTTCATATTCCGTGTATGATATTGTCATCCAACTCTGAGTGTATTTTCCAAAAAGTACTTCTACTGAAACTATTCCTTGAGGTTAGAGGTTAAAATATGCTTCCAAATATAAATGCAGCTACGCAGCCCAGTCATATCATTTTGTTTTGGTCTGTTCACTTATATTTTCCAAATAAAAATTATATTACCTGAAAAGCCATGTAGCGGGTGCCTGAGTCCATCAAAGGAAAAGGAGGTAAACCATAATAAAGTGTCTCTTGCCCCACCAGCGTGGTCAGGCTGCCTCAGGGGTTTGGGGGGCTGAGGGCGGGTCAGACAGACCCGGGCCCTCTGAGCTGGCGTTGGGCGGGTTTGACCCTCCCTCGCCCCCCCTTGCTGGTTCCCTCAGCCCAGAGGGCCACGAGGATGAGGACGAGGACGAGGACGAGGCAGTGTTGCTTTGGGTAATGCAGACGTGCTCGCTAGCAAACCAGAGTGCTGTGATTGTCCCGACTCTTAACCCCCCCCCCCCCCGAGAAGAACAACCGGCTCAGTAGCAACACAACAAGCTAGTCGACTAACATCACACGACCCTTGAAGAGCTGCACGGCTCGCCCTGCGTGTTGAAGAACTAACAGAGAGCCGGCCAGCTTGCTGAGGCCTGCTGGACGGCCACACGATGACCTTTCTAAACTTAGATCCCCTCGACAGCTCGGCCTCTTAACAGCACTTGAAGTTGTCCCTGAATGCACCGTGATTCTAAAGCGCTGAAAGTCCAACTGAAATTGCATTCTGTTTTTCTGCTGCAGCTTTTAATATCAACTAGTTTCCCACCGGCCGATCAAAACCGCGTCATTTTAAACCACATTTGTGACATCGTTGTCATTACTCAAGTTTTCGTCCTAATGCAGCACGGATTTCAACAGAAGTCGGTGTAAGAAAATTAATATTGCTGTATGTGTCCATCCACTAGTGTTATGTGATTAATATAAGTTGATTTGTTGAGATAAACAGTCGGTGGCACGAATTCTTCAGGCCATTAAACTACCACAGAAGAAGACAGGACAAGATGAGGTCATGTCCAAGCTCACATGATGGAATATAGAAACCTGATGGAAATATGACATTTGTGTTTAGTTTCACATGTTAAAGTGAGGAAGGTTTAAATGCACCTCATCAGCTGTTCACTTGGTATGTTTCCATTCTTTGTCTCATTTAGTTTTGATCCATTTTTAGTGGATTCAGCAGCAGCACACGATGTGTGGACAGCATCCCAAGTTTGTTTCATTTGTCAGCCAGCTGTTTGGAAAATTAGTGTCTCTCACTTTTTCTCTCTCTCCTTTAAAAGAAAATCAGTTGAGATCAATCCGCTATCTTCTGCCTCCAACAAAAGATGACAATAAAGAAGACAATACATTTAAAAGAAATTCCATTATTGTTTCCCAGCGAAACGGTAAAACTGAATGTGACTTCTGTTGGACATAGATAATAATAGGTATCGATAATGATGTTGCTGTTGCTCAGTGCATGAGTGACGTCGGTCGGCTGCATGTGTCTTTTGCTTCTGGAACAGTGACAGTGAACGTCTCCTTTGTGCCGCGTTCAAAACCAAACAGAGTTTTAGCGTGAAGGGAGGAGGGAAGGGCAAACAAATGTATTGGAACAAGGCCCGATGTCTGACTTAGTTCAACGTTTGCCACCAGGAAGCGATGTGCGATGAGGACATGCCGGCTGTGTTCCAATATTTTACAAAGGTATCTTCACTTCCTTCCCCCCGCCTTCGTTCCTTACCTCCGTTCTTTTGTCTCGTTTGGTTTCCTCCCCGTGACGCCTTCGTCTCTCTGCAGGAGGCGCTGTGCGAGGAGGACGCGGGAGGCCCGGACCCCAAGGACCCCAACCGGCCCCGGTTCACCCTGCAGGAGCTGAGGGACGTCCTCCACGAGAGGAACGAGCTCAAGGCCAAAGTCTTCCTGCTGCAGGAGGAGCTGGCCTACTACAAGAGGTACTCACGGGCTCATCAGACGGACTCTCACTCATCACGGCTGTCGCTGACGATCCGTCTTGTTTTTGCAGTGAAGAGACGGAAGACGAGGATGTCGCTCCGTCTTCATCTCCTTCCCCCGAACTGAGGACTCGCTCCCGATCGTCTGCACAGCCAGAGTCCGGAATCAAGCGGCTGTATGTTGAACACACAACTCCCACTGCTTCGCTTGGCTGAGGAAAAGGCTTATTAAAGAAGTCCCTGCATGCTTAAACATTTACATATCACTCTTGAATAAATGTACAAGTTACATTTTGCATCAGGCTCAAGAGAAGCTCACCAGCAGTACTAGACACCCAGGACTGTTTCAGGCTGGAAACGGCTCTGTGATGATGTGATGTTAAGATGTTAAGATCCCTTCACTTTGAGTCTTGATCCTCCACTGAGCTCCACCCATAAGAGAAACACCAAAAGTAAGCAATACCTGTGTAAAAACTTTCAGCGACTAGAACTGGAAAACAATAAAGATAGATGGATGGATATAGGTATTTATAGAAAACAACAGCCTACAATGTCTATAAACAAGGAAAGTGTTTCTTTAATTTAAAAACAAATGCAAATAGTGCAGGGCATTCAAGGAATTATCGAGGAATCTGACGTATCTTTAAAATCAATAATAAATCAAAGTATTTGTGTAGTGAGTCCAAAACCAACCAAATATAATTACCAATGATTTAAAACAGAAAAACGCTGCAATCGATTTGTCATTTATACTTTATAATATGCTTAAAAAGTACTTTTATTGATTATTACAAGTGTTCTGTTATTGAGTTAATGTGGCGTTGAGTGAGGAACCAACATGTCAAAGAAGAATCATTTTACTGATTGATTTCTTAATACCTCACAAATGTTACACTTATTTGTAACATAAGTGAATGCAGTGCAGTGTAGTTGTCTATAAATGAGGCGTGAGCATGCGTGTCATCAGTCATGTGACCGTGAGGTTTGAATGACTCAGTCTTTGTTGTTTATCTGCATGTCCACAAACTCTGCTGGACTTTTCCTTTCAGCTCCACCATGTGTGCATGTTATTGATTAGCATGCTTTAGTCATAGGCCAGAGACACACACACACACACACACACACAATCATGACTTCTTTTGGTTTGATAGGCCACACTCCCTTCTTGTCTCTACATCTCTACCTGTTTGTGCTTGTGTGTCTTTATCTTTGTGTAACAGGATCTTTACAGCCATTATGCCGATGGTGGCAGCTGGTTTGATCCCAGATGACCCCACTTTACAGCCAATCAGACGTCTCATATCCCTTGTATGACTATTTGGTTGGCTTCGGAGTCTGTCACTCTTTCAGCTAACCGCCTCCCTCCCTTGCATGTGCTAGCTTTTTGAGCCTTTTTCCCCACCTTTATCCCACCAGTATTCTGATTAGCTGATTGTGGGGCTGTCTTGTTGTTGTTGTTGTTGTTGTTGTCCAATGGGACGATTGCAGATCATAAAAATCAGCCAGTCAGAATATACGTGTAGTCTGTTGCCACAGTGACGACATGTCTACGCCTCTCTAAACTCATAAAGATTATTCATTTTTAATTTACAGACTAAAAACGCTTTTTGCTCTTTTTCAAATAGTGATTGAATAACTTAGAACGGGCAATGAACTCATCATGTTTTCCTGATCAAACATTATCGCATGTGAAAGTTCTCTGTAGCATTCAGCATTAAATGTGATACATTTGTATCATTTCTGTTAACAAATGAGAACGATTAATGAAAACGATCAGAGCTTCTCCTTTATTGCATTTCTCAGTTTACAAAGGAGATCTGCGGTACTGTGATGGATATGGCTAACTTCCATAACTACTTCCATACGCTGTTCTTCAAGTGCTGCTCCCTGGGCGGCCCCATAATTAACCAAGTAAATATAAACATTACAACAAAATATTACATTCGTTGTCTGGATCGTTTGTTTCAGCCAATGGCACATGGTTTCCATAATTACCTTAATTTGTACATATTTGTGCAAGCAAACTGAATGAGGAGACCAGCCCCGACGCTGCAAGAAGGTGTGGGGTAGATGGGACGTTTGGTTTTGAACGTCAGGAGCCGACACACTCGTTTGTTTACAGTAATACTACCAAGAAATCCCAATTAATTTGTCAAAAATAATAGTTTGAAATGCCATAACTGCAAACACTGCTTCCCTGCTCTCTACATGCGTCTTCACTTCACGGACACACGCACTAACGCCTCCGTTTCCTCTTCACCCATCTCGTCTTGCAGGTTTAGCTTCTTCTCACGTGACAAGCAGCGGAGCTCGCAGCGCGGCGGGCTCCTGGACGCCGGCCTCGGCTCGTGGCCGGGGAAGGATGCCGTGTACACGGAACAAGCCCAGGAGGCTTTGCAGCACATGTAGGGTCAGGGGACGGACTCCAAACGCTTCAGAGCTCCACGTCCATCACTCGAGGCCCGACTCGTGAACCCAAAACCACAGAACTTGACGGGAAATAGCTTGAGGTCAGACCGGAGGAAGAGCATCGTCCTGAACCAGGTTCCTGCGTAGACAGGATTTCATTTAAACTCCTGAGAATACTTTATATATACATACTCTATATCTCGGTGAGCGGCGGCACATACAGACTTTAAAGAATGCTAGAGACTATGTTGGAGGAGAGGGCAAACTCAAGTTGTAGGATGGAAAGTGAAAGGTTGGTCAGTGGGGGAAGATGAAGGCTGCGGACACAAAGCTTGTGTCGATAAATCCCACGACACCAGACAGAGGCGACGTTTGTGATTCGCTTAAAACTCTGTTCATGTGAGCAGCTCATCACTAGCACTTTCAGTTCAAACTCCGCAGCTTCAAAAGAAAATCTAGACTTTGTGTGTAAAACGTTGCCTAGAGTCCTGATTTTAAAAAGAAGAAAGAAAAAATGTATTTAAAATAAAACAGCTTGTTATTTATAATGATGCAACATGCAGTAAGTAAGTATGGAAGCCCACTTCTGCCTAGAAAAGAAAAAAACACATACAAACAAAAAGGGTTTGACCTGTATGTGCTAATTTTGACTATAGTAATTGTTTATTTTTAATTATTTTTTACTTAAATCAAAACTGTGATTATAAATTATATAATGTCAAATAAAACTGACACTGTTTTCACAAAAACGTTTTTAATATTAATTGTATATCTTCATAATTTTGACCCAATGCCCAAGGAATGGGTTTGCCTTGAGCCCTGTTCACACAGGACAAGTGTTGCAGGGAGACTTCATGTAGTTTATAATATTTGTGGAATAATCGTCTGTGATTTATAATCGCCATCTCCAGATATCCACAGACTGTTATACACAGACTGTTATGCACAGACTGTTATGCACAGACTGTTATAAACAGACTGTTATACACAGACTGTTATACACAGACTGTTATACACAGACTGTTATAAACAGACTGTTATACACAGACTGTTATAAACAGACTGTTATACACAGACTGTTATACACAGACTGTTATACACAGACTGTTATAAACAGACTGTTATACACAGACTGTTATACACAGACTGTTATACACAGACTGTTATACACAGACTGTTATAAACAGACTGTTATACACAGACTGTTATACACAGACTGTTATACACAGACTGTTATACACAGACTGTTATACACAGACTGTTATACACAGACTGTTATAAACAGACTGTTATACACAGACTGTTATACACAGACTGTTATAAACAGACTGTTATACACAGACTGTTATACACAGACTGTTATAAACAGACTGTTATAAACAGACTGTTATACACAGACTGTTATACACAGACTGTTATAAACAGACTGTTATACACAGACTGTTATACACAGACTGTTATACACAGACTGTTATACACAGACTGTTATAAACAGACTGTTATACACAGACTGTTATAAACAGACTGTTATACACAGACTGTTATAAACAGACTGTTATACACAGACTGTTATACACAGACTGTTATACACAGACTGTTATAAACAGACTGTTATACACAGACTGTTATAAACAGACTGTTATACACAGACTGTTATACACAGACTGTTATAAACAGACTGTTATAAACAGACTGTTATACACAGACTGTTATAAACAGACTGTTATACACAGACTGTTATACACAGACTGTTATACACAGACTGTTATACACAGACTGTTATACACAGACTGTTATACACAGACTGTTATACACAGACTGTTATAAACAGACTGTTATACACAGACTGTTATACACAGACTGTTATAAACAGACTGTTATACACAGACTGTTATACACAGACTGTTATACACAGACTGTTATACACAGACTGTTATACACAGACTGTTATACACAGACTGTTATAAACAGACTGTTATAAACAGACTGTTATACAGACTTACTATATGTCCCCAAACACAGACGTGATATAATTTGACCGGAGCATTTATTTTTGTTTTCTCTGCTTTCCCCGTTGTTTGCCGTTATGAATGAGAGTTATGACATAATTTTTGATGCAAACTCAGGAGGCTCATCTCTCTGGAGACCCACTCGCACTGGAGCAAGAGGTCGTTGTATTTTATAAACACAAATAGACCCAAATGATATGTATCATATTGATAATATTAAATATAAATATGATATCGTATCATATGTTTATTATAAATAGATGTTACGCAGAGCCTTGGCATCATATCCGGGAGATAATGTCAGTAAACATCTAAGAATAAAAGTATCTCATAATTCCAATTTTTCATAATAATAATTATAACTTAAGTAACTTGTCATAGTTGTCTCATAATTTTATTCACCAAGTCAAAACTATGATGACTTATTGGTATTTTTTATAATAATTGTGACTATTATTCAGCATAACTTCCCATCTGTTTTTCTGGTTGAAATGGGCTTCCATGAGTAAATGTACCCTTCTCTCCAACTATGAAAGAAACCTGAAGTCACAGAGCAATAGATTCCGTTTGTGATTAAAACTGATATTAGTAATATTAATAACTGATATCCAGCCACTCGTCCCGTTTGAACTCTCGCTGTGCCAAAGCTGTCCGACATATTCAAACCTACAGTTTTAATGATAACGCTCACATCACCAGCTGAACCAAAGCAGGCGAAAATACATGAACGTTCCTCTTTGGTGATTTAACAAACAGATGCAATAAAATGTAAAAGAAAAACAGCTTGTAATTATTAATCTGTGCATAAATAGCCACCTTGTGACCTTGAAGCACTTCAGGACACAATATGACGATATTTCACAAAAGCAGTGTGTTGAACTCGAGGCTGCCAGAGTGAGATTTGTTTTTATTTTTTATAATGGAGGAGAAACTATTTAAATGATCATGCCAGCTTTATCCTTTAAAATCATTACTATTGTCCTGTAAATAAGAATAATGTTCACGTTTTGTCACTAATGAGAATATTCAAAAACAATTTATCAATAAATTACGCGGAAAACAACGTACAAAAACAAATACTAAAATCAGTATTTAGTTTTTTTGTATGAATATGCCCAATTCCCAAGTCTTCAACGTCGGAATGCTTACGACAATATGTTGATCCATAAAATCACAATTTTCTTCTCAGTGCTAAATTTGATTCTAACGTATATTTCATTAAGCAACAGCGTCAAGGTGGGATGAGGTGGATCCAACCTTGCAAAGCCAAAAATCAAACAATTTTAAGATTGTTTTTATGATAAATTTGTGACATTATCCCAGTTTTCCCACACAAATTCATAATTTTATAAACCTTCAAATTGCACAGCAGAAGAAAATCATACAAAAGTCCCAAAGTTATGTGATGAGTAACATTTCAAAAGGTGTTCCTCAGATTGTGTTCAGGAGATGGCTGAGAAGCTGTAAATGGCAGAAAGTTGCTCTGAAGTGTGGTTTTAATAAAGATGTCCGTTTGGAGAGCGAGGCGCTGTGGTGAGACCAAGTAGAGGCACCACCATCTTTATTTATACTCACTGTGAGCTGGAATAAGTGAATGTCAAACTTTTCACACATTCACAGATCCAAAAGAATAATGAGGAAACTGCATCATGAGCATCGTTTAGATTATATCTGGAAGTCAAAGTGATCTGGACATTTTAAACGAGTCATAAAGGTAAACCGGTCAAGAGAAGACGACTCCAGTTCTCCAGCTCAGTATTTTAGTTAGAGTTGATCGTCATGTGTTTTCCCCGATGAAAAAATAAAACTGATATTTAAAAAGATATAATGAATGGATCAGTGCTTTATTTAATGAGCTTGCTTCTATTCAAACATGTCTCCTCAATAATAAAAGGTCTGTCCTGTTTGAGAAATGTGTCTGTCTGTTTTTAAATTCTTACCTGTCAGCAGTTCATAAATACAAATATATGTGTGTGTATATATCTGTGTCATATATATTTTAAATATCAGAGGTAAATGTACTTTTTACTACACTGCAACTCAGTAGTAAATGTGGTATTAGTATTTTTATTAAAGTAAATAATCATGCTGTAATATCCTCTCACAGTTGTTAGTTGATTCTGTCATGCGCATTGCAGACTGCAAGCTCACCACGACGGAGCCGCTGATCTCCCGTCGGCACCAAAGTGGAGCTGCGTCAAGTTACAGGAAGAGAAGACAGATAGATACCGGAATTAGATATATACCTTCAAAATAAAGGTGACTACTGAGCCATATTTGGAGAATAGTACATGTTTTATACCGTTGTATTATCTTCAAATCAACATGTGTCTGCACACTGGTGTAATGCTCCCTTCAATGTATTTTATTTTGTGTTTTGTTTGTGGATGAACACTTTAATTAATATAATTTCTATTCCCAATTTATGTTCTGCATCAAAATTCAAAACTAAAAAATACACAACAGCACTAAATGAAATGACTTAAATAAACTATGCTTCAACATCACGTAGATTCAATGTTCTGTAGTTATTACTGTAGTATCAGATTTGAGTGCTTACAGTGATAATGTACATTACCTTGCTGTGACCATTAACACACACAAATGTTTTAATTTGAAGAAGCTGTACAGATGAAATACAAAAAAGAAGTGAACATGGACCAAGGAGAATACCAACCTGGCCTCAGCTTTAATTAAGAATATACGTAGACTATTGTAATGCAATCTAAACCAAAGTAATCAAGTCTAGAGTTAGCCACAAGATTAGGTGATGGATTTTATAAGATGATTTACTGTATATGCACATATTTTGGATCAATAATGTGAATAAGGTCATACCAGATCAAATACGTTGGGTTTACTGACTTGGACGATGAACTGAGCGTTATTGTTACTGACTTCATCTTTCCTTTGGTCAGAGGAACAATTCATTATTTATTATTAAGCTGCACGCTCTCCTTTTGAAGAAAAGGAAGCTAAAGCTGAAACAGAATTTGTCCTGCGTACATTTGAGCAATTTCTCAAATCAAATAGGACGCTTCATGTAGGACATCCAGGCCTTCTCTTGGATCCTTCATTCAAGTCGTCGTGTAAAATGTTCTAAAGTATTTCATATAAATAAAATGACTATACATAAAGACCCATTCGCTCAATGGAAGGCTGGGCTCTGTAATATTTGGACTGTGATGGAGCGCTAAGCATGAATGATTATAAAATCCCTCATATAAGAAACACACCAACTGTACATTGTTTTTTATTTGAGCACACACATGAAACAGACCAACAACAAAATGTTTCAAATAAAAAATAGCCTTTGGTTTAAGTGTGTCCCAATTGATCAATCAGACCAAAACTGTCCATGGAGTTTAATGGATCCGGATCAGACTGAGTCCATTTGTGTGCCTGAGTCTGTAGGAGAGGACTTTAAGGCTGAGCTAGACCACGACCCTCAGCCTAGAACTGCTGCCTTAACTTTCCATCAAACACCTCAATCTAATACTGCTGAAGCAAGCAGGTGTTTAAAGCGGTTGTGTGAAGTGGGTCACTCTTAAAGGAACAATCGGATGTTTTGACATGGCATCCAAGATGATTGTCTTCATCGTGGGTACGCTGCTGCTCCTGTTACGCTCACAGTGTTCCTCTTTCTGTTGTCTGATTGGCCAAAATACTGCAGTCCTTTTTTTTTTAATGCACAGGTCCTTTACTAATTTCACGATGCATTTGCAGGATAAAGTGCTTCTCACCCACGGCCAATCACACACACACGTGCCATTGGTTGTGGCAGGACATCTCAGAGTGCTGCTATAAAGTGCAAAGAGAACAGGGGACGAGCAGAGCCCGCCCCCCGACGAGAGCTCGTCTCGGGGACGGCGGCGGGCTCAGACCACCACCGGCTGCTTCCCTTGCTGCGAGCCCTGCGAGGGGCGCGGCCCTGCGGACGCTTCGCTGCGTGACCGGGGCAGCAGGAGGACCACTCTCTGATTGGACCGTCTCCACCCATTGTACAGTCGACAGTGATACCTGAGAGACACCTGTGGAGGACAGAACGGATATTGGAACTATTAAGTGACTGCATTTCATTCAAATGACACTCAAATCCTTTTGGTTTGTTAACTTGAATTAATATTAATGAGGTAATAAACATTGCATGACACCCACACGCCTCAGCCCACTAACCAGGGTCCAGAAGAGGTAAATGGTGAAGAGGGCAACGGTGAGCGCAATGAGCCCCACGGCCTCCAGCCGGCTGGAGAACTGAAGGTGATCTATGGCGCCACGGAGACAGAGCCAGCCAGAGACGGTCGCCAGCGGGGTGATGAGCAGGAAGCACACCATGTCTCCCAACAGGGTGCGCTTTTCCTGACGGAGACCCGGGTTCTGCAGCCACTACCGCCCCCCCACAACAAGACACCAAAGCACAGTCAGGTTCTGAATAATCAGGGACATGAACACTTCTCACACTGCAGCTCCTGAGCTTCCTGTACCTCGAGCAGCGGCCTGGACTTCCTCTGCACCGTGAACTGGTAGTGGCAGAGCTCACAGAAACTGGTTCGTGAGGCCGACAGCCATTGCTCCAGACAGCTGCGGTGGATGGGGGCCAGGGTCCCGGAACAATCACAGAGCGACAGCAGCTCCTCCTGGGCCCCGCCGTCGTGACAGATACGACACATGGGGGTCTCCGGAGCGCCACTGAGGAGTAGAGGAACCAGGGGAGATACTTTAATCTGGTTGGTTTGGTTGGACCATGTGAACATGTAATTTATGGCTAAAGCTATTTACTAAGGAGTCTTCCTAAATGTCACAAAGATCTACTAAAGAACTTAGAGAGAAGTTAAAAGAAGAGGCGGGGCTTGACCCCGTCACCATCACATTAGTTTTCAAGAATGAGCTCCTTCGTTATGTCCATGGTATTTGGTTGATCAGAGAATGTCAAATTAAAGTTAGGGTGGAAAGTAGTTCATTGTTTGCACATTGCCCACGTCTATTGGTTATTCTGGCATCACGTTGCTTAAAATATAAGTGACATTCTTATGTAAACAAACATAGCGTGCAATATCGAGGTCAGCAAATGTTTTCGCAGTCATGTCCACACAGCGTACAATAAGACGCTAACATAATTAGCGTGACGGACCTAAATGGGCCTTCTGGCTTCAGCGGCCATCAGAAGTGTTACTCGCCTCAGGTTGACATAAAATTAGACACAGAATTCACAACAGAATTAAAATGCGTCCATGACCTACCACTGTTTGGCGTATGCGTCCAACCCCGGAGACGTCAGCTGAGTTTCCAGCTTGCTCGACGCCGGTGTGTAATACTGAGGCTGCTCACCGCTGGACGCGCTGCATTCCTCCATGGCGTTTCCAGGGAGAGGCGGCTCATCACACATGTGCTCAGAGGCGGCTCCGGTCAGTAGCTCTCGGGCCGACAGACACTGGGTTGGCAAAAGATGTACAGTGATTGGTCATCATGGTGGAAGACGGCATCTTTTTTTGCTACGGCAACCCAATTGTTTCTGTTGCTGCACATTACTTATGATGAACAATAAAAAAATGCAGTAGTGGTTGTGTTTGTCATGTGTTACAAATGGAGAAAAACTTAATGTCACTATGCAGCCCTGTGATGCATGATGACAATAAATGATCCTTGAATCCCAGAAGACAGTAGAACCCTGGACACAGACCCGAGGGCCTACTGGGCTTCTGTAGGAGACGTGAGACACATGAACCTGATGACAGAGCTGCAGCACATCCCCAGTACTGCTGGGATCTGGGTACATGGATGATCATCACCAAACACATGGCCTAGTGGCAGGTTGGAAACAAACCAACAGTTTAAACAGAAACTGATTTTTGGGAAGAAAAACTAAATGAGCCCAACTGAAAATAATCACTTATTTCTAAGAGCAGTAGTAAAAACAGCAGAGTTCAACGCTGAAGCAGGAAGTTGGTCAGATGTGTAACTTGTTGGGTAATAATCAACCCAATCCTCATTTCCTCTTCCAAATAAGTTTGTTTCCAACTTATTTGATTGGCTGTTTTTGTAGCATCTTTTTTATGATTTGTTTTTGTCTACTTTGGATGAAAAATCATCAACATAATGAAACTCATGTGCACATACTCTAAATAAAGTAGACGTTTCTACTAGAAACAATTGCCTGTTTGGCAAACTCCATCTCCTGATGAAAACTGTGAGAGATAGTTGAAAGCCCCACAAGATAGCTCTAGTAAGTGGAACTTAAAGGTACTTTGTCAAACTACTTCCCACGCTCTACATCAACATGTGTTATGTTTCAATCCACCAACTGTATCCAAGTACAATAGTCATTTTGCTTTTAGCTTGCTTTCTGGTCTCTTCCAACAAGTCCTGAGAAAAATTGCTTTCCCTCTTTCTGTCAACACCGACCATCAGTTTGGGAGGCAAGAGAGCTGCAGTATGCTTCTAGCTCAGGTACATGAATACTGCGTCAGGTACATGCATACTGCCTCAGGTACATGCATACTGCCTCAGGTACATGAATACTGCGTCAGGTACATGCATACTGCCTCAGGTACATGCATACTGCCTCAGGTACATGCATACTGTCTGAGGTACATGCATACTGTCTGAGGTACATGCATACTGTCTGAGGTACATGCATACTGTCTGAGGTACATGCATACTGTACATGCATACTGTCTGAGGTACATGCATACTGTCTGAGGTACATGCATACTGTACATGCATACACGCGAAGCGTCTCCATATCAAAGCAGGGAGCCGCTGTTTGTTGACAGCAGGCCTAATGGTGCGTTCACACCACAGCTGTTCGCTAACGAGCCACACCTTTCCTCTATCTATCTTTTATTTTTATTTTTTTACATCACACACACTTACCTTCGGTCGACGTCCTGAGTTCTCACTACCGGTCGTATGGTGGAGAATTAGCTTATGAAATGGTTCCCCTCCTCGCCGTACCGTTATGAAGTGAACTTCCGCTTTGCGCTAGAAAATGTGTTGTTGGTCTACCGATCCGCCCGAAGATATGTTTGCCCTTATTTAATCCTTATAGGCACTTTCTCTTAAGGCGCCGTGCAACTTTCCTCTGGATGTCTTCTCATAAGAGCGCTCCGTAGCTAGTTATCTAAAAACAGACGGTTTTCATGCCTGAGCTAGTCTTAAGCATTGTAATGGTGGAGGAGACGGGGACAAACCAGTCTGTATGAGGGGACCAGCGAGGTCTGAAGGGACGTCTTGCCTGTGAGGCAACTTTCAGGGCATCGTCATCCGGGGTACACCGCCGTCTCCTGCTAAACTCATCGTGTTTTACTCCCTCCTCTAAATAGCAGGAGTCAGGGTATGTGGGACAAATCCCCTTTTGTTTGTCACGTGGTTCTTGTAGATCGCAAAGGTTCTCAAGATCCCGCGTCAGTGGGTGAGTGGTTTCAAGCGGACCGACAGCATCAAATATATGTAGACGTTACACAGTGCGGACGAAACACACGTTTTATTAAAGTATTTCTTCTTCTTTTGGGGCCAAATCATTACAAATATGAATAAACATTTAGTGTCTGAATTATACCTTTTGTCTCTAATATAGTCATCATTGAAGGAAAGAAAAAAACATCTTTTGGGGAGCATTTACTCTGCCTATCGACAGCTCTCAGCATGGTGTCCACCTCGCTATAACACCAGCAGTAAACATTGTAAACCTGAAGAGATCTGGAGAGGACGCCATGGGTCCATGACGAAGCCTCGGTCAGGCCAGTGCAGCAGCTGCATGAACCCAACACCATGCAGAGCGCTGGCCTCGGCTGACCGGGGGGACTGCGGCTCACATTTAAGACTAAAGCCTGCACCAGCAAACTCTGCACTGAGACAACAAAATGCACTTTAGCATCCATCCACAAGTGCAGAGGAATGCACAAAGTATACACAGTTACAGAATGTAGAATAAAAAAGAAGATATAAATATGTTATGATACAGTGAGGGTGATATAAAACATGCAGCAATTACAGTAGACACTGCAGGTAAGAGTATCAAACATTAAAACTTGCACCGGGGCATTGACATCAGCTCACTTTTGGGACTAGGTGGGAATGGACCTGGTATGAACCCAGGATCTGATGACCCACTTCTATATGAAACACATGAAAACCAGCATCATACAAGAGACACTGACCAGCTTCCTTTCGGCAATATTATCAGAAAATCGAGGGATGATGGCAATAAAGGACGAGGAGGTAATATGTTTATTATGTAATATTGGACATCGTCCTGTGAGAGGGACGATGGCACCGAGGGACGATGGCTGGGATTATTGTTGTAATTATTCAGTTTAACAGAAGGTGGAGCTATAGCACAACATCTTGGATAATTTTGTGGCAATCGTTCATTTTTACAAAGCATTCATATTCACAGTGGAAAACATTTCCACCACAGAAATGTGAAACTGTAGTGAATGTGACTTCATAATTCACCCTTGTTCTTAGTGTGGTTCTACACACTGTTGTTTCATGCAGTTATTTAAGTAATGTGTTATTCATGTACGTACGACTGTTTCGGGATCGTGGTCCCTTTAAATATTCTGTTGTTGATGACGTCAGCTCCAGGCTTGTGAATTTACCGGGCAGCGCCATCTTGTTTCCTTTCAGAATGGAGCCGTGTAAAATAAACGAGTGACACGCACTTGTGTACTCAACTTGAGGAATTGCCTTTTGAGTTTAAATGCAACTTCCACAAAACATTCATTCATCTCAATGTTGAGGTCGACATGCTTCTCACCAACATACAGGGTTGATAGAGGACCGCACTTGTCTTCTACACTTAGAAATGAGGGGAAGAAGAAAATAAAGTGAAGAGGAGAATACAGAGCAGGTCATCATGAAACATATGGATAGGATAAGAATTATTGATCACAAAGGGGAAACTCAAATGTTGTAGCATATGGCTGAGAGGTGGCACAAAAAAAACAACAATTAAAATGAAAGGACTTAGAAATATGTGTGTGGTCTATTCATCAACCAATCTAACCACAATCCAAATACTTCAAAATGTTACGATGTTTAATCTGTAAATCATTGAGTGGCAATACACGGCTGTATGACCTTTAGAGCGTGTCCTCGGATCAGGCAAGGCTGATGCCCCGGCGGTTAGAGGCCTCTGGGTACACCAGGTACCTAATCCACACTTGGGCTGCTGCCAAGTTCAGACTTTATCAGTTAAAATGTAAAATGGGCTTCAATAAATCAATTGCTCAAATCTTCTTGTGTGTATTGTTAAGTTCAAAAATCTTTGGGTGGTTGTGTGAAGAGAAGTCCCAGATGCAGAAAGTTATAATAAAAATTGATTTAATAAAAAGATGATGAACAGCATTTCAAAATGAATCACACTAATAACTACACAATATATACAAATATATCCCATGGGAGAGAGAAATCCCATGAGACAGAGATCCAGTGCCCCCCCCACCGGGCAGCAGATCCATACATACCTGCCCGGCAGAAGGCACCCAGAGATCTGCTGATGTTCTCAAAATGTCTCAGCTTTGCCAGGTTTGGGGTCAGCCCCCCTTCCTCTGGCTAGCCTCTCTTCCAGTCCATTGATTGGACAAGACCTCGTCCTTTTAGGTGTTGGTCAACCCAAACCCCCTCTCGCTTAAACAACAGTGCTCAGGACTTCAATCAACCCCCTCTCACATTCCTGAGCACGTCCTCCTTATCTATCTGCTCCAATCTTCAGGCTGCGTAACTGTTTGTGGGCTCCTGATGTTTTCAGGATTCCTTCCACAATCACTCAATACATTTCATAATTCTAATTAATACATTTGTGTAGTACATACAGTGTCATCCATTCAATATTTGATAATCCATACAGTTATTTATTTGTCTTGACCCTCCAATGTAAACTCTCTAGCTCTCACTAGGAGCACTAAAACCATTATTTTCCAACAATCCCCCCTTACTCACTATTTATAGTGAGTATACAAAAATCATGCAAGACACTCTCTGATTATCATAAACTTAACTTGCTGTTACAACTTCCATAATCGTCATTCATTTACAGACTTAATCATGTCCCCCCTTGATAAACCAGTGCATCAATCAAAAGCTTATTTCTTCATCTTCAACTCTTAATTGATTCCCTTGAATGTTTTTTACTAAATGCAGCTTCAATCAATCTCTGCAGAAGTCCATGGATGCAGCAGCATCCTCAGGGGATCACGACTGTGGTGGCAAGACAAAGTGAGGTTATTATGGACAGAAATGTATTTTCCAAACATACTGTCCAACCAGCTTGTGATGGGATCATCAATCCCAGCATTCTCTGCAAGGTTCTGACTCAATGCCGTAAGACCAGTCAGCGCTTCGGTCACTGATCCATCAGGAGCTGTGTTGCTTAGGATGAAAGTAAAACAGGCAAATCCAAACATTGTACAGACTCCGCCTTTCTCAGCATCACAGTATAATTAACAATTCCTTTTGGCTATTGTCAATCGGAACGGAATGTTCCCAGCCGTGGTCTAAATGGCTCCATATCTAGTTGTTAACCAGTTTCTTCTTCTAAAATCAACACTGAGCTCCCCTTGATAAACAGACACTCCCTAAGCCTCTGGGTGTTTGATGTTTTCTTCACTGGGTTGAGACAAGTGCCCCTATTGGTTTCACCTCCCTTTGTAACCAGACTTCACCACAGAGGAGATGGGTGCCCGCTTAGGAGTCCTCAGTAATGCAGTTTTCTGCAGACAACCGGTGCACCTTCTTGCTGTAGGTGTGATGAATCCAGGATGCTCTCTCTTTGATATGCGGACAGCAGTTGATGTGCTAATGATAGTTGAATGGCCCTTCCCCCCTTGGTGCATTCCAAGTCTTTCTCTTTACGACCCAAGTGGTCCAAATGGTCGGGGGATAACAGAAGAAGGCATCTCAATTCTTCTTACATTCCTGATATCATCCTGCTTTGTTCTCCCTTTGTACTCATCCTGCCAACAAACATCCTAAACTTTGTCACCAATATGCTCTCTGCTTAAGATTTACTGGACAGTTTCTTAGATAACTTCAACTGTTTTGCTTATAGTCATGTTTAAGGATTTAGGATTACAAATGCTGTTCTCACCAAATGGTTCTATCTTTTTGCTCTATCAACTTAGTTTTCTACTTTCAGGTGCTAGAATGACAGATCTGCATGCTCCGGAAACACTCCAAAAAAGTCACTTCACATCCCTCTACTTCTAAAGTTCTAAACAGCTTTACATCCTGAATTAACAGTCTGTTCAGCTTATCAGTGTGTGTGTGTGTGTGTGTGTGTGTGTGTGATGTCCTTCTCTTCTCTCTAATTCTCCCTTCTTAAGGTTCCCTCTTAGTCTTTGTTCAATCTGATGAACCAAATATTGACATCATGTGACTGTCAATCTTCCCTTACAATCATTATTGTCTTTCCATTCTTTCAATTTCTCCTTCTAAAACTTCACCATTACTGTTTTACAACATCTTTTCTAATTCATTGTTCTTTATCATTATTAGTTCACTAGGACACATCTGTTGCATCTCAAAGGACTTTCTCATGGAACAGAATTCTCACCGGGTGGAATTCTTTCTAGTTCCAGCTTTGGACTGGCAATCTTGAACTCCGTCTGAGGAACAGCTTCTCACCTTCTGGGAGGAATCACCTATTATTTGCGCTTCTGTCGTCCAACGGAGTCCCAATTACTCAAATTCCCTCTATCTTAATTTCTTCTGTGTATTAAGGTTCCCTCTTGATTTCACAATCTTACTTCATCTAGCTTGTCTCTCTTAAGTTCCCTTCCCCCTTAACACCTTGTCTCCTTTTTATGACTCTTTGTTCTACTTCTCCTTGAGGCCTACGTTTCTTACTTTACAATTTAAACTATAAAATGGCAGTTTTCAATATCTTTTACACTCAAAACATACAACAGGCAATTACCCTGTACAACAGATACAACGCTTTCTCTCCCTTTTCTTATTTTTTACAACAAATACACTATCAACTGATACGCTTCTTACTAATTTGTTTTTTCCAATTCGTTATTTTTGTGATAGCATCTCGTCTTGGCCAGAACTCATGCAATCCAACCTTCCCCGATTAAATTTAGTTATCTTGCGGTGAATCTCTTCCGAGGCATACCATACGTGTAACGGGTGTGAGTAGGACCCAATTGCAGAACTGACGACCCCGGAGACAGAGAGACTGAAGTTCCACACTTTATTAACACTCAGGCAAACAGGATAGCACTCCGTAGCCCGTAGCAGGAATCGGGGGTCAAGCAAACACGGAGAGTCAGGAACAGGCAAGGTCAGATCCGGGAAAACAGGCAGGCGGGTCGGAGACTCGGGAGTCGGGCGAGAACGGTAGTCAGGAACAGGCAAGGTCAGATCCGGAAAAACAGGCAGGAGAGTGCTGGAGAGAACGAGCATAGCAACGAAACAATCTGGCAATGAGTGAGTGTGACACTGGTGACTTTATACTGGCCTGATTGCAGGTGATGAGAGGCAGCTGGGTGCCCAGGTGAATGTAGTGAGCAGACGAGCTGGGTGTGATTAACCGGATGAGTGGAGAGGGGCTGAAGAGAGTCTGCAGGTAACGGGCTGATGAAACTGTGACAGAACCCCCCCCTCAAGGGACGGCCCCTGACGTCCCCAATCCAAAGACAACCCAAAAACAAAAGCACCCCAGGGTGGGTGGAGGGGAGCTGGCGGAGGGCTCCGGGCCCCGGCAGGAACAGTCAGAGGGCGGCCCGGAGGACGGCCACCAGGCGGACCGGCGCGCTCTGGGGGACGGGCCGGAGGACGGCCATCATGCGGGGACTCGGGAGGACGGCCATCATGCGGGGACTCGGGAGGACGGCCATCATGCGGGGACTCGGGAGGACGGCCATCATGCGGGGACTCGGGAGGACGGCCATCATGCGGGGACTCGGGAGGACGGCCATCATGCGGGGACTCGGGAGGACGGCCATCATGCGGGGACTCGGGAGGACGGGCCGGGGAACGGCCATCATGCGGGGACTCGGGAGGACGGGCCGGGGAACGGCCATCATGCGGGGACTCGGGAGGGCTGGGCTCGGGACGGGACCTGACTGGGCTGGGCTCAGGACCTGACTGGGCTGGGCTCGGGACGGGACCTGACTGGACGGGGCTCGGGACGGGACCTGACTGGACGGGGCTCTGGGGACAGGTGTCGGCCGGACCGCCGACGGGACTCGAGGGACAGGTGTCGGCCGGACCGCCGACGGGACTCGAGGGACAGGTGTCGGCCGGACCGCCGACGGGACTCGAGGGACAGGTGTCGGCCGGACCGCCGACGGGACTCGAGGGACAGGTGTCGGCCGGACCGCCGACGGGACTCGGGGAACAGGTGTCGGCCGGACCGCCGACGGGACTCGGGGAACAGGTGTCGGCCGGACCGCCGACGGGACTCGGGGAGCTAGGATCGGCTGAGCCACCGACCGGGCCGGGACTATCCGCGGAGCGGACGGGGAAACGGGACCCGAGACTAACAGCAGCACGGGTGAGGGGGCTCGGGCCGGGACTGACAGCGGCGCAGTCCAGGGAATGTGGACCGGGGCTGACAGCGGCACAGTCCAGGGAGTTGGGACCGGGGAGCTGTAGTCGGCCGGGACGCCGACCGGACTCGGGGACCGTACCCCCCCCTCCACGGACGCCTCCGGGCGTCCACGGAACTGCCAGGCGAGGGTGGGTGGGGGGGGAACGGCCGGAGGGCTAAGCACGCTCTCGACGGTCGGCTCCAGGAGGGAGACGTGGGATGTGGGAAAGCCTTCCAACGCCGACAGGACACGGGGCGCTGGAGTCGGCCGGACCGCCGACGGAACCGGGGCTGGCAGCGGCGCAGTCGGAGAAGCTGGGACCGGGGCTGGCAGCCTGAGGCGGGCTATCGCGACCGCAATAGTGTCCAACATCTGCTGAATCAGGTAGTCCCGACTCGGGACAGGCGGCGACGCCGGTGCGGGATCCGCCAAGTTCCACCCGGTAAGCTGTTGACTTCCCCTGAGCGGGTGAAAAGGCTCCCCTCCGGGGGAACACCTATCGGGTTGCTGGCTCCGGTCACGGTACGGGAACGGGGCCGGCAGTGGTCCTGCTGGGTCCATTTCTTGGCCAGATTGTTCTGTAACGGGTGTGAGTAGGACCCAATTGCAGAACTGACGACCCCGGAGACAGAGAGACTGAAGTTCCACACTTTATTAACACTCAGGCAAACAGGATAGCACTCCGTAGCCCGTAGCAGGAATCGGGGGTCAAGCAAACACGGAGAGTCAGGAACAGGCAAGGTCAGATCCGGGAAAACAGGCAGGCGGGTCGGAGACTCGGGAGTCGGGCGAGAACGGTAGTCAGGAACAGGCAAGGTCAGATCCGGAAAAACAGGCAGGAGAGTGCTGGAGAGAACGAGCATAGCAACGAAACAATCTGGCCATGAGTGAGTGTGACACTGGTGACTTTATACTGGCCTGATTGCAGGTGATGAGAGGCAGCTGGGTGCCCAGGTGAATGTAGTGAGCAGACGAGCTGGGTGTGATTAACCGGATGAGTGGAGAGGGGCTGAAGAGAGTCTGCAGGTAACGGGCTGATGAAACTGTGACAATACGTTGCCCTCTGATGCAACCACTCTACTCTGTCTGCTGCACCAACTTATTCAGAAACACCCGTCGTCCTTTCCAGATTAAATATTTGATATGCAGCTCTAACAGTAACCTAAGTATTGGTTCTCGGAGCTCAGAGACAATCTAGGGTCCGTCGACTTACTAAACGTAACTCCTCGCGCATGCCAATCCCCAACCTTACTGGAGATACAAGGCGATATCTCAGGCCACAGTGGGACTTTAGTTCTGTTAGTAACCCGTGCAAAACTGGTTAAAATACAGTTACCATTTATTTTTTAAATCCGTCGCGTATATAACGATTGCGACCTAACTCAAAGCCGTCAGTTATGTATTTATCATAAAGAAACTAAGTAGTTACTCATCGCTGCGAACACATTCACACCTCTTCAGGTGGAAGAAACCTCTGTGAGCTTCACAAACACATAAAATCTCTCATTCAACATAAAGCTTCCACTCATGCACTGACGTCATCTTTCATTCAACATACATCTACATGCTGCACCACTTTCATCATTTGAACATTATCCTTATGTAATTTTTACACTAATAATTTATTACCTCGTCAGACCAGCCTTCCCTGCTCACAACTAAATTTTCCTAGTTCTACCTAAACAAGGTTCGGTTATCAACAGGTCCTTGCCATTACCTTTTTAGTGAGGCCTCATGTGAGCAGAGAGGAGGGATCATCCAAGGGGTCCCAGAGAAAAGTCTGGTCCTTTGTTCAAATCACTATTCTTCAACCACAACTCACCACAAAGATCACGTCGGGATCACCAAATTGTTAAGTTCAAAAATCTTTGGGCGGTTGTGTGAAGAGAAGTCCCAGATGCAGAAAGTTATAATAAAAATTGATTTAATAAAAAGATGATGAACAGCATTTCAAAATGAATCACACTAATAACTACACAATATATACAAAATATATCCCATGGGAGAGAGAAATCCCATGAGACAGATATCCAGTGCCCCCCCCCCCCCGGGCAGCAGATCCATACATACCTGCCCGGCAGAAGGCACCCAGAGATCTGCTGATGTTCTCAAAATGTCTCAGCTTTGCCAGGTTTGGGGTCAGCCCCCCTTCCTCTGGCTAGCATCTCTTCCAGTCCATTGATTGGACAAGACCTCGTCCTTTTGGTGTTGGTCAACCCAAACCCCCTCTCGCTTAAACAACAGTGCTCAGGACTTCAATCAACCCCCTCACATTCCTGAGCACGTCCTCCTTATCTGCTCCAATCTTCAGGCTGCGTAACTGTTTGTGGGCTCCTGATGTTTTCAGGATTCCTTCCACAATCACTCAATACATTTCATAATTCTAATTAATACATTTGTGTAGTACATACAGTGTCATCCATTCAATATTTGATAATCCATACAGTTATTTATTTGTCTTGACCCTCCAATGTAAACTCTCTAGCTCTCACTAGGAGCACTAAAACCATTATTTTCCAACAGTATCATAGCTCCTGTAGTTACTTCTATATTACTTCCCAACCTCTCTACATCACATTAATGTTAGCGCTACTGCAGTCTACCAGTGTACTACATTTTATCATATACTGGATGTATATAGTATTTCAGTTCTATATTTAAACTCCTGCACTATTTTCTTATTTAGTTTATTATTATTACGGTTCTCATTTTTACTAGCGCTGTTGGAGTGAGTGAACAAATAGGTATTTTGCCAATGACTGCGTAACTATAATTATTGTGCATATTACAAAGAACTTTAATACTTTAGTATTTATACTGTCGTCTCCAGAGAAGGAAAAGTGAACAAACCAGTGGACCAGTCCTCCTCCTGGCTGCTTTTCTTTGGGACAAACCATGACTCAATTCTGTGTTCAGCCCGTAGCTCTTCTAGTTCCATACTTCTTCATAGAGGTTAATCTAAATATGAAAATTATACAGATCATTTGATAAAATCACAGCGTACAGGTAAAAGGTGAAGGTTACGGATTATTCTGAAATCAGTTCATCATCAATTTTATTTTTTATTATTTATTGAAGTGATATTACACTGCTCTCCCAGTGGGAGTGACAGTTTTGAATGTTTCTAACATGAATGTAGGAAAACTTGTCTCGTGTTTGTCAACGAGGCCCTTCGGTAAAGGAGGCATATGAGCCTTCGTGGGATGTTTGGAATGTTAACGTTGACATAAAATCAAGAAAGACTGCTCAAACCCGAAGGCGTTGTGAACATGTATTCTGAACCATAGCCAGACTGACATGATCTGTTTTTCTGATTCTCAAAGGATGTTTCCAAATGATATTGTGTCCTCCGTCCTGTCCTCTATACCGCTGACAGGTCAAAAACATCCCTTTATACAGCGAAGTGAGGGTGTTTATGTTGGGGTGGTGGTAATGTAATAATATTAACAATGTTAATACAACGAAAAGAATTGGCTCGATATTTTAGATCATATTTTATATATTGCATGATACACATTTTGGGGAGACAGTATTTGTGTTTTTTCTTCTGTTTTATGGAGCTGCTCGCTGTAAAACGTTCAGAAAATGTGCTTTGTAAGCTTCAGTGTATTACTTACACCTTTTGATGTTATGGCAGCAGAGCGCTTCATTTGAACAAAGGCACTTTTTTATGTTGCTACTTTCAAGAAGAACAAGAAGTTCCAGCTTCTCGTGAACAGAGCTCTTCGTGACATTCTGGTGAAGCGCAGCTCAGGCAGCGCCCGCCACAAGCAGCCCTCAGAGGGGCGGGGCTCTGAGCGAGCGCACCCACTCATTTCAACTGCAGCTGTCACATGATTTCACTTCCAGATAAGTTGCCTCGAGAAATCAGTCACACCGGAAGTGGGGCGAGTTTACCCTTCAAAATAAAGAAAACGCTCACTGACAGCTTCTCAAAACAGAGTGATATTTAGCATTTCTGTTAGGAGATGATTGTGTATATTGAAAAATTAATAAAGTAGTCCCCTATTTGTTGTTTACCCTGCTGTTTGGTATTTTATTGACTAAACGGGGTATGGTACTCATATTGAGGAGATTAAATACTGTTGTGCTGTACCTTCAAGACTGTTTATGATTCGGTCTGTTGTTATCTCTTGTTATCATTTTATTTCTTATTTGTACTCTGTTTTATAACACCTCAAAGTGTCTTCTTATATTTTGAAGGCAGTATTTGTCATGTCCGGTCCCACGTTGTGTTACTTAACGTGTGTGGGCTGGCTGCTGGCTTACATCACCGAGGCAGCCCGTGTTTATTTCCTGGACCGTAGTAGCAGAGTATGAAGTGAGCGGCGCGCGTACCGGGTGTCTTCTCCACCGCGCCCCCCCCTCCCAACCCACCCGACCCCTCACTGCCTCACAGCCGCAGCATGACTCTGTCTCTGGGATGGCTCTCGGCTTTGGTCGCGGGCTTCTTCTCCGCTCACGTCCTGCAGACGCTCTGCTTCCCGTACTTTTGGAGGGACCTCCTCTTCCTACTGAAGGTGGTCCGGTACGGCGCGCGGCTGGAGCTGTCCAAGCTGACATCCAGCGTGCGCACGGTGCTGGACCGGTTCGTCCAGCAGGCGCGGCGCATCCCGGACAAGCCGTTCGTCATCTACGACGGACGCGTCCACACGTACCGGGACGTGGAGCTGCGCAGCAACAGGCTCGCCAACGTGTTCCTGGAGACGGTGGAGCTGAGGAAAGGAGACTGCGTCGCCTTGCTCATGAACAATGAGCCCGACTTCCTGTGCGCCTGGTTCGGGTTGGCGAAGGTCGGCTGCTCGGTGGCGTTCCTCAACACCAACATCAAGTCCAAGTCGCTGCTGCACTGCTTCAGCTGCTGCGGAGCCAGAACTCTGATAGTTGGTTCAGGTAAAGCTCTGCCATCTCTCGGCTCACTGCGGGGCGTCAGCATCTGTACTTTATCAACTCTCCTCGGACTGCTTTTTCATAATCATATCTCTGTATGCACACGCTTCCTTTTCATATGTTGATGAGGGTGTTGTTTCATGTGCCATTAGTGATTAAGCAGAATTCACAGGAGGTACTAGCAGCATTAATCAAAGGCAGTTTGTGAGATAATCCATAATCCATTTGAAATGTAGTGCAGCAGAAGCATAGAGTAGCATTAAATGAAAATACTCCAGTAACTACCTTACAACACTTGTGTATTTGACCTGAATGTTACGTTCATCCACTGGTGTATAGCCAACACTGGAACCAAAATGCCTGATCTCAGTCCTGTGAACACAACATGTCATTCCAATCCAAATTCCAAGATGTGAATCCTCAGTTATAAAAGAAGCAATATATGGCAATCAGATAATAAATATAGCAGCCAACCACTATTGGCTGTGTAAAAGTGGAGTAATGTCCACCTGAGCAGAGAATGTGTGTGTGTGTTGCTGCTCCTGTCTTTGTTGACACAGCCACATGTATTTGGTTATATTTCTTATATTCAATTTATTTGTATAGCCCAATATCAGAAGTATTACATTTGCCTTTACAATCCGTACACTGAAAAAAATTTGGAGTGCCATTTACTTAGAAAAAGCTCGGTAACAATTTCCACACAGAAATTGTAAGTATATTTTACTCAGACAATTCTCAAGTAAAGTTTACTTATACTAAGAATGTTTTTTCACCCAAAATGTTCAAGTAAATTTTACTCAGCCTTTGTTAGTAATCTTTACTCTGTATTTGTTAGTAATATTTACTCAGGCTACACTGAAAGTACTCTGAGTGACATTTACTTAAAAAAAGCTCGGTAACAATTTCCACACAGAAATTCTGAGTACCGTTTACTCAGGAAATTATCAAGTTTACTTTACTTACTAGTAAGAATTGTCTTTTATCCAAAATGTTCAAGTCATTTTATGTTTCTGCCTTAAACATAAAATGTACTCAACCTTTCGATAGTAATTTTTACTCAGGCCACCTTTACATCTAATTAAAAAACATAGTTTAATATTTCATGGTAACTAGCGTTTCTTTACTGTTTCTATTGAAAAATATAAAATACTATTTACATAATAAGTCATCCATCTACCACTACTCTACACCACTATTCAAATATAGATGTATTACATTTATTAATCAGAGCTAAATAAAACATAAAGGCTTTCACAAAACATGAAACGACAGCTGCTTTTAAACTACAGCAGCTTTATTTGTCAACACTTGGAAAGAGGTAACTGTTTACAGACATGCACCAATACAACTTATAGTCTGGAGAGATATCTTCAGGACATCAAGCAACATTAAGAAAGAGCTTCTGAAACATTTTAAATGTATATTTAAACTTTGGTGGGCAAGTCAAGTTCATTGCAAAGATAAAGCAGAAGGCAAGCGTTTCCACATTTTAACAGTCATAGAGAACTTCTTTTCCCTCGGTCCATCCGACTCATGGACAGGGGGAAGCCTTCCTGTGCTGCATTTCCATGACGGACAAAGATCTCCAAGAGATGATGAGCATAGTCCTCTTGATGGCATCTTTGCTGACATCCTGTTGAAAACATGTGAATCAGAGGTCAACAGATGACAGATATGTTATATTAAGTTCCTGATATTCACTGGGTTGTAGTGATTAATACAGTCTACAGAGACAATAATGCAACAGAAATAAGATGCTCACAGCAAGACATTGGTTACATGCTGGGTAAATATTTAGGTATCTACGGATTGATTTACTTTTACATAGACAAGTTTTTTATGATCAGAATAATCAGCATAACATCCAACATTTTCTGAATTTACCTGGAATTGATGGAGTTCCTCTCCAGACTCTTCAAGTAACTCCACCAGCATGATAATGACGTCTCTTCCAGCATCTGCCTCATTTTAGTCCCTGCAACCCGTCTTTGTCCAGAATATCATCAAGAGTTTGGAGGTGGTTTGCTCCAGATGAACTGACCTCATTCTTCTGAACTCTTCAATCTGAAACAAAAGATGAACAACAACATGATCAAGATGATCCACCTTGCTAAGACCGTTAATACAGTAGTCCTCCCAGTAAAATGTACTATTGAGCAACAACACAAACTACAGCCTCCAACATGTTAATATATTTAAACCAATACTTCTGTTAAACAGCTGCAGCAAAAGATACAACGTTAAGACACTCATGAAAATGTTAGCGTTACAGTTAACGTGACCTTCTCTGTTTTGACCTGTAAATAAGAATAAAGGTTCATTAAACATATAACTTACCACAGTGGCTCTCGGTCATGCATGTTCTCTGGACAGGTTGAACTCGGCCGTCCTTTCCAAGTTCTTCTGTTACGTGTTTGGCTGAAGAAATTATTCTGTGAGGTTGCCAGGTTCACTTATTACTTCAAGTAAATGTTACTTGTTGTGTCAGGTTGTACAGTCAATTCAGTAGTTTAGTAAATATTACTTGGTGTGAATGATCAAATTTACTCATCAAAATAAGTTTTTTTCAGTGTACAGCATACGACATCAGATGTAAAGCTCGTCTTCCAGTTGGAAGTGTGGCGGTTTAATCCCCGGCTCCTCTAGTCCATATCAATGTGTCCTTGAGCAAGGCACTTAACCCCTAACTGCTCTCAAAGGCTGTTGACTTCGGTGTGAATGTGAATAGTGTAGTCCTGCTGGGCAGGTGGCCTCTTGCGTGGCAGCCCGTCAGTGTGTGGACGCCGTGTTGTACAGCGCTGTGGTGGAAGACCACACTGTGCTGTACCATGCACGTTTGTGCATGTGAGCCCATGGCTCTTATGTGGCGGTTGCAGCTTCCCTCTGTAAAAACTGTTGTCTCTGTCAGCACTGTTGGCTACAATCAGCATCCTGTCGAGAGCCACATCATTATCTGAGGTTTGACTAATTAATGAAGCAATGTCATGCTTCAATGCTGATGTCACAGAGTGTTTGTTGAACTTTGCAATCCAAAACATTACAGAGGCAATTAGTGCACTCTTTACACATGCTAAACATTTGATAGACCCATTAAATACTTAAATTTAATTGAAAGATACAGTACACTCATTTTTTATTGTGTTATCATTGTGTTACAATAGTGAACCCCATTCTCCAAATGTCAGGCCAGGTCACATTATTGTGTCCACACTCGGCTGTGAACTGTGGACATCCAGTAAGCGACCTGAAGGACTGCTGAACGGGGCTAATATCCCCAAAAAGCTGGGAGGGACTCTGCTGTAAAATTATTAGTATTATTTTTAATATTTGCTGAGTGTTTCGAGGAAACAACAATATGAACTTTTGTGGAATCATATGCTGCTTCCACCCATGTTTTACTGGAATAATCCCGTTGCTACAGGAATCACCAGGCGGCAGCATGTGACAGGATGACAGATAATTGCTCAACCAAACAAGCGTGATATTGGTCAGGGACGCGGCCCTCATCTGATGAAACAGGAGAAGGATTCATGGAATAGCTGAAGCAGTCGGACCCTGAGAGGATATGTGGGCCATGCTTCAGCACTGTTCCTGGGAAGTGGAGGACTTGCTATTGGAGCCAATTTTTTATTTTATTTATGACTGTTGTCAATCCCTCTTACAAAGTGTCTCAGGGAATCACAAGATTTATGTGGGCTTTGGGAGGGGAAAGTTATGTATTTAGGCATAAAAAAGACAACACATTTGCGTGTATGTAGAGTTGAGGAACCTGATAAAAAGAAGAAAAAAAAGGCAGCACTTTATAATAAGTACACACTATTTAGCATTAGTAAAGCATGAATAAACACTGAATTCATCATTTATAAAGCATTATTCAAACATGAATCCTCATTAGTAACTAATTAGTGTGCAATTCATAAACACAGTTATAAATGTTTCATTCTTGATTAATAAGCGTGGGTTTCATACTTTATAAATGATGGATTCCCCATTTGTAAATGAAGTCAAAGGACTTATAGATGATTACTAAGATCATTTGTAAAGTGTTAGTAAATGATAAAAAAAAAGCAGCACTTCATGATTCATTCAGGTAGTTACTACTCGTTAGTTAAGTATTAGTGAAGCATGTTCTGTGACCTCATCTAAAGTGAAGACTAAAAGTCTGACTACAAGCTCTTGCCCTCGTGTGGACTCGTTGGCTCCACTCCTGGTGGAGGACCTCCTGGAGTGCCCCAGTGAAGGGAAGGTCTCTTCTAGACTCCATACAGGTCCCTGACAGGGTGGAGGTCAACCTGTTCTTCCTTCCAGTGAGAAGGCAGCGGTGGCCTCGGAGAAGGTTTTTGGGTTGTTGTCATGTTGAATAAGTGCTTGACAAACCGAGATGGAGAGAGGGTTAGGATGCCATCAGTGAGTATAATACCCCAACACCTTCTACACTCTGACATCCCCATAAAAAGACTTTACCACCTTCACTGTCCTCCCCTCTGTCGCCATTCATTTTGGATGTTATCTGGTCCCAAAGGTTCACGGTGGTCTCATCAGACCAGAGTGTGGATTCCTTCGTCAGTATGTGCATTGGCAAAGGCTAAGCAGGCCTTCTGGGTTCATGATGCTGACGGTGCTCCCATTGCAAAGCGCTTTAAAAAAATAAAAAATACAATGGCTGCCTAATGATACATTTGCTGTCTCCATCTCCCAGATTTGGTGGAATGTCTGGACGGCATCCTCAGCAGCCTGCTGGAGGACAACATTCAGGTGTGGGTCATGAAGAGCCAGAGCGAGCACCCGCAGGTGCACACCCTGTTGGATAAGGTTGACGCCGCCTCCGACCAGCCTGTGCCAGCGGTGCTGCGTGCCACCAGCTCCCTCAAATCGCCCACCCTCTACATCTTCACCTCTGGAACAACTGGTGAGGGTGTTATTTCTGTCTACAGCTCGGTGAGAAGTGACATTTGATATCATAGTGCATTCTCTACTGACCAGCAGGGGGTGACTCCTCCGGTTGCAACAAGAAAGGTTGTATAGAAGTCTATGATAAAACGGCTCTACTTCTCTCTTGATTTATTCCCTCAGTAAATCAAAAGATAAATAATAACTTTATTATTCAGTATAAGTATCGGGAATGCCTTGAAACTAACTTTAGGCTGTTTCTTAGCAACACATCCACCCAGCTGGATAGCCGCCTGTGTGTGTCATGCTGGTGTTGGTAAGCGTCTCCCCTGTGCGATCCGTCCTCTGTTCTGGGATCTGTGCTTCTCTGTTGGGTTTGACTTGATGCCAAGAACATGAACACAGCGACCACTCTGCTTGAGCAGGGACATTATGATGATTTTATTTTTAGTATTGAATAATCTATTCATTTTTGTAACAAATTTTAGTGAATGAAATGTAAAAAATCTTTCCCAGTGCATGCTGGGAAAGATTTTGTGACAAACAACAGCATTCAGTAAACTAGAAGATTTCGCAAGAAATGTTTATGTGTGGCGACTACTGCCGTAAGACTATATATATATATATATATAACCGGTAGTGAGATGTGTTGTTGATGTTATTGATGAGTCATTTCTGTATTTGTGATGACTTGAGAGCAGCTACTGCTTCTTAGATAAAGGTCACTGGTTACCATGGTGATTAGGGCACCAGGGTGAAGGGCAGACGAGATCTTAAGACTCATATGTCTGTCTATGTATCTATAACAAGTATATGTGTATGTCTCTCTATGTATCTATAACAAGTATATGTGTATGTCTCTCTATGTATCTATGACAAGTATATGTGTATGTCTGTCTATGTATCTATAACAAGTATATGTGTATCTATATGTCTGTCTATGTATCTAAAATAAGTATGTGTGTATGTCTATGTCTCTCTATGTAGCTATAACAAGTATCTGTGTGTGAAACTGCCTTGATTAGCTCTGTGTCACTGAGTGGCAGACTGATTTTTAGAGGGAGACTTGTGAAAATATTTGGGAACGTATGTGTACCTAAATGTTTGTGGGGTTTAGAAATGAGAGCGTAAAGGCAGTTCAGAAAGTCCATCGTTTGCTGCATGAGAGAACATTTTGATCTGATTTAACATGAAGTCCAATGGAGCAGTTGGCTGACTTCATGTCGCTTTCAGGCTTTTTGACAAAAAATTAAAGGTTTTGGGGATTTCACGACGCATTTGTACAAGCAAGCACAAGATTTCCTACGTTTGTACTAAAAAGTATGCCCGAAGAGTGAAAATTGTGGAGTGAATGGCAATTTACAAATATGTTTTTCTCAAGAGTTCTCCGTGCTCTAGTAATGACATCTCATGCTCTGAGCTGCGCCATGCACACCCATTGTAAAGTCAGAAATGGTAGGAATATATACTCCATCCTTTTCTTAACGTTTCAAAGGTTCAATACTTTGTCTACGTTAAAGTATGCCGAGTCACTATGGGCACAAAGATGAGTGTTTTTTTTTTCCTCTCTTCACGCCGAAACCCCATTCAAGTGAACGGGACAATTTCTCATGTTTTTGTCATTCGTGTGGAAGTCATTCCACACGATTCCCGATCAGGCCGCACGTTTTGATGTATTTTGACCCATGTGCTGGCAACGCCGCATGACGACTTACGGTCCAAAGTTTGAGGAAGAAGGAGAATAATAATAATAATAATAATAACAAGAAGAAGATAATGATAAAGCCTGCAGGAGTACATGCAGTGTGCTTGCTCTATGAGCCCTTGCTGGCATCGCCACACTAATTAGTTCAACGTCAGGCCTACAATATTCATGAGACTTTCTTTATCTAAATTTAGTGATTTATATATTACAGAAACATCTTCTTTTAAATTTTGTTTGTAATTTTCTGAATTTGTGACTAATACAATCTGACTTTTCTATTTACGGTTTCTATCACGGTTAAACTCATCATGGACCCTGAGCAAATAAACTGCATTAGTTAGACTTTGGGTTTGGGCTGATACTCCCATCAGGGTTTTCAAACGAATGTCTCCCTTCGATAGGAAAACCATGTCTTGGAAAATAGATGGCATTAATTTTCCTATGAATCTGGCTGAATTTACCGTGAGATCAGACTCTGCAGAAAGACACTAAAAGCCTGTTTCCACTGGACGTCATTGGTGCATCAGAACAGAACAGGACAGGCTCTCACTTCTGCTACTGTGACCTGAAGAGCGTTTTAAATCAGAGCGAGGGAGGACACACGAGGGCGAGCGAGGGGAAACCCACAGGACGACGGTACATGACTACAAGTCAATGTGCTGTCTCCATTAATGGATTCAGGAACCTTAATCACGAGTGAATACAGCATTTTGTAGCGTCGTCGTGCAGGTAGCACACGGCTATGTACAATGTGCCATGCTGACACTGGATTCAGCAGGCAATGCAGTTTTTATGCAATATCTTGTAAAGCATAGTTCTGTATTTTTATATCCACAGGGCTCCCTAAGGCTGCAGTGATCACTCACCTCCAGAGCTTGAAGGCAGCAGCAGGGTTTTGGGCATTTGGAGCCACTGAAGATGATGTGATGTACATCCCTCTGCCGCTCTACCACAGCGCAGCTTCCTTGATCGGTATCGGGGGAACCATAGAGCTGGGTAGGCCTCACAACATGGCACACGACTCATTCTTATGGATTCACTGTACAGCATGTTGGAAGCGTTTCATTTAGTAGTAGCTGGTCGGAATTCTAAACATCTAGCAAACAGTGAACTAGATCAGGGGTTGTTTGTCTGACCAAGTGGAGACAACTAGAGCCCTCCTCGTCTCTTTGGCCTGCTGCATTTACTGTTTGACACATTGTCACCATGAAAGGTTTGCAGAATTATCAATTTGCAATTCCTGTTTGAGTGGATATACAGAATAACTTTTTAAAGAAAACTTGAAAACCTTCCAGGAGTTATGACACGCCTCTCAAACTCTTATGCACGCCACCCAGGTTTTATTTTGAAAACTTCTGATCTCACTGTATCATTATTGTCACATTATTGTCTATGTTCAACCCCTTAAAGGGCCCTGTCTTGCACTGTGTGCAAAGCTGCACACAGCACAGCGCAACTGTTGTCATTTTGCACCTCTCTGTGCCCCATGGTTGGTCTGACAATAGGCGTGGTCAAGCGCATTGCTATCCTAAAGCATCCACATATCCGTGGTCGGGTCGCGTTGGCAGCAGGTCCAGCATCAGACCCAAGCTTCTCTCACCCGCAACCCGTAGGCCCTGCTTTCCCTTCCTGAGTCGTCGGATGGTTTGCCAGAACCTCCTTGAGGCCAACCAAAAGTCCTTCTCCATGGCCTCCCCGAACTCCTCCCATGCCCGAGTTTTAGCATCCGTGACCACCGCAGCTGCAGTCCTTCTGGCCTGTCTGTACCTGTCAGCTGCTTCAGGAGACCCCTGGGCCAACCAAGCCCGAAAGGCCTCCTTCTTCAGCTTGACGGCTTCCCTCACCCCCGGTGTCCACCACCGGGTTCTCGGGTTGCCGCCACGACAGGCACCGATGACCTTCCGACCACAGCTCCTAGCGGCCGCGTCCACAATAGAGGCTTTGAACATGATCCACTCGGATTCCATGTCCCCAACCTCCCTCGGGATGTGTGAGAAGTCCTTCCGGAGGTGGGAGTTGAAGACCTCCCGGACAGGATCCTCCGCCAGACGTTCCCAGTTCACCCTCACTACACGTTTGGGCTTGCCAGGTCTCTCTGGCCGACTCCCCCGCCATCTGATCCAACTCACCACCAGGTGGTGATCAGTTGACAGCTCTGCTCCTCTCTTCACCCGAGTGTCCAAAACATACGGCCGCAGATCAGATGATACGATTACGAAGTCGATCATTGATCTCCGGCCTAAGGTGCTCTGGTACCAGGTACACTTATGAGCCACCTTATGTTCAAACATGGTGTTTGTTATGGACAAACTGTGGCTAGCACAGAAGTCCAACAACGAAACACCACTCGGGTTCAGATCAGGCAAGCCGTTCCTCCCAATCACTCCCCGCCAGGTTTCTCTGTCGTCGCCCACGTGAGCGTTGAAGTCTCCCAGGAGAACTATGGAGTCGGCAGGCGGCGCCCTTTTCAGGACCCCTCCCACCAACTCCAAGAAGGCCGGATACTCCGAAATGCCAGGGTCATTGAGCCACTCAAACGCCTTCACCGCGTTTAAGGTGGCGATTTGCGAAGGATTTGTCATCATATCAATGATTGATATATTTCCTGCTATTTGTAGGGAACATTATTCTGATATTAAGATGCACATACATAAGGTTCACAATGGTTCACAGGTTCACAATGGAAAATCTTGAGGGTCAAATTGTTTGTTTTAAATAGAATGGAAGATGACACTTTGATTGGTTTTATGACGATAAAAGTGGAATCAGCTGCAAAAACTTGCCAAATTTGCCAAAATGTGGATGCAATTTATGCAAATCAGGGTTTTATGAGCGTTTTTTCACAGCACCCAAAGGGAATGAACAGAAAAGACTTTGCTGCTATATTTTGGTTTTATTTACGAGCATGCTGCTGTTCTCCTCTGCTCTCCCTCCTTACATATTGATCGGCCATACGTAATCGCCTACTACTGTCAAATGAGTCCAAAAGATCAAGAGGATATGAAAACAAAACAAATGTGCCTTTTCATAGCAGCGTTTTCCTTTTTTTTAAGTACTGCGGTCATATGGATTATTGAGCTGACACTTTGCTGAGCAACAGCAAAGGATCGTATTACTAAAGTAAGACTACTTTATTAATATAAAATACAGGCCTCCTTAAGGCTGTATACATGCACAGCGGTTATCTTGCTACACAACAGTTTCCAGAGACAAATAATGATCTACTTTCAAATCTAAAACGACCCAGCACCGGAATTCCGGCATGCTACCAGAGGGCATTGGGCCTCACAACATTTTGGTGATCTTTGTTACATAACAGGGACAGTGAGCACAGTGCAACTGACAAACAACAGTGACCCCTTAGAGGACCTAATGTTCCACAACTAGTGGTCTAATTAGAGGCTTTAGAACAGGAAGTGGACACTGAAGACAATTATGGAGAATACCATTATTATTGGTCATGGTTGCTGCGTTTGCCCTCTTCATAGAAGGGTCCACTGTGTGAACCTTTATAATTTGGTTTAGATAACATTACAGTCCGGTAGAAACTGCTTGTTTCAGCGACTGATTTAGAATGCGCTGAAAGCTAATGTTGCCATTATGAAATGGTTTTGCAAACGCAGAAAGTTCTAATCAGTTATCCTGTTGACGACTCTTTGGCTTCTGCATTTGATCCATCTGCTACCAAAGTTGACAGTTCAATGTCCTTTACTGGCAGAGATAAACTTCCAGACAACAAACCTTGTCGAGACCAACAGTATGTGGACACATGGGGCGGGCAGTGTGGACCAGGCGTCAGCCTCTAAACCGCCTCACTTCGCTAGAGACTGAAGACCGTGCCCCTGGTTTCATTGCTGATACTGTGTGGAAAAGATTATGGAGTAAAAAATAAATAAAAGTAATAAACAATTTGGCATTGGCGATTAGTGCACAACAATAAACACAATGCAATAGTATAAGACATATTTTTAGAAACTGCAGATTGCAGCTAATCAACCTCTCAGCAGAGCGGATGATGCGCTGCAGCCTGCCCTGGTCCTGCAGGGGCTGCAGCATACCAGACAGTGATGGAGGAGCAGAGGATGGACTCAATGATGGAGGAGCAGAGGATGGACTCAATGATGGAGGAGCAGAGGATGGACTCAATGATGGAGGAGCAGAGGATGGACTCAATGATGGAGGAGCAGAGGATGGACTCAATGATGGAGGAGCAGAGGATGGACTCAATGATGGAGGAACAGAGGATGGACTCAATGATGGAGGAGTAGAGGATGGACTCAATGATGGAGGAGCAGAGGATGGACTCAATGATGGAGGAACAGAGGATGGACTCAATGATGGAGGAGCAGAGGATGGACTCAATGATGGAGGAGCAGAGGATGGACTCAATGATGGAGGAGCAGAGGATGGACTCAATGATGGAGGAGCAGAGGATGGACTCAATGATGGAGGAACAGAGGATGGACTCAATGATGGAGGAGCAGAGGATGGACTCAATGATGGAGGAGCAGAGGATGGACTCAATGATGGAGGAGCAGAGGATGGACTCAATGATGGAGGAGCAGAGGATGGTGATGGAGCTGATGTTTAGCTCCCACTTGAGGTCCTGGGTAATGATGGAGGTCAGTAAGAGGAAGGACTCCACAGCATTGACGTGGGAGTCACACAGGGTGATGGGTCGGGTGGGGCTGCGTTCTTCTGAAGTCCACAACCATCTCCACTGTCTTCAGAGCGTTGAGCTCCAGGTTCCTTTGTCTGCACCAGGTCACCAGGTGGTCAGTCTCCCACCTGTAAGCAGACTCGTCCCCACCAGAGATGAGTCCGATGAGGGTGGTGTCATTCACAAACTTCAGGAGTTGGAGGGTCACCAGTTCAAGTCCATCAAGCATGGAGTGTGGCCTCTTTGCCTCACTGCAGAGTTTCCCTTGAGCAAGCAACCGAACCCCACCGTTATGTCACACCGTTAAGCCCAGTAGAAATGAAATGTCATAAGTATGCATGCACAGGACAAGAGAGCTCATTACACATACGTCCCCATATTTAAAATGATTCTATCAAAAGTCAATTTTTTGTCAAAATGTCATTTTATTTCCACTGCTAAATTATTATTTTATAAATTCACGCTCCACATTCACACACTTTTGTGCTGTGAGGTAAAGTTCCTCTCTGTGCTGTCGGTGTGCTCCATCACAGACACCAACAAATACAAAATCAAATCAGGCAGCATCTTCAGTCTAAATCTATATCTGTCAATAAATATGATTTAAGCTTCTTATTTGCATTTATAAACAAATGGAGTAGATATAGCTGGTATTGATAATTTAATGTAATCGTTGTTTTTCTTACCACAGGTGCCACCTGCGTCTTGAAGAAGAAGTTCTCGGCCTCCCAGTTCTGGAATGACTGTCGAAAACATGACGTAACAGTTTTCCAGTACATCGGTGAGCTCTGCAGATATCTCTGCAACCAGCCCAAGGTAACCTGCTGTTTGGCATCCAACTCAAAGGGGTTAATGACCTTGCAAAAGTAATAGCATGCCTGTCTTTGACGGGCACACTGACGGCACCAAAAGGCTCGTTTCATTAGTAACTTTAGTAGTGGGCCCCCATCTTGGCAGCGTATCTTGGTAGAGATTCCCTCCTTTCTGTGTGTTTCTGATGGACTGACACCTAAACCATCCACATCAGCTTCTTCAAGTGTTCTTCTTTCCTCAGCTTACTATTCTATACATCTCAACAGGACTTGCCGACTGGTTTTTGACGGCAGGCTACAAAACAGAATGAGTTGGTGTCGAGCAAAGGGAAAAAGAAAAGGCATCAATGCTTTACACTGCTTTACAGTCAGTGCTACTTGTTTATCCACAACTGGAGCAGAAAGACAAGCAGGGCCTTTGTTTCGTGACGCTCGCGTCCTCCCATCGGTGGACGCGCAGACATGCACGCACACACAGTGTGAGGGCAGCGCTCATCGCCTCTGGAGGCCGGACTCAAAGTCCCCTTTGTCCGGTCTCCCTCTGTTATTCGGCTGCGTGGGTGGACGGCTGGCCAGGACCGTCCTCGCCACTGATTGGCAAATCAAAGATGTGGACACGCACGCCACAAAATCACTTTTTCACAACACAAGGTCAATGTGCGCACACACACGTGTGAGTACGCTTGGAGAAGATACGGAGCTTTTCAGTGCCAGACGAGTTGCCGCAATTTCTCCAAATGTCTGAACTAAAATAATGATTAAAAATACTGAACTTCACTAAATCAAGCTAATATACCACTAACACATATATGAACATATTATCTATGTTCACAAAGGTGGTCTGTATAGTATAACTGTTTAAATATTCAAATGGACCTCGTACTTGTGGAGATAATCACTATTTAGCGCCATAACAGGGATGATGTTAATGGATCCACCACTTCTTCTTCTGCTGTTGTATCTAAGTAGTTGCTCACGGTGTGTCGGTCGCCCCGATGGTCAATCACACAGGGCGGGATTACCAACCAACGCAAAATCAGGCTACTGCCCGTGCTTATTGTGTCTCACTGGGTGTGTTGTCGATTCATTCCTTATGTGTTCCATGAGCCTCGATGAGTGTGTGTTTCATTTCTGTGCCTGTTACACACACACACACACCAGATTGTTTTTCTCAAGAGCTGCAGCATGAAAGCTTGTTGCCGATCAGCTGTCACCCGGCGGATCTACTTTGCTAACGTCACCTCGTCCCTCTCCCTCCGCCAGACGGCGGAGGATCAGGTGCACAAGGTGCGGATGGGAGTCGGGAACGGGCTGCGGCAGGACGTGTGGCGGGAGTTCCACGGTCGCTTTGGAAACGTTAAAATGTGCGAGGTGTACGGCTCCACCGAGGGAAACCTGTGCTTCATGAACCACATCGGCAAGATCGGAACCGTGGGCCGCTCCAACTCCTTCTACAGGGTGAGTACGAGAGCGTTCACCCTCACTTCCTCACCTCCTGGAGTTCTGAGGCTAAAGCATCCATGGAGGTGTGAGGTCTGCAAGATGTGACCAGCAGACACATCTACCAAAATGAAATTAGGTTTGAGAGACTGGAGTGAAACGTAACCTTATGGAGGTATGGAATATTTCACGCCATTAGTCAGTCGAAAGTGAATCCTTTATTTCTTCACCAGAGAAACTTTATCTTATCAAATATATTGGTTACATTTATTTTTTCCAAGATATGATGTGACTGTAAATATTTACTGTAAAATGTCAACCAATCAGAGAGTGGAAACTCACTTACTCAAAACAGATAATAAATACATAACTAAAAGTACTGATGCCAAGATTTGCAGATTTGCAAATACTATCTATTTGAATTGTGTGTTTTTATGCAAATAACTCTATAAACATCAAAGTAAAAGAATAACATTTACATTGACTCTTGGTGGTGAAAACAAATATAGCCTGGAGCCTTGAAAAGAAAAGAAAGATAGAAAAAGATAGAATACAAATAATTGTATACGTATGCAAGATTATTAACACCATAATTGCTGTGACAAAGACTGTAATGTTAACTACTTCAGACAATATATAGAGCATACACAAACTGCTATCAAAAAGTTTGATTTGTTATGAATGAATAATCATAGAACATGAATGGGTTTCAAGTGCACTTTTAACTTGCACCCTTAAGTATCGTCGTTGGCTTTCTGCAAAACCAGAAAATTACACAATTTGACATTTCTATTTCATATTTTCCACACAGTTTAACACAGGCGATAATCCAACAGCGCAATTCCCCATTTTGAATGCTGTCAGTTTGGGTAGCTTGACTTTTTTTTTTGCTGCTTTTATTACATTACATTACATTTAGCTGACGCTTTTATCCAAAGAGACTTACATGATATACAGTAGACAGTAGACACAGCAACGGTGAGCAATGAGGGTTAAGTGTCTTGCTCAAGGACACAACGACATGGACTGGCTGAGCCGGGGATCGAACCACCGATCCTCTCAGGAAGATGATTAAGACCCTGGAAGGCTGTTCTTGACCCGCTTAGACGAGCTCTGTTGGTCCTGTATTGTCGGCCTCCATCAGAGGGGTCGTTGAGGGGTCAATCAGCTGATTGTACTCTACATTACGTGGGCAGCGTGTCATGAACACCTGTGGTAGTCAAATTTAACAATGACTGACTTTCTGAAGCATAACATCCTCAGTGTTGATACAAATGAACAAAGAGCTCCATAGAAGGATCTATTCTGTGAGTTTGTGTCATAAACTTTGGACATTTGGAGATTTATGCAAGAATTTCATTTTTCAGCAATTGATAGGGGAACACTCAGAAACCGCCTTAGTTTAATTGTAAGCTGAGGACGCCGTCATCGAGATAAAGGTCGATGAAGCTTTATAGTTTATACCTGCGAGAGTAAGATGGTGAATGTGTCCCTTTTCTAGCCTTTAAAGACAAAGTTATCGAATAAAAACATAAAAACGCATCACAAATGAACCCCAAATGCTATCCGTCTTCTTTTGTTCATCTGTGTGTTATTCATAGGACAGTGTGTACAATACAGAAGAAAACACAGCTCACATCAGCTCATGTATGTTAATTATATATTCAATGCAACACAATAATCATGTTTATTTTGTGGTCATTATAACAATATTATGCGACGCAATTGATGGTGTATAATATCAAGTCAGGTCAAATAATTCTTAAGAATGACAATAAATTGTAGTTGAGTGGTTTGGTGTATCTCTGGTGTGGAAGGAGTGTGTGGGGTAGTGTAAGTAGAGGAGAACTCACCTGCACGGTGAGTTGTGCGGACTGAGCTGGAGGCTGAGGCTGAGGTAGGTATTAGCCTCGCTAATGCTCGTCTGTGGAGCTGTTTATCACTTATATCAGAGTGGCTACATGTGTTTAGCTGTAATCTCTGACCTATTCTTAGATCTGGCTCGCTGCCTTTCCTACTGGCTTACAGATCGTTATAAAATATAGCCTACAAGGAGGTTATAAAACATGATTTCAGGACACATGGGGAGCCTTGCAGAGACATTCAGCCCCTTGATGTCCTATTTTATTACCTAACATGAAATCCAAATAAAAATGGCTTTTCATTTGGATTTCATCTAAAGGACCTACACAAAATATGCAAAATTGGTTAAATAAAGTTAAATGAAAAAGAAAGGGTGTGTGCATATGTATTTGCACACACCCTTTGATATGAAGCCCCTTAAAAAGATCTGGGGCTTGCAAATAATCTACAGAAGTCAAATAATACAACTTAAAAATAATATTCTTATTATTTATATTATTTTGATGACCTTTCCTTCTCTTAAAGGTTCCTGGATGAGAGGTAAAAAAAACGAATTTTTCATTTGTCACCGCAGACATTTTAACATGCAACAGCAGGAAAGACACAGTTGTAAATTATAACTTTAATAAAGGCTTATTTTCCAGTTATTTTCAGAATGCCTGCTGTGAAAATGATTTGTAACTTGAAGGTGATTGTTCCATTCATCACTTTAGATTGAAATATCTCAGCGTAATTCAATAATATTGCCTACTTATTTTGTGTGCAGCTCCTGTTCAAGTACGACCTGGTAAAGTTCGACATGGTGAACGATGAACCAGTGAAAGATGCGAATGGCTTCTGTCAGCGAGTGGAAAAGGGTGAGAGTGCAGCTGCACCAAAACGTCTGTTTTTATTTCTTTTGAAATAAACTTAAAAAGCTCCTTTTGTATTAATCTGAGACTTTGTCCCGTTTCCAGGTGAGACGGGGCTCCTGCTGTCCAAGGTGAGCCCCTTGAACCCGTTCTTTGGCTACGCTGGAAGCAAGCAGCTGACCGAAAGGAAGCTGATGAGAAACGTGTTTGTGAAGGGAGACGCCTACTTCAACACGGGCGACCTCATGGCCGAAGACCAGGAGGGCTTCATCTGCTTCAGAGACAGGGTGGGAGACACCTTCAGGTACAGTGGGACGGGAGCTTTCCAGATGTCTTTTCTGCCGGTACGAACCGAACACCGAGACCTTTTAAAGAATGATGAGTCTCTCATCTGTTTAAAGGGTAACTGAGTTTTTTTTTTTTACCTGGACCCTCTAGTCCCATGATTTCCTGTCTAAGTCACTAACGGGGACAACCCTTTTTTAAATTGGTCCAGAATTGAGTATTCAGTGAGAAGAGCGCCGAGAATTCTTGTAGTTTGTTGAGTAGAAAGCTGAGTTCCAAAGCAGGAAGCAACCTCCGGTTCTGAAAAGTGAAGCCAAAGCTTCATGTGTTAAAGCTGCGTTCTCTCTCCTGACCACCAGGGGGTGACTCCTCTGGTTGTATAGAAGTCTATGCTTCATGTGTTAAAGCTGCGTTCTCTCTCCTGACCACCAGGGGGCGACTCCTCTGGTTGTATAGAAGTCTATGCTTCATGTGTTAAAGCTGCGTTCTCTCTCCTGACCACCAGGGGGTGACTCCTCTGGTTGTATAGAAGTCTATGCTTCATGTGTTAAAGCTGCGTTCTCTCTCCTGACCACCAGGGGGTGACTCCTCTGGTTGTATAGAAGTCTATGCTTCATGTGTTAAAGCTGCATTCTCTCTCCTGACCATCAGGGGCGACTCCTCTGGTTGTATAGAAGTATATGCTTCATGTATTAAAGCTGCATTCTCTCTCCTGACCACCAGGGGGCGACTCCTATGGTTGTATAGAAGTCTATGCTTCATGTGTTAAAGCTGCATTCTCTCTCCTGACCAGCAGGGGGCGACTCCTCTGGTTGTATAGAAGTATATGCTTCATGTGTTAAAGCTGCATTCTCTCTCCTGACCACCAGGGGGTGACTCCTCTGGTTGTATAGAAGTCTATGCTTCATGTGTTAAAGCTGCGTTCTCTCTCCTGACCACCAGGGGGCGACTCCTCTGGTTGTATAGAAGTATATGCTTCATGTGTTAAAGCTGCATTCTCTCTCCTGACCACCAGGGGGCGACTCCTCTGGTTGTATAGAAGTCTATGCTTCATGTGTTAAAGCTGCATTCTCTCTCCTGACCATCAGGGGCGACTCCTCTGGTTGTATAGAAGTATATGCTTCATGTATTAAAGCTGCATTCTCTCTCCTGACCACCAGGGGGCGACTCCTCTGGTTGTATAGAAGTCTATGCTTCATGTGTTAAAGCTGCATTCTCTCACCTGACCAGCAGGGGGCGACTCCTCTGGTTGTATAGAAGTATATGCTTCATGTTTTAAAGCTGCATTCTCTCTCCTGACCACCAGGGGGCGACTCCTCTGGTTGTATAGAAGTCTATGCTTCATGTGTTAAAGCTGCATTATCTCTACTGACCATCAGGGGGCGACTCCTCTGGTTGTATAGAAGTCTATGCTTCATGTGTTAAAGCTGCATTCTCTCTCCTGACCACCAGGGGGTGACTCCTCTGGTTGTATAGAAGTCTATGCTTCATGTGTTAAAGCTGCATTCTCTCTCCTGACCATCAGGGGCGACTCCTCTGGTTGTATAGAAGTCTATGCTTCATGTATTAAAGCTGCATTCTCTCTCCTGACCACCAGGGGGCGACTCCTCTGGTTGTATAGAAGTCTATGCTTCATGTGTTAAAGCTGCATTATCTCTACTGACCATCAGGGGGCGACTCCTCTGGTTGTATAGAAGTCTATGCTTCATGTGTTAAAGCTGCATTCTCTCTCCTGACCACCAGGGGGTGACTCCTCTGGTTGTATAGAAGTCTATGCTTCATGTGTTAAAGCTGCATTCTCTCTCCTGACCATCAGGGGCGACTCCTCTGGTTGTATAGAAGTCTATGCTTCATGTATTAAAGCTGCATTCTCTCTCCTGACCACCAGGGGGCGACTCCTCTGGTTGTATAGAAGTCTATGCTTCATGTGTTAAAGCTGCATTATCTCTACTGACCATCAGGGGGCGACTCCTCTGGTTGTATAGAAGTCTATGCTTCATGTGTTAAAGCTGCATTCTCTCTCCTGACCACCAGGGGGTGACTCCTCTGGTTGTATAGAAGTCTATGCTTCATGTGTTAAAGCTGAATTATCTCTCCTGACCACCAGGGGGTGACTCCTCTGGTTGTATAGAAGTCTATATAAATGACTCTAGGGGATGCTTTAGGGCGGGGCTACAGTGATTGACAGGTTGCTACCATACTTTACTATAAACATACTTTTACTTTTAGTATATACTGCAGCTGCTCTCATAAAGTACATACTGTAGCCTACAGATTGCATTCAACATAGTACTTCCTCATAACGTGGCACCTCCTGCTCATATACCCGCTGTGCAAAGGATTGTGGGTCAGAATAGCCAGAAAAGCATGATGGCTTGCTTACTGCAAAATGTGACTGTATGCAGTAGAACATCCTGGTACTTTTGCATACTGCATTTGACACACTACGTGAAGACATTCTAAATATCTTTTCTGCCACACTAAGCAGTGTGGTATTATGGGTATTTGAAAGCACAGACATTAGAGAGGGAACACATGCTGGTTTTCTCTTTGTTGAATATTTGGCTGTTAAAAACAATAGATTTGACTTTCAAAGTTTCAGTTTTATATTCAGGGTCAGGTTTTGTAATCATCCTGTTTCCCTGGTTTCAGGTGGAAGGGTGAGAATGTAGCAACGACGGAGGTAACGGAGGCTCTCGGGCTGGTGGATTTCATCCAGGAAGTCAATGTGTACGGAGTGGAAGTGCAAGGTGGGTTAAAAACTTGTCTGTGATTGCATGTGTGCCTTTGAAAACTTCCAGATGTTTTCACAGTAGTGCCACCTATAATAACTTTATTGCTGCAGTAATTTGCATGAACGACTGACCCAGAGCTGGAGAGACATTGAACTGTGTTCTCCACACAGGGCACGAGGGGAGAGCGGGTATGGCCGCCGTGATTGTGAGGCCGGGCCTGGCGTTGGATGGGAGGAAGCTGTTCGAGCATGTGATCAGGGACGTCCCGGCGTACGCTCGCCCGCTGTTCATAAGACTCCAGGTAACGAGCAGGCCGACACACTGGGTCTGGGTCTGGGTCTGGGTCTGGGTCATGGGGATGAGCGCTCTCCATCAGAGGGACCGGAGTGGCGTTTAAGTTCATTCTGGACGCAACATCTGGAACGAGGCTTGTTAGACACCACTGATCTCAGGCAGGTCAGGGGTCAGGTGACCCCCATAGTGGAGTATAAAGTACACGAAGTGTAAAGTAGCACAGTATGGAAATACTCAAGTAAAGTACAAGTGTGTACAGTACTTTTTCCAGGACATTTTCTCCAAACACCAAAATCAAATAGAAGCCCAGACTATTAGAGTTGAGTATTATTGAGATTTTGCAATTGATCAATAAGGAGGCAGACTCTCACCTCCTCGTACAGTTAGGCCAGCGGCCTTGAAGGCTTTTCCTGAGAACAAAGAAACGTTTTCATTGGCTTGCACAGCTCAATCTGCAGATATGTCAACCCTCTGACTTTTTCACAAACGCACATCCGTTCCGTGAAACGCACATCTTAAACCAACCAGCTCAGATATTTGAGGAATTCTACCCTCACAACTGGAGTAAATGCACTTTGGTTGAACTGACTGTGAATGCAGTCCTTTCACACTCCACACGCAGCATGTCATGTGCTTGGTCGGTATGTGTGTTACGCCATCTAGTGTCCATTAGGCGCCACTGCCATGCCTCAGAGAATTGTGAATGAGGCTGAATGAATGCAATAAACAGTGAGATGGGACAGGGCACTAACCCATAAGAGGCTGAGGAAACCCACTTAGTCAGCGGGGACTTCTCCTTTAGTGTGTTTCGTTTAGCCTTCTTTATTCTTCTTTATTCGACATCTTTGTGAAAAGGCTCCTGGGACCGCCTCCTTTTGTGAGGCTGCATCCCAAGTCTCTTAATTGCATCCCCGTTTCCCTCACTTGCGTCTCTTCCTTGCGTCTTAGTCCCGCCCACCAGGGATGCATCGAGAGAAGCAAGGAAACCAAGCGAGGAGAGAGGACTCAAGGAAATATGTTTTAAGAGACATGAGACGTCGTTTCCTCTGAAGCGTCACGTGAAGCGACGTCGGTTTCTGATGACTGACAGCTGATCACAGCTGATCACAGCTGACCAGTCGGCTTTACCAGCTGGAGACACTTTTGACGGAGTTTTTTTAACGGAGTTGTTTTCTGGTCCGGATAGTTTATAGTGAACATGCCAATAAAAATCCATTTAAAATATTGATGAAAATGATTGTATAATGTTTTCAGATGAGTTAATGGTGGTAAACTATTACTTATATTAATAAAGGCAGAGTTATCATCACTGTCAGAGTGGAGATGTTTTCTCTATAGTGTGTTAACTGTTTTTTTTACCGGCGGAATTAGTCGGCGGAATTATTTATTCATTATTTACGTCTGTATGTTTTGAAATTCTGATTGTGACATAATTATAAAAAAAAACACAATATTATTATGGGTTCTCTTCAACGGTGCAATTAATTCATTTAGGCTCAATGTTCAGGCCAAACTTGAATTATATAACTCATCAAACCCGACACTCAGGAATGATCAGCCTCACGTGACTGGTGGAAGTGTTTCCTCTCTCCAGCTCTCTGATTTTAATTATATACATAATAAAAGTTATTGCGGGAAATGACAGATCACGAAAAGAGAAATATTTTTATGAATAAAGAAAGTAGTTTGAGCTCCTTTTGCTGTTCAGACCTACAATGAACATATTTTAACCTGATGGTGAACCAGAAAACAAATCTAATATATAACTTGAGTTTAATCTGTGATCGTCTTCTCCAGCGAATGAAACTCCAGCGATCAGTCCGCTCAGCTGCAGCGTCCAATCACATAACTGATGAACACTGAGGGGGCGTGTCCAATCACATAACTGATGAACACTGAGGGGGCGTGTCCAATCACATAACAGATGAACACTGAGGGGGCGTGTCCAATCACATAACTGATGAACACTGAGGGGGCGTGTCCAATCACATAACAGATGAACACTGAGGGGGCGTGTCCAATCACATAACAGATGAACACTGAGGGGGCGTGTCCAATCACATAACAGATTCAAACACTTCCTGGAAGCTTGCTCTCGTGGCTCCTCGCTCCTCAGAGCAGATTAAGAGCTTTGGGACGGCCGTCAATATGGCGACGAAGAATAACGAACTAAGTGACTATGGGCGCATAGAAGAATAACTATGCGCCCATCGTCACTTAAGGACACTTTGACCTGCCGCCCTGCATTACAGATACCCTTTTTTATTGTACATGTACCAGGAGTTGGAAACTCTAATTGTGGAGGAACGGAAACTCTACCTCTGTTTTATTAATTCATTTATGTGTAACCAAAAGTCTAGTGTTTTCAACTGAGCTTAAACGATTAACCAGTTGTGAAAAGTGTTTCTAAGTCGGCAATGATAAGTCACCTGTTCTGTCGCTGTAGATTTCCAAACATCAGACAGTTTGTGCTCCATATGAAGCGTATTGACATGATGTTGTATTCTCTCCTCAGGAGGTCATGGAAACGACGAGCACCTTCAAGCAGCAGAAGTTCCAGCTGGTGCAGAGCGGCTTCAACCCCTCTGCGATCTCTGACCCCCTCTATGTGCTGGACTACCAGCAGCAGAGCTACGTTCCTCTCACGGACAGCATCTACCGGAGCATCCTCGCCGGAGAACGCAAGCTGTAGAACCCGAGAGCGGCGTGATGACAGCTGGGAACGAAGCCCAGAGAGGGAGGAGAGCAGCTGCTTGTTGCTGGAAACCTGCGAGCCCACAATCATGAACAGATGAAGAGATGAAGAGATGAACAGAGATGAACAGAGATGAACAGAGATGAACAGATGAACAGAGATGAACAGAGATGAACAGAGATGAACAGATGAACAGAGATGAACAGAGATGAACAGAGATACAGAGATGAACAGAGATGAACAGAGATGAACAGAGATGAACAGAGATGAACAGAGATGAACAGAGATGAACAGAGAGGAGGCCATTGTTAGTGATGACAGAGGACCAGGATGAGTTGATCGCACACACAAAACATCCGATAAACGATGAAGAACCTACATATATATATTACATACATATTCAATAATTAAGAATACACCGTATCTCTTCATTATTGAAGTCAAGTACACTAATTTACATTTACATATCAATTATAAATATTTGACAGATTTGTTGATGATAAGTTCGAGCTATTATTAAGATTAGGATGTTGGTTTATATTATGGTTTTAATTAATATCTGGGTTATTCTTTAGTATTTAAGTTTTACTCAGAATTAATGGATGGATTATTAATATTATTATTATTATTATTATTATTATTAATAATAATATTGTAATATACACAGTTGGTTTTAATGGTCTTTCTGTATGGATTAAGAGGGTAAATTGTCATTTTATGATTCCCATAAAATCCATTTAAAGTGCCTTAATCACAACGTAATAAAGAATACACTGATGGAACTTTGAGGTCCAAAATGTCCTGTTTGAAAAGGAAGATTTACGACGTACAAACAAATGAAGGGTTCACGGTTTTTGCTCCTTGGCTGACAGTTGTCGAATTATTTAAAATTTATTTGTGGACCTGCCAACAAAGTCTGCATATTTATCCAGAGTTGTTTTTTCACTGAAATTTACTTATTTAGCAAATTCCCAGGGGACGTTAACCAATCTCAGTAAAGAGTTTGTTTGATTCATATTATTCATGAAAGTAGTTTTGGTCTTGACTGAGAGATATTTTGAAAATGAAGAGAGAGTAAAAGTGCCCAGATATTCAGCCATATCTAAGGTTTTCTTTTAATTCTGTGAATGTTTTGATTCCACAATTTATTTATTTATTTTAATTTCTATGTCTGTGTTTTTATTTCAACCACAATAAGCTTCAGAGTGTCAGCGAAGTTCTGCTCAAGTATTTAATTCCAGTGTATCACCAGACATAATGTTTGTAATGTTCTAGTAAATAAACACCAGTGACTGAATGGACCCACTTTATTTACACAACCTTTCATGCAGCACAACTGGATTCACTCTTCCAGCTGGGCGGTGATCTTGAGAAAGTATTCTAGATTTTGAAAGTGATGACACCTAAACACCCAGTCCAGTGTTTACAACTCTTTTCCAATGAAGGTAGCAGCTAACAGCGTTAGCTCCAAAAGGTGCTAAATCTGGCAACGTTGGCAATACTGTCCCTCCGAGGCCCCTCCCCCATCCTGTACAGTGATACGTCACAGGTGTGATTGTCCCTCATCCATTCAATAACACAACCATGTGGCAATACTTTCTACGTCAGCCACTGTAACAAACTACTCAATCTATGACAATCCAACCGGAGGCTTTAAACGGGAACAACTCTCACAAAGCTGCATTCAGAGGAGACTGTGTTTCAGTTAACTGGCTCTTTAACAAAGAGAACCAGAGCTACCTTTAGAAACCTAATCATTTTCAATAAAGAGCTGCATGAATGAATTCTAAAACCTCAAAATAAATTTTTCCTCCTCACAAAGTCGATATTTCTTTTATGGGTTTTTGGTTTTATGCCTGAAATGTTAACACATTTACATGTTCTATGACATGGAATAAGTCAGTAATATCTATTTAGTTCTGCAGATTGCATTAATGCTTTAACAATCATAGAAATGCTATGTATTGCTAAACAAATGGTATAAGTATCTTAGTTACACAAGTTTGTTTTCTGAAATGACCCACAAGCCAGTGGTGATATCCCATTGGCTCTTTGTGGAGAGAACCAGGGCGAAGCTAACCTGCAGGTGAGAATATGATATCCGTCATCTATTTTAAGACATGGAACATAACTTCTCTGGCTGAACCAAAACATCCAGCCGCCCTTCATGACACCAGACTCCACGATGTTGGGTCCAGACGTCTGACAGTTCATTCCTTTTGAAGACGTTCCTCATGGACTGAAGACACATGGTTCAGTGGAGGATGTGCATGGTTTAGGCACCTCTGGGTCGGGCTCTCCAAAAGGGTCCCCAGGTCAATCTGAGGGGTCGTGATTAATAGAAGAGGAGAGAAGAAAAGAGTTGTGAGACACAAATCTGTTTTTTACTTCAGATCAGTGAAAATTATATTTCAAGGTTCAAGGTTTTTATTTGCCATTTGTGCACAGACCAACAATTCAGACACATATGAATTTATTGTGCAGAGCTGTCTGAGTCAAAAGGTTAGACATTTTTTTAAAAGCACACTGTAATAAGAATAGGGATATAAAATATAAAAAAACACTATACAGAAAGGTGGTATTTTAAGGTGGTATTATAATATCAAATGCATATAATTACATCCATAAACACTTCAAAAGTATTCTGATCTGTCTGTGCTCACATTTACAGTAATGTTGTCATATTGAGTTTAAACAGCAGATGGCACCAAACTGTTTACCATTAGTGGAAGTACTCTGATCATTTACTTAAGTACAATTACAAATACCACAGTGTACAAATACACCTTTACAATTAGAGGTCCTTCATACAGATTCTTAGCATAATCTACTGAAAGTAAGTGAAAGTACTAATGACGGATATCATAAAGCATCAGTGTGTGAGCAGTATTTAGCTTGTTAAGGTGGAATTTGCTAGTTCAGTCCAGTGGTTCCCAAAGTAGGGCCCCCGCCCCAACAAAAGGGCCACAAGGTAAACCTGACGGGGTCAGATGATTAATGAGGTTGAAAAGAAGAAACTTTTTGGTCTTGATTTAGATTTTGGTTTGACATTTTATATGTAATTTGACTTATTGTCTCCTGGGTGAGAATGATACCCTGAGTGAGGATGGAGCACTTTGTGTTTGTTTGTTTTTGGAAATATTGGAAATATGTGCCTTGTGGAAGAATAAGCCACAAAATGTTATCGTTATTATGGGTATTTGGATGATAAAAATACGGCACAAAAATAGCATTCATTCATATATTAAAAAAAAGATGACTGCAGCTTAGAAGGTAAAATACATATTTCCAATAAAAAAAAATGGAAATGTAAATTAAAAATTAAAGTTACCAAATGTACATTTATATACATTATATGTGCATTTAAAGAAAAACACAAAGACACACAAAAAAACAACTTCCAGTCCTGCTTCTAAAGCAAAATAAAAGAATAAATAGTTTCCGAGCGTGGGAGTGGAGTGGATGTTGATCAATGAAACAGTTCACAGGCAGCCTGAGGGGGAAGAGGCTGACTTTAACAGCTTCAAAGGAGTCAGTCCGACAGTCTAAGTGCATTCGACTGATCTGAGAGCAGCGTGTGTGTAGCAGCCAACAGGTGTGTGAGGCTCCTGCTGCTCCTCCTCACACTGAACGACAGCCAACTTCTGCTGGAATGGAATATTCCTTTATGTTGACATTTATCGTCCATAGAGCACCGTCAATATTGACATCCATAATGTTGACTGTGGCACAGGTGATCTCAGCGCTCCATGCTTCAGCTGGAAGGGTAAATGCAGGGCGTGCTGCCGTGTGTGTACGCTGACAACAAGCTGCAGTGTGGACGGGGTGTGTGGAGGAGGCTGAACAGCTTCTGCTGCAGCATCCTGACAGAGGCCACTCTGGAGGAGGAGCTCGGTTTGTTCTCCGTCATCCTGCTTTGTTTCTCGTGAAACCGAGGCTGAGGGATTCATCCAGGGCCAGATCATTGTGTGTTGAATGTTGAAGGTTAAGGTTAAGGTTAAGGTTAAGGGGTCGCTCCATCCAAATTCGGCAAGTGGACATCGTCCCTGTGACGTCATCCACTGGTTTGTAGACTTAGCCTCTAAGCCTGGAGTTCAGCATTTTTCACCCTCTTGGTTTTGGGTTTTACTTTTCAGTGTTTAGGTTTAGTGTTAGCTCCCGTCCCCTCTGGACATACGGCCGGTGATGTAAACAGTCAAAGTAGGTAGATGAAGCTGCAGCTGCTCCACAGGACTGTTTTCAATGTACAGACTGGCACTTGTTCAGGGATGCAGCCGCCTAGGAGAACATCTGGATTACACCTGTGTTGATGATGTGATGATCACAAGGACAGTGAGGTCATTCCCCAACCAGAAAGCCTGCATGAATGCAGAGGTTATGGCACTAAACACTAAAGACCAGTCAGGTGACGAGGAAGCGTACAGTATCGCCAGAGCCCGACTGAAAGGAGGCATCAAGGAGGCATCGAGAGACTGAGGAGAGACCTCAACAGCAGCAACACTGATGGTCTGTGGCAGGAGATCCAGAATGTCAGCTCCCCCATTAAGTGTGAGGCCCCGCCTCTATTTCTGATTTATTACGTACAAAACAAAGAATTGATATGCTCTCCTCAAAGCCACCAATGGTAACTTCACCTCGCTGATCATTGTAAAGCATGCTTCATTCATCTTCCCACTGTTCCAACAATCCTCAACTCTGGTTTGAGAGTTTGAAAGCGAGATAAGTCACAGATATGTATCACGGTAACAATCTCCCTCTTTATTCTTGACACAGCAGCAAAAAAAGAAGAGGAAAAAGAAACAGACCAGCGTGGCATACTGACATGGGAAAGGAGTTCACCACCTATTTTTTAGCAAGCGATCATTTTGGTGGAAACAGAGTATTTCACCATATCTTCTGTAGAAGTCTTATTTCAGATCAGTCAGAGGACATTCTGGGTCCTGCTCCCTGCCATGGCGGCCCTGCTGATGCCCCTCATCTCTGCCTCCTTCTGCTGACATGGATCATGGTTATCTGGATCGTGGTCCATGCCTACTACTCATTACATGAATAATTTCTATGATATTCATTGAATGTGCTGTAACTCTGTTACGTTGATTCTGGTCACATGACATCTATTGCTTCTGTCCATCTGGGGAGAGGGATACCTGTGAAAGGTTTTTTACAATTTTTTGGGGGAGTTTTTCCTGATCCGATGTGAGGTCCCGGTACAGGGATGTCGTATGTGTACAGATTGTAAAGCCCTCAGAGGAAAATTTGTATTTGTGATTTTGGGCTATACAAAATAAACTGAATTTAATTAATTTCAATCCAGTAACAGGTGATTAGCAGGAGTCAACAGGTGATGGGTAGAGAGCAGGGGTTAGCAGGTGAAGGGTAGAGAGCAGGGGTTAACAGATGAAGGGTAGAGAGCAGGGGTTAACAGGTGAAGGGTAGAGAGCAGGGGTTAACAGGTGAAGGGTAGAGAGCAGGGGTTAACGGGTGAAGGGTAGAGAGCAGGGGTTAACAGGTGAAGGGTAGAGAGCAGGGGTTAACGGGTGAAGGGTAGAGAGCAGGGGTTAACGGGTGAAGGGTAGAGAGCAGGGGTTAACGGGTGAAGGGTAGAGAGCAGGGGTTAGCGGGTGAAGGGTAGAGAGCAGGGGTTAACGGGTGAAGGGTAGAGAGCAGGGGTTAACGGGTGAAGGGTAGAGAGCAGGGGTTAACAGGTGAAGGGTAGAGAGCAGGGGTTAACAGGTGAAGGGTAGAGAGCAGGGGTTAACAGGTGAAGGGTAGAGAGCAGGGGTTAACAGGTGAAGGGTAGAGAGCAGGGGTTAACAGGTGAAGGGTAGAGAGCAGGGGTTAACAGGTGAAGGGTAGAGAGCAGGGGTTAGCAGGTGAAGGGTAGAGAACAGGGGTTAGCAGGTGAAGGGTAGAGAGCAGGGGTTAACAGGTGAAGGGTAGAGAGCAGGGGTTAACAGGTGAAGGGTAGAGAGCAGGGGTTAACAGGTGAAGGGTAGAGAGCAGGGGTTAACAGGTGAAGGGTAGAGAGCAGGGGTTAACAGGTGAAGGGTAGAGAGCAGGGGTTAACGGGTGAAGGGTAGAGAGCAGGGGTTAGCGGGTGAAGGGTAGAGAGCAGGGGTTAACGGGTGAAGGGTAGAGAGCAGGGGTTAACGGGTGAAGGGTAGAGAGCAGGGGTTAACGGGTGAAGGGTAGAGAGCAGGGGTTAACGGGTGAAGGGTAGAGAGCAGGGGTTAACGGGTGAAGGGTAGAGAGCAGGTGTTAACAGGTGAAGGGTAGAGAACAGGGGTTAACAGGTGAAGGGTAGAGAGCAGGGGTTAACAGGTGAAGGGTAGAGAGCAGGGGTTACAGGTGAAGGGTAGAGAGCAGGGGTTAACAGGTGAAGGGTAGAGAGCAGGGGTTAACAGGTGATGGGTAGAGAGCAGGGGTTAACAGGTGATGGGTAGAGAGCAGGGGTTAGCAGGTGAAGGGTAGAGAACAGGGGTTAACAGGTGAAAGGTAGGGAGCAGGGGTTAACAGGTGAAGGGTAGGGAGCAGGGGTTAACAGGTGGAGGGTAGGGAGCAGGGGTTAACGGGTGAAGGGTAGAGAACAGGGGTTAACAGGTGAAGGGTAATGAGGGCTTGCTTAAATCAGAATCAGCTTTATTCACACACACATGGAATGTAAGGTTGATGAAGCTGGAAGCCCACCAGCTGGAAGCCCACCAGCTGGAACGGTGGTGGAGTCCGGTATCGATCCACAGTGTACAGATTGTAAAGCCCTCAGAGGATCATTTGTAATTTGTGATTTTGGGCTATACAAAAAAAAACTGCATTTAATTAATTTCCATCCAGTAACAGGTGATATGTCACCTTCTCTCTCTTGGAAAGAACACATACTTTTCTTTGCATGCCACTGGGGAGAAACAACCTTTAGTGTCGTCAAGACAAAAGTGGAAATTGTAAAATAAAATGTCATACATACGTTTGAATTCACCTTGATCATCTTGTGTTTCTTCTGAGGGCCTGCTTCTCATTTTTGTAGTTCACAGCTGGATTTCTGTCGGGGGGCCGTCTCTCTTCTCGTCCTGCTGTAACTTGTGTCATTTAGAGACGACCATTTATTTATGAACCATGTATCAGCCCTTGTTGTTCTCCTCATCATTTAGTTCAGTGTAGGAGAAGAAAACATATTTACTTCATTTGTAACTGGAATGATTTCCTCCACGAGGTCCATTGTGCTTTAGTGAGAAGCATTGTATGTAAACTAACTTAAGGGGGGAGGGTGCAGTAGCTTCAGGGGATGGGAGCCTCTTTCCTGGGTCAACTATAATAGTCTTGCACTGTTCTGAGAGGTCGTAGTGACACTAGAGGCTGAAGCTTCTCTGTTCCCAACAGATCATGCTGAAAACACTGTAAGGGGCAAAAATGGGATCAATGGTGCTCTCAATGTGATGTCTAACTACTATTATATATATATATATATATATATATATATATATATATATATATATATATATATATATATATATATATATATATATATATATATATATATATATATATGAATATATTTCATTCCTCTGAAGCGTGGAGGCCCCAGGGAATCATCACCTGTAAAAGTTCCATTGCACTCCCATCAGAACGATTGTATGCACTCTGCATTCTATCACATCATGTGTATACTGAGAGTTATGCATCTGGTCAGAATCACCTAGTATGTATAAACATATTTTCACCTTCATCCTGTTTGTGATGGCAACCCACTTGTTTTGTGTATCTGCACAAATGTTCATGACACGCTGGAAACAGGGTTATTAAAGATAGAGGAGAAATGGTTCAAATCAAAATGAAGTAGAATGAGAATTATGGTGATTACAAATGCTTCTTCCTATCCACAAAAAATAGCACCTGACTTGACAATTTTACAAAAATAATGAATCAAAAACATATCATAACATTTGCTTTTCCACCAGCATCTAAATACAACAGGCATTTGTTGATCAGTGGATATTAAAAAGCATGAAAAGGAATATATAATCTTTAGACTTATTGTTCTCAATAGAAGAGTAAACGACACATAGTAATATCTCTGCACGGCTCAGCAGTCACCTTGCAGTCAACGAGTTGGGTTCAGGGGGAGAAGCCATCCTCAGTGAAAGTCACAGCCCCCTGTTAGTGAAAGGCCACGGATATGGTCAAAACAAACCAAACACTGATGATACATAAACTCCACCACACCACCATGCCACATAGCGCTCTGCCGGGAAGTTATAATAACACCTGAGCTGAAATTAATACTTTCATTTCAAAATATGCAATGCATGTCTTTGTTGCAGGAAAGATATGGCCAATATTTCATCACAGACACCTTTACTCTGTAAAATGCTGCTGTTTCTGAACTGTGTGACGCAGTTTTGCCATCAGAGAAAAAAACCACAATTAAGACCACAAATAGATGCAAAGTGACCCCAAAGACACCAAACATTACAATAAACGCGTCCAAAACAACAACAGAGAGACCCAAAAGGACCATGAGGGGCAATGACCACAAAGATATTTTACAAAAGATGCAAAACAACTATAAAGTGTGTAGTGTGTGTAAAGGCCTTAAGTGTGTGGTCACATCCTGGCTGCTTTTTCTAAATATATTGAGGGATGTTTGATCAAATAATTGAACCAGCCTCCGAATCTACCCCCCTCTGTGTTCTCCTCTTTTGATTGGTTTCCTGACCTGGAAATGCCTCTTTATGAATGGAGAGTGAACATGGTGGTGAAAGGGGAGCTTGTTGGCACCACCCACGTTTTATTACATTATATTTCAGAAATGAGAGACGTGCTGTATTTTACTTTCTTGAAACACATTCCCAGGTGACTTGGTAATTGAACATGTCTGTGCAGACTGACCCTGAAGGCCACGCAGCTCAGCACCAGTGCCTTCTAGTATGGATGACACAGCAGGTGGTCCCTCTGTGGACCTGTTGATTTGGATGGGTCACAGCTGAAATAACCCCGGGGTCAGAGCCTGTGGCACACTTCTCATCTTACAGTGAATGGAGGCAGGACGAGACATGGAAGCTGGCTGATAGAATGTCTTCTTATTTTCATCTCAACATGCTGGCTGCATTTCATACTAGTGCTGCATGTATGAGGGAGTCTGTTTTCTTCCTGGACCATATTTTTGTCATTTAGACCAGCGGTTATGATAGAGTTGCACTGTTGTTGTTGAAGTCAGTGGGTGCAGGAACTCACTCATCACAGTTGTACACAGCAGGTAACAGGTCGAGCAACAACCAACGGATGAAATGTCTCGGCACCTGGGGCCTGTTGCACAAAAGTAGAATTAAGACATCCGGGATAAATGACTCAGCTGAGCTCAATGAAGCCAAAACATGTGCGTCCAGGCTTAATTGGTTGCACAAAGACCAAGCCAGGATGAGCAGACACGGATTCATTAAGCCAGGTGAAACCAATCCTGGATAGGTGCGCGCTCACGGCTCACTCAAATAGACCCCGCCACAGATCACAGATTAACTGATTTACCATGGCAACTAGAGCCGCGTACTTTTCCCCGTCGGAAGCACAAATCCTCATGGAGGCATACGAGGAGGTAAAAGATATAATTAAGAAGAAAGGCAACACCGCCACAGTGATAAAGCAAAGAGAAAAAGCGTGGCAAAGTATTGCAGACCGCCTGAATGCGTAAGTAGTGCACAATTACACACTCACCGCTCCGCTGAAACATCACAATTACAATTCAAATATTTAATTCACATCTCCAAAAATGCAGTTGTACTGTAATTATGAAACGGTTAAATTTTTAATTGAAATGCACTGCAGATATGAGTGAAATTGTGTAAAGTAACTCCATCACACTGTATAAAGCTATGATAAATTATTATTAAAGCCTTACATTATTATTTAACGTTACTACGCTCAGTACGGTTTAATCTTAGCCGTTGTACTCTGCTTCTTATGTTGTCCACCGTTTTTTTGTCTCTCCTGCTTTCATTAATGTAAAGCTGCTTTGACAGAATGAAACAATTGTGAAAAGTGCTATATAAATACAATTTAACTGAATAAATAGATGAGCTATAATAATAATCACTTTAATTTATATAGCGCCTTTCAAAGGACCCAAGGTCGGTTGCTCACTGCACTGCAAAAATGTCTTTCTTACTTAGTATTTTTGTCTTTTCAGTTAAAAAAAAATATCTAAAAAAAATCTTACATATTTTCTTGAGCAAAATTACCTAGGAAAATAAGCAAAAAAATCTGCCAGTGAAACGAGAACTTTTCTAAAATTAAGTGTTTATGGAAAAAGTTAACTTATTTCAAGAGAATTTTTATTATATTGACAGATTTTTTATTTGTTTGCTTGTTTTAAGCACACATTTACTTAAAGTTTATATTTTTTGTCTAAACTATACTTATTTTGCTAGGTCATTTAGCAAATCAAGAAAATACATCTTTATTTAAGTATTTTTTTTTTTTTTTGATATTTTTACTGAAAACAAGACAAAAATACCAAGTAATTTTTTGCAGTGTGACTCCATTAAATGTGTGTGTGTGTAGATTAAACATGAACGGGCCAAAACGGACATGGCAGCAGGTCAAAATCAAATACAAGAACATTCTGCAGAATGGTATGGTCCCTGACTAATATTTAACAAAGCACAAGCATATATTGTACCCAGAAGGTGCCTGCTCACACATTGTCTGTACTGTTTTAGCAGTGAAAAAGAATACCCACAGACAAGGCACGGGTGGTGGGTCACCAAAGGCTGACCTTACCCCAGCAGAGGACATGGCCTTGGAGCTAAATAAAGGCAGGCCCGTCTTAGAGGGGATCCCTGGGGGGAAAGAGACGAGCATAGGTTCCTCCCAAGATGCCACCCGCTTCATTCAAGGTATGTCCTTCCATCTCTACATGGGATACAACCACATTCATATTGAATCAATTTGGACTGTCTGACTTTGGTTTACCTATTGCCTTGCAGTGTCTGGCAGCACTGTGTTCCTGTTAGAGCCACCAGCACAAGCACCAGACGATGCTGATCCAGTGAGTACTCCATCAAAGGCATACTGTAGGCCTGGCATGTCTTGTCTACTAGCTTCAATATGAATCCGATTAAATGTGATAGGGTGAAGGCCCCAGTGCAGCAGCAACAGCACATGATGGAGACGATGATGAGGAGGAGACCATCTCTCTGGATTCCAGAAGGCATGAGGTATCATGTTAAGACTGTGAAAGTACTATTTACTCTACAATGGTGAGGAGTCCTCATCAAAATCAAAAAATCTAATTTCTTTTACAGGACCCAGATGCTATACAGTGGGAAAACCAGCCTGGCAACATAGTGTGTATTAATAAAAGGACACCACATCCTGCCAAATTCCAGCTGCGCTAATTGTATTGTGTTCACAGAGCTCACAAGCTATCAGAAAGTTGTATGGCAACCACCTCCGGCGCCAAATAGAACTGGCAGACATAGACATTCAGTACAAGAAGAAAAAGATGGAAAATCTTGCACTGGAGTCCGAAATAAAAAAGAGGACAATTAGGAAACTGGACCTTGAAATAAAAAAACTTGAGAGGGAGGTGAGATATGCCTTCAATGTACACTGTATGCTAACTGTAACACAACTGTATTAATCATTATTTTTCTTTCCTCCCCCAGCTCCAAGAAGATGACACAGCTCAAAATAAAAATGAGGTATATTCTCGTAAAGTCAAGTGAGCCATGACATATGAGCTCTTATTGTGAGCACACAGGACGGTGGCATCTTTCTAAGGTTTTTTTTATTTTCCCAGCAATCAGTACAACCAAGTCATCGTTATAAGGCATCGCCCTCTTTTGCCCACCCCCCCAGCACCAGGTGTGGCCACTAGCCTATATGAAGGCCCAAAAGTGTGTGTTCCTTTCTGCTCTGACAATGGCATGCCCATTCGTGCGAGATGTGGTGGATGAAGAAGCACTTGTGCTGAGGAGAGCCTTCAGGCGAGAAAGGGTCTTCAGGGACCGGTTGGACCCACTGGCCTTCCCTGATGACCATCTATATGAAAGATACAGGTTTTCTGCAGATGGCATCAGGTATCTATGCAGACTACTGGGTCCCAGGATTAAGCACCGCACTGCACGGAGCCATGCACTGAGTGTGGAGCAAATGGTTTGTGTGGCCTTGCGCTTTTTTGCTAGTGGAGCCTTCCTGTACTCAGTGGGGGATGCAGAACAGCTGAACAAGGCCACAATTTGCCGCACAAGGAGTGTGTGTCTGGCTATCAAAGCATTAGCAGATGTCTTCATCTCCTTCCCTGGCCACAGAAGACTCTGTGACATCAAAGAGGAGTTCTATAGGATTGCAGGTAAGAGGATCTACAAATTACAGGACAACTGTTAACACATAGTAGGATACTCATTACTTTGTGTGACAGGTTTCCCCAATGTCATTGGTGCAGTGGACTGCACACACATAAGGATAAAAGCCCCCTCGGGTGCCCATGAGGCCCATTTTGTGAATAGGAAATCCTTTCACAGCATTAATGTTCAGGTGAACATAACTTTTTGATATTGTCCATTGACGAACACTCTGCATTGCCAGTGATGTGCATTGATTGGTGTAATATTCCTCATCTTATGATTTCAGATGGTCTGCAATGCTGACTGTGTGATCAGCAATGTTGTGGCAAAATGGCCTGGCTCAGTCCATGACTCCAGAATCTTTCGGGCCTCTGAAATCTATCAGTGCCTATCACAAGGTAAGCCACACAACCCCTATTTATAACCATCATGGCTGTGTCAAGAATATCACTGTGTTTATGAGGTAGTAATGATGAGATTGTGTTGACAGGTGAATTCTCTGGTGTGTTGCTGGGAGACAGGGGGTATGGCTGCCAGCCTTTCACAGACCCCCAGGAAGCACAGCAGGCCTACAACCATGCCCATGCCAGGACCAGGGCCAGAGTTGAAATGACCTTTGGCCTCCTGAAGGCACGCTTTCACTGCCTTCACAAATTAAGGGTCAGCCCTGTTAGGGCATGTGATATTACTGTGGCTTGTGCTGTCCTCCACAATGTGGCCTGCCTGAGGAAGGAGAGGGCCCCCAGAGTGCCACCAGCCATGGACTGGGACAATCCGGCAATCTTCCCTGATGACGACAGTGGTCGGCTGCTGAGGGACCAATATGTGTTGAATTATTTTAGTTAGTATGTGTGCTTTCAATTTTGGTTAAATATGTCCTGCGGTGGCAGAGGAATTTGGGTTTTTTTGGGTTCGTTTTTTTACGAATTTGGCCTCTTATGATGTTTGTGCGGTATACTGTGTGTAATACAAGGCTGCAGGGAGGCTACTGCATCCATTCATTTGTCTGTTCAGTTGATGTGTATGGATTTGTCCTGCATTTATTTTAGTGTGCAGACATGCAGGGTGTGTTATATACAGACCTTTGAATGTGTATGTATCATTTTGTATAATATGCTTGGATTCTGTGCTTTCCATCTTGTAGAGTCACTGTGACTTCAGTTTCGAAAGGAGCTGATGGTTTACCTGCTTTGTTTTGTCCTTATTCAATAAAGGAACATAATGTTACACATTGTGTTTTTATATTCATATGGAATGTGTATTTGTTTATATGACAGAGTACTAGGGCCACACTGAAGAAAAAGGATAAAGTCATACATTTATGAGGATGGTTCTTTCTGCAGAAAAGCTACATATTGTTTTTACAGTTTTGATACTTATGACAATGTGATACTTAATATTCTGGCACATCAGCATGTCTTTGTTTATGAAACCATACTGAAGTACAATTTCACGAAATGCCCCACATCTGTCATTTTAACAACTGTCCTCCTTTAAAACAACTGGTTACAATATTATGACTTGTCTTTTTTTCCCTCTGTGGCCCTAATATTCTATCATTTTATATATAGCCTTATAGTCTATGGGAAACTGTAAATTATCTAATGATAGCAACATCATCTAAAAATCATTTTTTATCCAAAATCATTGAAATTAATGATCACAAACGTTTAAATAATGACAGTGGGTCTAGTTATGTGTGATAACAATGTATAGTGAGCAGTGAAATAACTATTGGTTTCCATTTGTGGTGACTGCTGACTGACATTAGGGATGAGATTAAATAGATCCTGGAATTTAGCCTGGTCTGGAGCAGGCTAGCTCCACAGAATAAATCTCCATGGTAATTTATACCATAACATATCCTCCTGCCCCCTATCCATCTTTAGTGCAACCGGATTACGGATCAATTGAGCCAGGATCACCAAGATATCCTGGCTTAATCCCTTATCCTAGTTTTGTGCAACAGGCCCCCTGATATTCGGGCATTGCGGGTGCCGCGTGGTCCCTGTGCCGACCCCCATGCACTCTCCTGTGCAGCCGTGTGTGCACAACACTTATTGTGTATGTTCTCAGTGACATTTGTGTCAGCGGGCTACCAGGATGTCCTCTCCTTGTTAAAATAACCTTATGGTGGGGAAAGTTCATTTCTCAATGACCTCTACCAAAGTTCTCTAAGGACCAGTCCCCATGTCCTTCCTAGGGCCTTAAACCCTGAACCCTCAGGGACTTATTCCCAATCTGCAGGAAATTCTACTGAGGTTTGATAGTGCCCTGAACTCAACGTAACACCTTCCTTCTGGATTTCATTGCGGGCCTTCTTGGATCTAGTGCTGATAAGGTGCACACCGCCTGCAATAAAAGGTTTAGTCCGCATTGCACCCTCTTTCTCCTTGGCCTTTTGTCCAAGGCCATGCTGGGTCCATCCTTTTTAGAAGAGATCATATTTACACATTATTTCATGGATTCTTCATCACCTTGGAACAAACTCAACCTTCTTCTGTCCTGAGAGACAGCGGTAGTGGACCGGGTCCCATCCATAATGTGTCAGCTTTATTTCTCTTTTGTGGTTAAGCATTGCGGAAACACAACCACTATGCACACATCACTCTTCATATCTCATGACAATGGGACAAGTAGATATTTATAGATAATTATTGATATATAACTGATATTTTAACAACAGAGTGATTGCTCTCCTGGTTGGAAGGATGATCCATCAGTACAGCAAACACACATCCTCCCAGGTATAGTTAAACGATGTTTAAAAAGACATTTTATGTTAACTACAACGTTTTAAGACATGGTTCCTTATTTGATTTAAAAGGTAATTTTCACGCCAGACATTAAAGGATTGATAACTACCATTATCACAGCGTTCTGAAGACCAATCAATTCCATCTGTGAATGGTGCAAATCGTTTTTTCTCTTGAAGTCCTTCCATCTTGTTACCTTGGCACAGTGTGTCTGTTTATTCAGTCTCCCCTATTACTTATTTGTATTCTTACCTATGCGATTAGGGATACGTTTCAAAACCTATTTTAAATCTCCATCTTTTGTTGGGAGCTATGGTTTCTTTTCTAAAGATAACCTTTCTATATGGTATGTTTGCAGAACATGTACTTAAACAGCGTATATTTCTCCATGTCAACCTTCTTTGTACACTTTGGTATTATTTCAGTTAATTCCATCATGGTAAGGAATGAAGTTCTCCCGGTCAGAATATCTGTTTTGAGGTAAATCCTTCACATGTGGTGAGTCCCGAATATCCTCCTCTGCAACAATTCCCAGCATTTCTTGGAATTTGCTCTAATCCAATCTTTTGCAGATCTTACAGCTCTCTCAGCTACCCCATTAGTTTCACGTCTATATGGAATTGAGTAGATTATTTCACATTTTATTTGTTCTAATAGTTCGGTGACTATTTTATTTTTAAAATGTGTACCATTATCCATTCTGAGAGACAACAGAGTTTTGCCTGTAAAGAAGTCTGCAACACATCTGCTGATGGTTCTTGCCGTGGCATTACGACCAGGATACACTTTTATATCTCCACCCCCGTTATCTGTGATAACTACATATTTGTTACCCAGGGTGGGATTAAGGTCCCGCTATGTCAGCTGAAAAGTGTTCTCCAGTTTTATGAGTGTTAATGCGTCTCATCTCACATTTTACGCGTGGCATGCCACCTTTTAATGCGCAATCGTCTTTTCATAATATTACAATTATTTTTTAATTTCTAAAAGGTTCATTTACGGTCTTTGAGGAACGATTTCATTCTCTCTAAACCAATGTGACCCAAAGATTGGTGGAGGTTCAACAAAACCTTTTCCAGGTATAAGGATCTGTTCATTTTGTTCCCGTTCTTTAGGGAAAACGCAGACTGCTTTATACAATGTGCTTTGTACAGTTACTGTCTTGTTTGTGTCCACAGGATGGGGATAGCTTCAGCCTCTAGTGTCACTACGACCTCTCAGAACAGTGCAAGACTATTATAGTTGACCCAGGAAAGAGGCTCCCATCCCCTGAAGCTACTGCACCCTCCCCCCTTAAGTTAGTTTACATACAATGCTTCTCACTAAAGCACAATGGACCTCGTGGAGGAAATCATTCCAGTTACAAATGAAGTAAATATGTTTTCTTCTCCTACACTGAACTAAATGATGAGGAGAACAACAAGGGCTGATACATGGTTCATAAATAAATGGTCGTCTCTAAATGACACAAGTTACAGCAGGACGAGAAGAGAGACGGCCCCCCGACAGAAATCCAGCTGTGAACTACAAAAATGAGAAGCAGGCCCTCAGAAGAAACACAAGATGATCAAGCTGAATTCAAACGTATGTATGACATTTTATTTTACAATTTCCACTTTTGTCTTGACGACACTAAAGGTTGTTTCTCCCCAGTGGCATGCAAAGAAAAGTATGTGTTCTTTCCAAGAGAGAGAAGGTGACATATCACCTGTTACTGGATGGAAATTAATTAAATGCAGTTTTTTTTTGTATAGCCCAAAATCACAAATTACAAATGATCCTCTGAGGGCTTTACAATCTGTACACTGTGGATCGATACCGGACTCCACCACCGTTCCAGCTGGTGGGCTTCCAGCTGGTGGACTTCCAGCTTCATCAACCTTACATTCCATGTGTGTGTGAATAAAGCTGATTCTGATTTAAGCAAGCCCTCATTACCCTTCACCTGTTAACCCCTGTTCTCTACCCTTCACCCGTTAACCCCTGCTCCCTACCCTCCACCTGTTAACCCCTGCTCCCTACCCTTCACCTGTTAACCCCTGTTCTCTACCTTTCACCTGTTAACCCCTGTTCTCTACCCTTCACCTGTTAACCCCTGTTCTCTACCCTTCACCTGTTAACCCCTGCTCTCTACCCTTCACCTGTTAACCCCTGCTCTCTACCCTTCACCTGTTAACCCCTGCTCTCTACCCTTCACCTGTTAACCCCTGCTCTCTACCCTTCACCTGTTAACCCCTGCTCTCTACCCTTCACCTGTTAACCCCTGCTCTCTACCCTCCACCTGTTAACACCTGCTCTCTACCCTCCACCTGTTAACACCTGTTCTCTACCCTTCACCTGTTAACCCCTGCTCTCTACCCTCCACCTGTTAACCCCTGCTCTCTACCCTTCACCTGTTAACACCTGCTCTCTACCCTTCACCTGTTAACCCCTGCTCTCTACCCTTCACCTGTTAACCCCTGCTCCCTACCCTTCACCTGTTAACCCCTGCTCTCTACCCTTCACCTGTTAACCCCTGCTCTCTACTCTTCATCTGTTAACCCCTGCTCTCTACCCTTCACCTGTTAACCCCTGCTCTCTACCCTTCACCTGTTAACCCCTGCTCTCTACCCTTCACCTGTTAACCCCTGCTCTCTACCCTTCACCTGTTAACCCCTGCTCCCTACCCTTCACCTGTTAACCCCTGCTCTCTACCCTTCACCTGTTAACCCCTGCTCTCTACTCTTCATCTGTTAACCCCTGCTCTCTACCCTCCACCTGTTAACCCCTGCTCTCTACCCTTCACCTGCTAGCCCCTGCTCTCTACCCTTCACCTGTTAACCCCTGCTCTCTACCCTTCACCTGTTAACCCCTGCTCTCTACCCTTCACCTGTTAACCCCTGCTCTCTACCCTTCACCCGTTAACCCCTGCTTCCTACCCTTCACCTGCTAACCCCTGCTCTCTACCCTTCACCTGTTAACCCCTGCTCTCTACCCTTCACCTGTTAACCCCTGCTCTCTACCCTTCACCTGTTAACCTCTGCTCTCTACCCTTCACCTGTTAACCCCTGCTCTCTACCCTTCACCTGTTAACCCCTGTTCTCTACCCTTCACCTGTTAACCCCTGCTCTCTACCCTTCACCTGTTAACCATCTCATCATTTATGACAAACACGTCAACCCAAAAGATACTTACCTTAAGTCTCTTTGGTGGATGCAGTCGTCCCTTCTGTATCCCACGGTAAACGGACAGGATAAGAGGGTTTAAATTGTTTTAAAGAAGCAGAATACTTTGTTTGATTTCAGTCACTTACGAATGGTAAGGCCGAGTTTAACAATTTGAATTCAATGAAACAGTTATAATAGTTAGACCTTTTTACTTTCACATTTATCCTCGATCACTCAACAACATCTTTCAGGTTCTTTCCTCATGAGATGAGAGGTAATTTTAAATAATATATTGACTTGTTCTTGTCAATGATTAAATTAAATATTTGACAAATAAATCTGTGTATATGATCTCTGCTTCCATTGCTCTGATTTCATGTCCCATCTCTAATCCCTAATGTTTCACATGAATTATAGGTAATTCCCTCACAATAAAGCGCTCAAATGAGCCTTTGAGAGAGAAACTCAAACACTCATTGATTTGACAGGGGTAAAGAACTCAACCCTCACAGACTCCTACAAAGTCTGTGAGGGTTGAGTTCTCCTCTGTGAGGGTGGAGATTGGGATCAGGCCTTTGACCTCTGTTTCAAGGTTATCTCTTGTTATGAAGCCATTTCTTTTATGTTTGAGGGCTCCCCTTCATGAGGCTACTTGTCTCCCGTCCAAACACAGGACGGATGCTTCTGCTGATTGCATGGCTCCAGAATAAGTGAGCTGATCATGAGGAAAACAGAAGACGAGATGAAGCTCGCTAGCTGCTAGCATTCCCTCAGCTCCCTGCTCCTCCGAGGCCCGTCATTACACATGTTTACACCAGTGCAGCTTTATGCTGAGACCACACCTGCTGTATAGGGTGCAGTTCTGGGTGCGTGGGTGTTAGACTGTTGAGATGACACTGGCAGGTGAATGTGTCAACGTCATGTTTCAGTCAGTGCAGCTGAGAGTCTGCATGTGAGACCCTCCTGAGGCCATTTTATTTTCTGTTTGACACATGATGTCATGATTAGTCATGGTTCTGTTATTTTGTCCAGACGTGTGAGTTGGCAATCTGGTGGACAGGGGCCTCAGCCAGACGTTCCCAGTCTAAGTTCAGGTAAATCCTCCAATATGCAGGAGACTGAAATACAAAGACATAGTTCAGAACGTAGTGACATCACTCGATCCTTCCCTCAGGAACTCACACCAACAGCTGAATACTTATTTTTTTACCTTTTCAGTTCTGCAGTCGGAATTTCTTAAATTGAAGCAAAGTTCCGTAACACCTCGGACCAAGTCCATCCGCATAGGGACCAATAACTGATTTTAACAAAAGAGTAAATAACTGAGTAACGACAATCAAATGGAGCAGAGCCTAATGTGGCTGATTAAGTTATCCAGAACCAGATAAATAAAGTGTGAGACAACTGAACACAAGTCTCGTAGAACAACCAACGCAACACAGGAACCCGTCTTGTGTTTTCACTCTGTTTTGTAACCTAGTTCTGTATAAATCCACTGAGAACGTTTGTGGCTCTGATGATGATTCAATTCAATTCAGAAAATGAGAGGGAGAAGAGAAGAGGAGCTCAGTGTATCCTATTGTATGATGATGGTGAAGAGTCAGCAAGATGGTGGTGATGGTGAAGAGCAGAAGCCATTAGTTCTAGTTCTCAACAGGCAGTTAATACGAAACAAGAAAACAAGTCTTTTATTCAGAGTTGGATGCTTTGTTTAAGCAAATAAAAAAGGATTAAAACTCTTATTTTCAAGACAGTGTGCGAGTGCAGATGCACCGCTACATGTTACAGTGTAACGCAATGAGAGCAGCGGAGATCCACAGTAAGGATATCCGGCATTATCTGGATTAGCAGTCCTCCTAATGAGCCCCCAGATTCTGGGGGGCCTGACCTTCCACACTGCTGTGAAATAACATTGCACCGGCTGTCACAGTGTGATTATCAGCGTGACACCCTGCTGCAGCACCAGCAGTCGGCCAGACCACCGGGCCATCTGAGCCCTGCTGGAGGACGTCATGGAGCAGCATTAGATCTACTTTTGAGGCCTCGTGGCCTATCTGTGTGCTGTCTGACGAATCTCAATGTCTGGGGTGCCCAGATGGGCGGGTTGGGGCGGGACTGCTTGGACCTAACCTCCCTACCAACACAAAAAAACATAAAACATACCAACAGAAATTAACAACAAACAAACAATCAAATAAACTGCAATGTCACCTCTCAGCAGTCAGACCCCCAACAACATTGTCTGGGAGCGGTCCCATCCAGGAAAAGACCTGCAGCGGGGCCCGCTGGGTCTGGGTGCGGCCCAAAATAAGGTCTGCCAAAAGATAGGCTGGTCTCCTGCTGACTGAAGAACAGGTAAAAAAGAAAAACAACATTTTGCCAGGAGAAAAACCTGTTTTACCCGAATCATTTTCCTTACTTCCACACATGAATCCAGGTGAAGAGAAAAGGTTTTGTCAGGTGAAAACAAATCTTTTGAATCAGTTCATCAGTTTGCGTTTCTCCGTGCACTCTAAACACAAAGCACATATTTGTTGGCAAGTGATGTGACAAAACTCACCCGGAAGAACACATGCACGCATATAGCCCTGTGTGGAGCATGGGGTACTGGAGCACTTCAGCCTCTTGTGGCTGGAAGTAGTATTACAACCATTTTTCTTTTCTTTTTTGTATTATCCTGATTACACATTTTTACCTGCAAAACCTTTTTTCCAACTGTTGTTAAATCATTAACACAACACACCAAACAATCTAGATTATCAGACTAATCCGACTAAATGGACCCCTTACTTGCCTCTCTGGTCTTCTGGAGTACCTGGTACTCCAACTCCCTCGTCACGTATCAACTGGATGGCCCTAAATAGCGTCATTGCGAGAGAAAGGTCATGTACCAGATATTGTAATATCAGGGTTTGTGGATTTTCTCTTCTGGTGTAACTTTCTGGGTCAGTACACTAAAAAGAAAAAACACGATGGTAAAAAAAAAAGTATGTGAGAGCAAAGTAAATGTGAATATGGATGACAGAATAAAGTGCATATGTACATGTATTTTATGTATTTATTTTATTTAAATATATTATGGATCACAAATTCAGAAAGATATTCATGGGTAAATTGGTGAAAACAACACATAAATCAACCTGGACATTTTCTACTTCAACATCTGAGTGGCCAATGATTGAATCCAAGGGATTTGGAGTACCTGGATGTAAATAACAATTGTACCATTACATTATTATAATTATCTAACATACTGCTGTTTCTATTTCATGTATCATTCTAAAATGTATAATAGTTCCTACTACTATTACATGAATAGTTTCTGTCATACGCATTGAATGTGTTGTAACTCTGCTATGTTGTTCGTTCTGTACACATGTCTCGTAATTCACACCACAAATACTTTAGAACAATACAGTATGAATAATTTCAATATTACGTTTTCTGTTTGCATATCCGCGGTTCCTCCTAAGGATCCAAAGCCAGATATTTCATTACATTTGGTGTGGACGTCCATGGGGAAAGTGACATGTGTTGCAAGCTTTTTTAAGAAAACACACAAAACGAGGAGTCATGTTTTGGAGGATATTTTATGAAAAGTTGTATGAGGACAAGTTGCTTTTTAGGGTCAAATGCATCATACTCAAAATGTGAGCGTAGCTGTTGGAGGGAGGGAATGATATACTGTATGAGGCCCTGGATTATCAAACCATAATAATATTTATATTTTTTAATTGTGTTAACAACACAATATCAGTATTTCATATTAAGCATCATCCATAGCAGTATATCGCGACGCCACTCGTTTGATGCTGTGGTTCATGACTACACATCTCAGAAGCTGCTGTGGATGATCATGAGTACCAGGTGATGAATCTTTTTATCCCCTCACTTCTCTAAGTGACACCAGCATTGTATGCATAAATATCCTTGAAGGGTTATACAGTATAATTGTAATAAATGACTGACTAAAGTTGATTTTACTTTGGGGTTGTTAAGTTGCTTGTGCATGTAATAACACTTTGCTCATGAGCTCCTTGGACCGGCCTCCTCCCTTCAGCAGAAACAATAGCTGCTTCACCAGAGACAAGACGCTTGTGAGTATACAAACAAAACAGAATAATTTCAATGCTAAATAACACCGTTGACTGCATGGGGGATCAGTTAATATCTCTCAACCCAAACAAAACACACAAACTCTATGTTTATATAGTAACGGTCTTTACATGTGCTAAACAAAGCACACCTTTTTTTCACTTTTTAAAAAGAAATCTTATTTTTGTTCTACAACTCCCAACATAGGATAGATTAAAATAAATGTAATGTAAAATACTGAGATCTCTACAAATGTAATCTCTACATGTTCAGCAAACAGGGCTGTTTAACAAAAGTGCCGCCCTGGCCCCCAAGGGCCTGATGGTGTGAGACTCTTATCTTGTGTTTAGATGAATGGAGATTGATGCTTTTTTATGACACTCCTTTTGCTTGCATTGTGCTCGTTTTATATTGTGCTTGTTGGTTGCATGTCCGTACCACCTGGTGCTATATTGTCATGTACAAAGTGGAATTTTTTTTTTAAAGACAGCTGCCAAGTCTGCTGCTCTGTTTGATGTCATCTTACTGAGATCCCAGATATGACACAAGGCATTGCTCCAGTTCATTCCCATTCAACGATCAGTCTCCGACCACAAAAACGACAGTTGTTCAATTTGTATTTCATAAGGCGTCATTACTGTGACACTAATCCTACTGCCAGATGTTCACGTGCACACATTTCAATCACTCCTTCTGTACATATGGCATCATAACTAATATTTTGACACAATATTTATTTGTGTTAAATCTGTAGTCTAGATGTTAAGATTCATGACGACAAAATAGGTTCTTCAGCCAGTAGTCTACTTTATTTTGACAAAAGCAACATTCAACCTTCAGTAAACATTCTGGGTTTGGAATAAACTCGTAATTCGAAGCCTGTTCTGTCTCAAAGTTGGCCCTTGGCCCAGACAAACTGTGACGGCCTTTCAGCCTCTACCTTTACTAACTGGTGCATGCTATAAGATAATAATGATAATGATAATGATAATAATAGGTATGACAGAGGAATCCGCAAATGTGTACATTAAAAAATCTGTACAAATACTGTAATACTTATTGGGTCACTGAGCTATCCCTGGTCTAACTTAATTTACCGCCAAAACCGAATTAAAGCGGATCAATGCTGTCTCACAAGGTAATTACACAGTCGGGGCGACTGTGGCTCAGTGGTTAGCAAGTCGGTCTTTCAATCAGAGGGTCGGTGGTTCGATCCCCGGCTCCGGCAGTCTGCGTCGTTGTGTCCTTGAGCAAGACACTTAACCCTCATTGCTCACCGTTGCTGTGTCTACGGTCTACTGTATATCATGTAAGTCGCTTTGGATAAAAGCCTCAGCTAAATGAAATGTAATGTAATGTAATTACACAGTCAGTGTAACCAATAGGTCAAAGTCATTTAAAGAGGAATACTGGATCCATGGGCTCCTGGGACATGTTTGCATCTGGTTTTTACTAATTTCGGGCTTGCTCTATGATATTATGATAAAAAGTAACATCAACTTTAGACTCACTGTTGAAGAAGGAGACGTCATCTCAAGAGTAATAGGCTAGCATAAACTAACTAAATGGACTGTACTTGTTTAGATCTGTTCTAGTCTTCTGACCACTCAAAGCTCTTTAACTTACATCATTCACCCATTCATACACTGATGGGAGTGGGGCTGTTATTGTGCATAAATAAATACTTTTCACACGTAAATATTAATACTTTAATAGAGTATTTTACACTAGTGTATTGCTACTGTATACAGTTGGAAGCACTTTCTATTTTACTTTCTTTCTTTTACGCAGTATTTTACTACTGAAGTATCACTATTGTTCTCATGCTGAAAAAACAAAGACCCTCGGTTCCCTTTACTAATTTCATATTTACTTTTGTATATTTGTAATGTTCGTAAACATACTGTACCACTTTGATTCCAAATAACCTGGGTTTTGGTTGATGAGTGGTGTTTTGTAGTTCAGAATTGTAAGGATATTTTATATTTTACATCTCTTTAATCACTACAAGTATTAAATACCACTGAAAAAGTATGAAATCTGTATTATAAAATAACAGCGGCCTCAGCGGTTTTGGTGACATATGTTACGTGTTCTCAGCTGTAGAGGTGAACATGTGTGCTGGGGCACAGGTGGGGGAAACCAATCACATTTCAGTGTGGGCCTGAAAGGCTTTGGCCTACTACTCCTGTACTGTAATCCGTCCTCAAACACCACAAACTTGTCACAGCCTTCCCCTCCTGAAGCCACACACACACACACACACACACACACGCACGCACGCACGCACACGCACACACACACACACACACACACACACACACACACACACACACACACACACACACACACACAAAAAAGTATTGGTAGGCCTGTTGATGCAGTTTCACCCCCTCCCCCCCTCCTCCCCTTCGCTTTCCTCCCATAAACGTTCCCTCCAGCCTTTTAACGTCACGCATACTGTTTGGGTAATGTGATGTCTTCTCGCGACACTTCCCACTCTTTAAGGGGGGAAAAAGTGCCGCGATAGATGTCATCTCGCGAGGCTGCCTTCAGTGGGAGCCCACCCTTCAATGATGCCGACTGCAGTGTGTATAATAGCAGCGAGGGCAGCTCCGGCAGTCTAGGAGGAGCTGCAGCGAGCACGACAGCATCCCTCTCCAAACGACAGAAAGACCGGGCTGGACGGGGTTCAGTCTAGTGGCCGAGCGAGTGAAAGTTACCGGGAGTATTTTGGGGATTTACTGCCGCGGAAGAAGGAGTGGGAGTGCGGCTAAAAGTTTCCTGTAGCCTCATGACCCGAGGCAGCTAACGAGCTACCGCCGCTCCCCGACCCTGTGAGCAGGCAGAGCAGCGTGCTCTTCGCCGTGAACAGAAAGACGGTTGTGCGTTTGTCACGGGGCGGCTCGCGGGCTCGCACCTCCCCGCCGTTAGTTTGTGGGCCACAACGTGCTTGTTTTGTTTTTTTTGCCGCACACTGTTTCCACGCTTTTGTGTTTTTGTGCCATGTCAGCGCCATCCTTCATACCCTCTGCCTCGGCAGAGAGCGCCGCGACGGATTATGACTTCCTAGCCCCAGATGCGGGGCCGAAGCCGCCCGGTCCCACCCCCAGCCAGAGCCGGTTCCAGGTGGACATTGTGGCCGAGGCAGCCGGGGCCGCCGAAGATAAGTCCCCGAGCTCCGACGCCTCCACCACCGTCCCATCCAGCGACGCGGCCGCTCCCTCAGAGGGTCCGGATGCGAATCCTCCTCCTGTCGGCGGCGGAGAGGAAGCTAAAGGCAGGTTTCGTGTGGTGAACTTCGCGGATCCGAGCGACGCGGACAGCGCGGCCTCTCCGGAGGCGCCGGGCGAGGGGCTGCAGAACGGGGACACGGTGATGAGCGAGACCAGCTTGCATTCATCCACGGGGGGCCAGCATCACTATCACTACGACACCCACACCCACACTTATTACATGAGGACTTTTGGCCACAACACCATCGATGCCGTGCCCAACATCGATTTTTACCGGCAGACGGCAGCGCCACTGGGGGAGAAGCTCATCAGACCCACCCTGTCGGAGCTGCACGATGAGCTGGACAAGGTAAGCCCCCACACCGACTGGGCGGGCATGGCGCATAGTGATTGAATTATGACTGAAAAGTCTTGATTATGAGTGATGCGCACTGAATAAATGAAGTGCTCCCCTCCTGAAAGTACTACAGACCCCGTCGTTACGTTGCAGGTCATGTCTCGTGCACATATTGCAGTCTGTGCACATGTGCAGACAGAAATGTCACGTGCTTTTCCTTGAGCGCTCCTTCTCTGCTTCTTTTGTGTAGCATTTACATATGTATGTTGCATACGTGCAGCTGATGTTTTTATAATGCTTCTCTGTCCTTTGGTGTACTCCATGAACAATACACGCGTTGAACACTGCAGGCCAGCTGTAAGGATCTGACAAAACTACTTTATATGTGTTCCATTGGTGAGGTCCAACCACAGCTCTGTCGGCATTGCAGTACATCCCAAATGTGATGGATGGGGTTGAGTTCAGGGCTCTTCGTGGATCTGACTTTGTGCATGAGGCCTCTGGTGTGCTGAAACATCCCCAAACTCTTACCACAAAGTTCAAATAACTTCTTTTGTCTGAAATATCATTATACGCCCGAGAATTGGGCCTTCACTTCAGTGGAACTAGGAACCTGGGTCCCAGCAGGCTCAATACAGTATGTTGACCTGGACGTCCACATACTTTTGGCCATACAGCGCAAGCGGCGACCCCAAAGCCTCCAACAAACATATCCTTTTGAAATGTATCCCAAAAGCACCCGCTCTTCATCTTATCCGTCGGTTGGTTCAGTGACTGGCATCCACCAGTTAAATCATGTCCCATCTCACAAGAGATTTAAGAGTAACCTCTGCTGCAGTGTGTTTATCTGACCCCGAGTTGCCTTTTAATTGTGACGGTTACATTTTGATAAGCATCATAAGTGACCGTTGGCAGGAGTATTCTGGCTAATCCAGCACAGCCCTGATGAATATGCACTGGCTACTCAGCCTGGAATAGAGTGCTATTCCAGAGCCTGCACTGTAAACATCTGGACTATGAATAGAAAACATTCATGAAATGCATTACGTATGCTCTTTAAAAAAAAAAAAAAAAAAAAAATACTTTTATCCCTAAGTGCCCTTTCTGAATTAGAGATAGTTCTTTGATGCAGATAATTCTGATAAATGTGGATAACGCCATGAATCAGAGGGGCTTTTTAAAAAAAAGATTTTTTTAAATTTTGTACATGAATGAATGTCTATCTGAAGAATACCTCAAATTAGTTAGAGTTAATATGTAGTGAGCGGGCGATTTTACTATATAAAATTAGTTAAAACTTCCTAAAGGACCTCGTTGGCATTTCTGTTCTCAGATTTTTTACTTATCAGCTGAAATATCAAACCAGCGTGTGTGTGTGTGCAATATGTATTTATTGACGATGGATTTCTATGAGAGTCATTAGGGATTGCTCCACATTGTATTTATTTCTTAGAATACTGAGACACTTTGGAAAGTGATCCCGTTTGATGACCTTGATATAGCTTCCACACTTGTTTGGCTTAGCTTAGCACTAACACGGTTAGCCTAGCTCCATCAAAGGCACCTTGGAACGTATTTGTTTGTGGGGTATCTGACGTCAGTACTTTTTGCGGTATCTGCAGCACAGAGTATAACAGAACAACCTGAAAGCTGGTTGAATGATATTTATATGAGTTCTTGTGCAGCAGCGTGTTTTGACACCACGCAACAATTCCAAACTTGCTTCTTTTGTTTGCCTTCGTTTAATATTAAATAAAAAAAAAAAAAAAGGTGTTCTGAAAACTTGCGTGTTTCTGAAAGGAAGGTATTAAAAATGATTGGGCTTGATTGCCATATTTCACCACCTCACCATTAGCGTTGGCCCTCAGCCATCGTTTAGGTACACGACATTCATTACAAAAGTCCTGTGCTAGCCTGGTGTTGAGGTACTTCCTTTTTCCACGCCTTCATGCCACCACAAAGGCATGAATAAAATAACTTGTGCATCCTGCTACGGAGACAAATGCCTCTAACTGCTGTTTTCTGTCCGAAGCGAAGAGGTTTGTCAGGATGTTGAGGTGATGAGAAGAGTGATTACTAGCTAAAAAAAGAGAGCAATGACCCCACTTACTTTGCTTTCATTTTATCAAAATATTCTGAAATATCAGGCTGGTCGAGGGAAGGCCATCATCTGGAACTCCATGTTTACATTCCAGAGTGAGTCAGTTGGGGATCATAATTAAAAATGTCTGATGCTAGCACAGTTTCTCAATGGACTTTCGAGAGATGTACTTGATTCAAAAAAAAAAAAAAAAAGTAAGTTCGGAGCAGCTCACAGATCATTTTGTTCCTGCCAGTTTTGCACCGCTGAACACTGAAATAAAAACCACTGAACCTCTGTTTAAAGATGCTGCACCTAAAGGATACGGGGTGAATAGGTCTCAAGTAATGTTGTCTGTTTATTTCCGTTGTGTTGGCTTTAAGGCACATGGTGAATTTGTGCCATTAAAAAAAACATTGAAAAACATTTACTGCCCCGAGCCAGTCTGTTACTTGTGGAAATGGTGTGACCATTTAGCCCATCGATACACAGGATGTGATGCAACACCCGATGGGTTATGCACGCTGTTGTATTGACGGTAGTGAAACACCGCCAGCAGCACTTGCAAGTTCCTGTCTTATCCAGATAACTCGGTAAGCCGTGGTCCTGGAACAAGTTTGATCTTGAGATGTGAAGGTCAAGTCTCCTCCACAGCTTTTCATATACTGTGTGCGCATGATGCAGTCGAGCCTGCACTGTAGCAGGCATGCAAAAAGAAGTTGGTACTAACATCGTTGATTTACGGTTCTACGTCAGTCACAACCAGAGGCTGGAACCCAAACCCGATATTTCCCCGATATTTACTGTAATTTCTATTATCGAGATAATCGTGAATATTGTCTATCATGACAGAAGTGAGAAATTAAACCTGACTTCATGACATTCAGGAATAGTCATTTAAGAAAGAACAGATTCTCACAATGTTGCTGTTTTATTTATTGATCTTTATTGTATTCAACTGTATGATAACCTTAGTTGATCTTTTGTTTTTCACTAAAAATGATTAAATGATTAAATATGAATAAAGGTCGGCAGGTCAGTTGGCACAGCTTGGCTTCTTGGGTCAAGTAGCGGTCTCAAATGGTTCAGTAGTGTTCATCAGGTCTTGAGCCGGGTTCTGGATGGAGATGAGGCTCTTCACTGTATCCCTCGACATTAGCAGGATGCTTCTCGTCCAGGGTCACTTCCAGCTGTCAGACGCATAGTCTAATGAAAAAATGTTGAAAAGCCGTCTCCTGTTCCCCGCTCTGTTCAGCTGATGAGCCCCCCCCCCCCAATTCCCAGTCCTCAAGTAGTTTGTGATGAAAAGCTGGTCTTCTATTTTGTTTCTCAAGGTTGTGAAAGAAGGCTCCCATTGTGTTGCACAGTCAGAATACATTGTGTCTTTGTGGCAAGCGAGCAGTTCGGTGTCAGGAGTCTGTTTCACCACCACAGAATTACTACGGATACGCACAATTAGCCGTCGCCGGCTCGCGTTCACAGAGTCTGCACTGTTTGGCTTATGAGCCAGGGGAAATGGCTTTTGGACGGGGGGGATTGTGGTGGCTTGAAGGTCATGGTGACCCTGGTGTTGCCACTATATCCGCTCCAACGGGGAAGAGTCCCCCCTCTTTGCACCGCACGTCCAGATCGAAATGCACTATGGGAATTCCACTGTACCAATTGACTGTTGCCAACTTGCCGATCAATGAGCCGGTCGGTGTGCTGTCATGGCCGTTTTAAAGGCTCTGAGTGCCGCTGCACTTCCCCCGATGGCCGACAAGCTCTTCAGGTTCTCCGTGTCCCGTGTAGAAAATGTCGGCTTACTTGGTGGGATGGGTTGGAGCGTCTCGCTGCCCGTCCTGTAGAGTGACTGGCCCTGCAGCAGGCAGCAGTGGCCCGCAGCAGGGGGCTGCAGGTCCACATTGACCCACCAAAGAGGGGAAAGGTGACAGGGCAGATTTATTCAGTCCGGAGCGGCCGAGCAGAAACGCGCTGTGCTTAAATATTGATGGCACCATCAGTGCTGCTCCGCTGGGGCGGCTTCACTGCTTGTGTCATGTCTGGTGACTTTGTTGAGCAATGTCAACACCTCCCATCCAGTTTCCTTTTTATCTATTCAGTCATTTCAACATTATCTCCAATTACATCGACTTGAACTGAAGAAAAACGCCCACATTGTAAATATCCTGGCTTTATTAATTCTGCTCGACAAAGCACTCTTTCAATTCAAATGAGTTGACTTTATTTTACTTCAGGAACTGACCAACACAGCAAATATCCATCTGGGGGCAGCTAGTGCACCTATAGCACTATTACTTTGATGACATTAGGTCCTGTCTACTGGACTCTGGAAGGCAGCCATTGGTTCTGGGTGCTCCGTAGGTTTTTAATTATTATTTTTTTTTCCAGTTTGGAGCATGTGGGTTATCTTTGAGTGTGCGTGGCCCTCATTCACACATGGACCTCATGGGATGTGATGTGTGTTACTTTAACTACATCCCCGACATTCGCAGTAATTTGCCGTGATAGAGTTCATTAGTTTTGATCTGAATTGGTTTCTGTCTATGACAGTGAGGTTGAGCTGTACTGAATGTCATTGTTTTTACATCCAAATTATATTATTTCAAGAACTAATACAAGCTGTGAGATAAACCTGAACATCTCTTTTTATTGTGAATTTCTGCTTACAGGACACATTGTAAGTAGTACTGGAACTCAGGTACATCTTCTGTACTGGTATTGAATTATTTGTATCTGATTCTCAGATAAGCTTTAAAAAAATGGTAAACTGTAGATGCACCTTTACTCTGAACTGTCATACTTACTATTAGCTGGATGAAGTCCTAAACTCGTGTTGTGTCAAACATGACTATTCAGGGTGTTCTCTGCTGCTTGTCTGTGTACAACCTAAAATACATACAAGGTGTATTTGAGTATTTCATTCTGGCTCTTAGAGGTCAAACTGCTGACACGTGTCTACTGGACTGACTCAATCAAGTCATTTCTCATGAAATTTGAGTTTAGGCGTACTCCCTTTTCACCCCCGTGAAGGTTGGCGTTTGTGAAATTAAAGACGAAACAGAAACACGGTGCCAGCTACTCTGAATACATGATGCCTGACAAACAGCGAGGTACAGCTGTTGAGTAATGCGGCTCTTTACAGGAGATGTTGTGAGCTCTTGCACAATGGCTGCATTGTGTAGGGTGTTACTTTTTTTTTGTTGCACCCCCCCACCCCCCCCCCCCGTTTCTACACTGTGCCCCCTTCTCTTTGTTTTGCTGCACAGATTGTACACAGAAACAAGAAGCAAAGGACACCCTGGGCTTCTGGTGTGGCCTTTGACAGGAGAGGGAGTCCTTTTGTCTCAGATGGTCTTACAGCTGTTGACACACACACACACACACACACACACACTCTCTGTGTTTGGCAGCAGCTCTTAAACCTCTGTGTGGGTTAGTGTGCTTTTTGGACCTGGCTTCCTAACAACCTTGCATCCAAGTGCGTCACACGGGACCGGCTATCAGAAATAGCTCAGCAACCCCACCTCCCCTCCTGAGACTATTTGTACCAGCTCGCAAGAAGTCAATGACCAAACATCTAACTCCTCAATGGCAGTCAATCACAATGTTAACGATGAGAAGGATTAAGAAAATCATACCTCGGAAATGATCCCATGCTTCAAACTTCACATTGGTTGTTGTAACTTCTTGAGGGTTAGGAGCCGTGCTCAATGGCACCTCGGTAGTAGAGGTGAGGGAGGGGCTAACGCTGCTCTTTCATAGTCCGAAATTAAGCATGTTTTGTTAAGCCTGTTTAATGAAATAGAGATTTGTTTGGTCAGATGGACTACGTATCTCCAAACTGTTAATGGTTCCCTTCCGGGATTCAAAGTGGAATGTCCGGATAACTTGTGAGGACCTCGCCGTCGTGAAGCAGCTTAGCTGACTCGTGGAATGCAGCTGTATTGCGTCACGCTGCTAAGAACATGAGCATTTTTAGAAACCCTGCGCTCAGTTTGCCGTTGGCCCCGGGATGTCAGCCTCTCGGGAGCCGACTGGACCAGTGCTGAGAAATTAATAAAACCTAGAGAACATATTCAGTCCGCATCAAGCCTGCCAGTATAGAGCCACACATGCTATGCTACGGCCCTTTATGAGCGCTGCAGTGGAAAACCTTGAGTTCCGTTTAACGAGTCTTTCATGTATACGAGATCCAAATGAAACACTCGGGTTAAACATCTGGAAAACGTTGGGTTACAATAATATTTTCCTACGTGGACACGCACAGACATTTTCCTCCTCTGCCGTCTCTGGAATTTTGTCCCGTTCTAGGAACACAACAGCGACGACCTTCATGATCACGTTTCCTGTCGCCTGCCGATCAACCGGCCCCTCCCAGCGCCGCTAAACTCAGCACTTTTCAAAAGCACATGCGCCATTTCCACGTTGGGGCTTGGTTGGTCTCAGTGTGGGGGGGAGGGGGGTGAATGTTGACTTCACTTTCTCACGTGATGGCACCCCCCATGGTGTGGCGTGAATGGGTAGGACTGTGATACTGGAAGAAAAACAAAGACATACGGAGAGGGAAAAAAGCCTCTAAAAAGTCAAGGTTCTCAGCTCCTAATTATTCACCTTGAAGTGCGGCCGCTTGGACACTGAAGTCTGTATCGTCTGTATTTACATACCACATGTCTGCTGACGGGTTGTTCGGAAGGAAGCCGCTTGACGAGCCATTCAAGAATGTTTGAAGGTCCACTTCCTGCGAGCGCGTCTGTAGCATCATGGAAAATTGTCAGACATCCTTTTATGTATACGTGTTTACAAGCTGCCTCATGTGTGCTTGGGTTTACACACATGGCAGGATGTGCCCGCAATCCGCTCAATTTCCACTCGATGGCAAAGTCCTTCTTGGTGGCCCGAACCCACAGAGCGCAGTCAACACGGCACAGCTCTAGCATTAAGGAGTGACTTTGATACGTCATGCTATTGCTGTTTACCTTGATGCTTTTAAAGTCTGACATGGTCACAGCCCTACTTTCATTACAGGGCCAATCCCCCACTCAGACACACCAGCTCTGTAGATGCATACTGAAACCAGCCATCTCTGCTTCCAGTGCCAAACACATGCACCATTCCTCCCCAGGCCAGGAACCGATCAGCGTTCCCAAACCTCCCCTCCGTCCGGGTCCACTCTCAGATGCCGCTACCTGGTCAAGCAACAAAGCCTCACTGTTTTCCTGGTGCCTCACTCGTCGCCTCTTTCACACTCGCGCAGTAACTCGACACAATTCATCAACAGGAGCCTCTGCGGTGTCGGGCCGGGCCATTTTGGTTCTATCAACAGGCCTCCGTGGGCTGCAGGGAATCCAACTCTGGGAGAGTTTCAGTGCAGTAAAAGAATAATGAAGTGAGTGGTGGGAGGGTTTTTCAAACAATAGTGAGATGTCTGAGACTTTGGACATCTGATCGTTCCTCTCGGTCCCCGACAGCCACGCAGGGAGGACGGGGGACTGAAATGGGTATCTGAGAACCCATCAGCATCCGCCTGGCTCCAGAGATGCTTGCCACTGCAATGTAAACAAATATGTACATCGGACACAGTGTGCTAAGGGACAAGTGAGATATTAACAAAAATTAAGTCTAGCAAGACATGCGAACAGCCCCGATCGGTTTGGTATTTTTGCTTCATCAATAACTTAAACGATGAATCAATTATTAAAATAGTTAATGTCTAACTTCCTGTCCATCAAGCAGAAAGCGCTGAAGCACTACATATGTTGAGTTGCTGTAGGTGAGCTCACTTCTACTGGGCTTCCCAAAAATGATCCCCCCCGTTCCCGTCTGATTTAAAGTGCCAGCTCTTCCAGTTTCCATGTCATCAGAAACCTTGGCTCACATGTTTCGAGGAGTATTCAAATGCCAAATTTATAATAAATAATGATGCTTTCACATCAGCCCACTGCGCCTAATGCTCAGGATGCAGAGTTCAAATGATATACTTAATATACATACATGTCCCTGTTTTTTTTCGTGAGTTTTCCCAACTCCTTGCTTTAAATGTGGGGTAAAACCTCCAGCGTGTGGCTTTTATTTCCCAACTGTTCAACTCTCCTACACAAGCCAACATAATACTCTCCTCGGGGAGAACTAAGTGGCTGCAGTGATGTCTGTTTTTCCGTTTTAATGGGGGTGTAGCTCCAGCCTCACCGACATACAGAAGCCTTATTTGTTTTCTGATTAGGTGTGTTGCGTCAGTCCTGATAAATCATGATTATTCATCAGTACGTAGTCAGCAGAACATGCCAGCTTTTCCAGGAAATGTTCTGTCCTTCCTTTTATATGTTGTCAAGTCACACAGGAGGTTTAGTATGTCTTGAAAAGTGGCTCAAAACCTCACTTGACTTTGACCTTGGACAAAGAGTCTCAAAGTTTGTGAAATCCAATGGCCTCATTGGTGTTCTGATGCGGTACAGTTTGCTCTGCGGCGCTCAGCTCTGGATGCGCTGTCATTGTTGTGCAAAGCCATCCTTTGTGTCGCTTCAGCCATGTATGTGATGGTCGCCGGCTCATCCTGTGTCGTCTGCTGTGCTCTCTGCAGCCGACTTCACCGGCTGATGTCTCCAACCTGTTTCTACCACGGAGCAAGCAAGTCAACTCAGAAACTAAGGCCTCCTCTGAAATGTGATCCTTTCAGTGATTTTAACAAATCAGAACCTGAAACGGAGAGACCTTTTTTTCTTTTTAGGTTTTTTGTGTCTGTTTAACAGCTGGTTGATTTTTATTTCTGTAATCTTCTAACTGTCTCTAAGAAGTGAGTAAAACTATTTTTTTAGCCATAGAGGATGGCTTCTTAAATCCTTCAGCATTGAGTTGTGAAACTCCTTTAATGTAAATCAGAAGGTTCCATTTACTTCTCTGGTGTCGACCTGTCAATCACAGTAAGCCCCGCCCTAAAGCATCCCCTGTGTTATAGTCCGTTTGACTCTAAATGACCATGATTTACCAAATGAACATCATGCTGTATTGAAGACTTGAAACTAGAGATTGAGATATAAACTCATGTTTACTGATGGAATAAATCAATGTAGACAAATCAGTCTTCTATACAAACTTATGTGTTGCCCCCTGCTGGTCAGTAGGGAGAATGCAGCTTAAAGATACTTGGTTGCCGCCTGCTTTTGACGCGGTACAAAAAATTGCATGCATACATACACACAAATACTGGCATTTCTCTTATTTAAATCTTCTAAGAAGAAACACGGCGACGAGCAAGCCGCTTTGACAGCTTTTACCTCTTCAGTGTTCCTACTCCACCCTCTGTTTCTGTTGCAAATCAACCCGATGGACTGCATATGTCAAAACCCCTTTATGATCTCCTCTGGAATGTCTGCCGATCATGATGCATGGTGTCGAGAACGTAGCCTGCGTTTCCACATTCCTGAGCTTCATCTACCGGAGTGGGGAACACTTTATAATGACTGAATGGACAACTTTAAATTAAATGTTAATAGATGTATTTATAAAACTGTACAACAACAAATGTTATTGTGATCAGAGTATAATTGTTCTTTTTTGTATAAATTGTATAAACTCATTTTGTTTTTATAACACAAACTAATGTTACAATAACATAGCATTATGAGTCATTAGTCATCATTATTCATTAGCTTTGCATTATTTGTTTGCAATAAAATAACTATTAAATAGTTTTAAAGTCTGAATTATTAATTGACCCTTTGCTAATCGCCACCCCTTGAACGCAGACTGTTGCATCGTAGCATCATCCAGCTCTGACCTGGGTCAGGCGGCCATCTGGCTGTGCTCCACCGACCCGGCAATGGTTTCAGATGTTCCTCATTTTCAGGCTGGTTTGGTGGATTTGGAGCTTGTCGTGGTTAAACGCTGTGTAATAGAGATACTCGTTACCCGGAGAGTTTGGAGGGAGATGTATGTTTCTAAAGTGTTAAGTTTCTACGTGGAGCTAAGGTTAACGGAGAACGTTAGCACATCTTTAACTAGCATTAGCGCTTCAAAGCTAAGCTAACAACTAAAGGTATATTAAACACATGCTGCCTTTTCTCTTTTTAATGATTGTAACATTAAATGCAGACCTACCCGTCGTTACAGGAACACTGTTGTTCCTTAATGTCATTGTGCCTTCTGTCTGCATCTCCAGGTGATGTGGTCACCTTCACACTGTGAGCTTCCATCTTTAACTGTTCAACCCATTTCCACTGCTGAGTCAGTTGGATATCCTGAATGAAGCATATTGTCTTGTCTGCTTCTCTCTGAAATGTGATGATTTCTACTCAGTTAGTGGCATTATGGGCTTCACGGTAGCTCTGACTGCTCAATGGTGAAGCAGTGTGGGCGGGGCTTATCGAACTGTGAAATGACCATTTATTCATGTTTGTTAAATGGTATCGACCGCTTGGTTCATAAATCGGTCGAAGCAAACATGCCTCATAGATGTGTTAAATTATTCATCCAATCATTTGTAGAAGAACATATACCAGTACATACAACGTAAGGTAAGGAACACTGTTGGTCAGCATTGTCGATGACGTGAAGAAACCGAGGCAGGCTGGCATCAGGCCTGAGCCCCTTCGTCAACCAGGGAGCCTCCGTTTGGTTCATCTGAAGGCGTCTCTAGTGCCACACAGAGCAGCAGGCCTCGATTCCAGCGTTGCATAACGACATTAGCGACATGACCCGACATCCCTCTTGGATGGGAACGTGTCCCATAGCCAGGCTGTTTCAATAACTTGTGCCAGAAGTTGATTGATTTTATCTTTTGAATTGTCGAGCCAACCTACATAATGAGTATGCTGGTGTTCAGTATGCTTTTCAAACCGTTCCAAAGCCTCAGACGTTTTAATAATGGACTCGATTAAATCCCCCATGACCAAACCAGGCCTGGTTATCGTTGCAGGCTTCGTGTGGGTTTCTTTGTAAGGACCACCAGGCCTGTCGCATGTATGTCCTTATTGGCTTCCTTTCATCAGGTAGTTCCTATCTGCTTCTCATTCACAGGCATCTAATGAAGCTATTGATTCTCTGGCCAGTTTAAAAGAACATTCTTGGCTTCATTAGCTCAGCTTAATCCTAAAATCAGTGAGAGATTGTCGTATGTTATTTAGAGAGCAACACTTAGCATGTAAGAAATCAACATTTAAGCGACCAACCTTCACAATTTCCATCAATTGTACAGTCATTTCTAAATGTATACTACTACTACTACTACTACTACTACTACTACCTCCTCTTAAGATAGTCGGGGGAAATGAAGTCTACTCTCTCATTCTCTGTGAACACGGTTCTGTTACGCCTCAAGCGTTTCTCTGGGTCCTTCCATCTATCCATTAACAGACTCTGTGTCATCGTTAACAGAGCTGGAGGATATCATTGCTTCACTTTCAGGGTGGGACCTCTCCAGTCTTTGGTCTCATGTTGGCTTTCTACCCAAGAACAATGGGTCAGTCGGCAAATACTTTAAGGGGCGAGGGTGTGAGTCATACCGTCTAGAGAAGTCTGTGTCATTGGCTGTAATAACGGGTTAGGCTCTTCTTTTAATTTCCTGCATGGTCCCGTGTCTGTCTAGACTGGCTATCTTTTGGATTGATCCCAAGAATGATATCTTTACACTGTTGGCACTGTTGACTGGTCCTGGGCTGTACCTTGGGGCTAGGTGATGTGTACATCCTCCAATTATCTGATGGGCTCCATTAGTCAGTGTCCCAGAGGGTGGGTAAAAAACAAACTCCTAACACATGAATGCACTATTAATCCGAGTTTGTCAACCCAACTTGCTGATAACTGGAACCATGGGAGGGCACATTTAAATTGTTTTGATACTGGTGCTTAATGCTTTCAAATGCATCATTAATTCATTTGATTTCTTTAAGCAATTCATTAATTCAAGAACCTAAAGAAAAAATGCATTTAATTATTATTTAGGAAATATCTAATCAAAAAATTGACTTCAATTCTTGCCAAGCATTTTATTCCCACTCCCAGTACTTAATGATACTCAATGAAGTTCAGTATTCAGCCATAATTAGAACCTGCACTACCAGTAGAGCCAGACGTTAGCACACTTAGTTAGCCACTTGCCTCTATGCCACAAAATATTTCCTCATCAATAGTTTTTTTCAATGTATCATGCCAATACCAAATCCAATGAATGCTATATGCTAATAAAAGTCCCAGTAGTGTTTTATTAAGCAAATAAATGACTTTTTCTCATAGCATTGCAGCTGTAACAGGAACCCACGGTTACTTAAATGTTGATGAAATAATTTCGTCATCTTTGTTTGGTTTTGTAAGTTCTCAGATCAGTTGTTTCCTCTTAAACTCAGTACCCTAACATTTCCTTCTGACTTTCGACAAGACTGATGAATAAAACTCTTAAAGAGGAAAGAAAGTGTCCAGAGCCTGGCTCCCTGCAGCCTGTCGAGCTGCCATGGCCAGATTGCAGCAGCAGTGTTGCTGCTGCGTCATTGAGGGGACGGGCAGGGTGTCCATGTTGACAGATGGCCCAGGTGAAGTGATGAGCGATGCTCAAGCCCTCCTCCCTCCCGCCCACAGCTCAGCGCTATACATCCCGGGGGCTCGGCGCTCTTGGATAATTTATTACACCTATGTATGCGGCAATTGTAACGGAGCCTCTGTGCTGAGAGATGTTCATGCCCATTTGTTTTCATGTTTCCTCTCTGCCTTACCATGGACACCTGTCAGGTTGCCATTAAAATCTATTGCAGATTGTTAAAAAACTGTGGCAGGCCAAAATGAACCGTAATTAATATGCATCATTGAAGAGTGTCAATCTTTACAATTAGTCAGTGTTTGCTGCTGTTAGGATATGAACATGACTGTCCTCATCAGTGGACATGGATCCTGCGGGCATGCGCACATCAGTGCAGATCAATGGTCCACTCAGCAGGCCAGAGCTATATAACCACACTTCCTCTCCACTGCTGTAAAACGACACTGTGCTTCCACTGGATCCATAACCCCAAGGTCATCCATATTCAAAGAAAACCATCTGATTATGAAACAAATGTAATGAAGGGACGTTCACAAATTGGAATCGTAGTCCTACATTCACAGAATATCGAACCAGAAGTCTTTCGTGACCGTTTAGATGGGGCCTAAGAACGGGGATGTCGGCCAGTTTTCGTCACTGTTTCTTCAGGGTTTTGATGGGCGTTCTCGATAAAGGCAGATGAGGAGCTTTCAGTAAATGCTTTCATGCTTCCCAAAAGATCCATGTCGCACCACGGCTGGGGATCAAACTATAACACTTTTAAAAACTGTCGATGTATTTATAACAATCAAATCACACCAAATGTTCAGAGAGTTCCTTATGATATCGTTATTGGGTTCAGACTAGGCTAATGATTAACTTTGGCTTATTTTACATAATACAAAGTTTTGTAGATTGGGTCATTTTAATATGTCTGAACTAACCAAGTATCAAAACTCCTCTCGTCAAACAATACCTGCAATGGATCCTTTTTGTGCCGAGCACCGCCGGCGTTGGATTTAATGCAGCGTGTGATTGTCTTACTACTTCTACAACCCTGCTCCTGTATCCGGGTTCGACCACCGGGGGCCGAGGGGCGGTGACATCAGCGGCGTCTATTCACATGATGGGTATCGAATGAATTGCTCTATTGATATCACTTTTATGGTACTGGTGTCGTCATTTTTTTTAAACATTACCCAGCCCTGACTAGGGAGCGTTTTGTTTATCTTGTGCACGCTCATGGGGATGCACCTGGGCACGATCCTTTCACTGGTGTCGCTCTATTCCACCAATCCACAGGCAACGGTAACACACGAGGCACTCTGTAATGTGGCCCGGGGAGGACGGATGCAAGCTGGTAAACATGAATATAACTGCTGGGTTTAAAATTCGTGACGAATGGGATCGTTTGAGAAACCAAATGCTCTCGACATGTTTTTTTTTTTAGACACCCGATGTGTTTTGGTGAGAAACACTGACTTTAGTTTGACAAAACTCCACAGAAACTCTGTAAAATTAGGAGTGGGTGTTCATTGTCCCCAAGGATTTTTGATATTCTGATATTCTACTGTTCAATTGTAAATTTTCATCCATTCATTCATTCTCATTTATTGCACTGTTTACTGTTAAATGTGTATTGTTAAATGTATGCACCTTCCGCCAGGACAAATTCCTTGAATGTGAAAACAAACATGGCAATAAATGGTTCTGATTCTGAGCCACAAGTGGTTTTGTTGGATCAATGGCTTTTCCTTAACAGCACCCTTAACCCCAACTCCAACAAAGAATATTAAATAACATGGACCGATTGCCTTGACATTCGCTAAACACAATGTGGTCGTCAGAGGATAAAAGCAGCACGCCTTGAAGGATGGTGCGGTCTGTTCTTTTGTTCAAACCCTCACTTCTATTATGACTTCCAACAAGCAGGCTAATTAAACGGCCCATAACGTTAAGCCATGGAAATGAATTGGGAATGACTCTTTTGTTCAGATGCTCGTAAAGGTTGTCGGACTTGTCCCGAAGTCATGCTGTTAGGCTTATTTTTTATCAGACACGCTTTTTTTTTTTTCAATGTGCAATCTTCCTGGTCAGCGGGGGGATGCTGGGAAAACACCAGAATAAGATTGGTGCACAGACGTCCTGGGAGGCTTCCTGTGTTTGAACACTCCGTCTGCTTTTTAAAGAACCGTGTCTTTCCTCACATTTACATTACATGATGATTTTTTTTATTTTTTTAAAAATAATCTTTTGTGTGCTACAGTCTTGATTCTGTGACGAGGTCAGATTCTAACCTTGGAAGTGGGTGGTGTTTTTTCCCCCCACAGCATGTAGAGTGAAACCAAACTCTGAACCAGCCCCCATGTGACTCGGACTACAAAAGAATGAATTATTGATGTTGGAAACGTTTCAGTTGGATAAATGAAGAGCGTTTCTACAATGTGTAGTTCATTTAGAATTTCTTTTCACTTTTACTTGATTTTATATTTATATATTGATATTAAGGCTGAAAAGGGAAGTGAGTTTTGGGGCTCGTTGCATGATTGACATTGGCTCCATCATACTCCATACATCATCATGCTCTGGCTCTCAGGCTCCCGTGAGTCGCAATGCGTTTCAGCATCCAGCTGTAAATGACAACAGCAGTGTCTTCTCCAAACCTAAACATGATTCCATGTTTCTTTGTGTTTTTTTTAATTTTAGGAGCCCTTTGAGGATGGGTTTGCCAACGGGGATGAGCTCACCCCGCCAGAGGAGGCCGCTGCTAAGGAATCAGCCGACTCTAAAGGAGTGGTCAAGTTCGGCTGGGTTAAGGGGGTGCTGGTGAGTCACTTTCCTTTGTTGTCATTAAATCTTTTCTATTTCATGTCAAGACCTACTAATGGTCCAAAGGCGTCCTCTTATACTCTGAGGTATTTGCTAAAGTAAAACTGTGTCGGATAGAAAAACAGAGTTATAGAATATTTTCACTAAAACCTGAAACTAAATGTTACTTTAGCTTTTGCAGCCTGCCTACTTAAAGAGTAATGGCTTTGCCCTTTTGTCCACCGTACCAATGAAGTGGATCACTCTCATCATTTGAACTGTAGGTGCAAGTAGACACTCTGTTGATGATTTTGTATCCTCAGTATGAATGACTTGTGGTTCACATGGTGGGTTGGTGGCAGTTCAGCCCCTGAAGAAGTGATGTGGTTCACGATGAGGTCTCTTTGACACGCCTTGAATTTTATTGAAGTCAACAGTCTGGATATTATCATCCTGCTTTTATTTTGACAAGAGAAGTACTTACTTCCTCTCTAATACAAACTTCGCACTAAGCCTGGTTTATCTTGCATTATAAATGCTTTTATAAAGGAGTGTAGGATATTTTGAACTCAATTCCTGTTGTAGTTTGGTTCAGAAAGGATTTTGTTTCCATTCCTTTTTATTATTTCATTTTTTGATGAGTTTAGTTCCAACAACAAGAAAAAGGGTAGGTAGGGAGAATAGTCATAACCCGACAAGTCTGAAATAAAGTTATAATTCTTTAGACCAGAAATTAAGAGAATACATTTTAATTTTTACTTAAAAAAAATAAATACTAAAATGTTGGCAACATAATCCTGATCATATTTTGACTTTTCACTTGATTCTCATTTGTTTTTTGTAAGTACTTTCCAACTTCAAGCCTTTTTTTTTAATTTTTTTACTATGACTTTTTGTGCAACTTTCTCACATATAAATTCAGAATGTACCTCACAAATTGTCAATGTTTGCCCATCAGTGGCTCTAATGAAGTCTAAAAGGAGGTTAGATCGATGCTGCATCACAATGAAGTCACACTCACACACAAGGTGGTGCATTGCATCAGCATTGGTGCATCTTTACCCTGAACTGAGCTCATAAACTTCAAACAAATACTGCAAACAAAAGCTGCATTGAGACAAATCTATACTCCCCAGCATTCCATCGTTTTGCTGTTTCTCACATCGGCCGTACAGGACATCTAGGTGGTGGATTAGTTGTATTAGAGCCACGTGCAGCTTCAAATTCATATTATCAATATCAAATAGCGATGGGAACTTTGGTTTGTAAAAACCCAGCAGTCACCATCGTCTCATGCACTGACAGTAACCCTAACCCTCCTCTCTGCAGGTCCGCTGCATGCTGAACATTTGGGGTGTGATGCTCTTCATCCGCATGTCGTGGATCGTGGGTCAGGCTGGAATTGGTAAGCGTGTGCATGTGTCAAAGTTTCGCTTTACTCGCTCGACAATATGTGGTTAATTCGCTTCATTTAAACTTGCGTTTTTTTTTAAATTTATTTTTAATTTGTTATTTGGGTCAAACAATCACTCTCCCTGTGTTACTTTGAATTCCTGAGGAAAAACGTTCTTGCGTGCCTCCAATGAGGAAGAAAACAACGTTTTCTTTAGGAATTCGAGGTAATACGAGGTAATAGATATACAACCGGGCCCTTCTGGGGGGGAGCTCTCCTTACGTCACACATTGATACCACTGACGCTCACCCAGGCTCCAGAGCATCAGTCGGCGGGTCGGGAGCCCATTTGATACCCGGCCAATGTTTTACTTTGATGTGACAAAGACCGCACGTAACTGACAAATTCAAACGTTGGCGTGCTGAAAAGTTGGCGAGCCCGTGTGACACGCAGCCCTTGTTTATTGACATTCTGCTGCTCGCTGGGCGGCCATTTCTGACCCCGTGTTCAACGCTCCGTGTTCTCTCTTCACACACAACACAACTTTCAACTGCCCCCTCCCCCCCCCACAGCACTTGTTGTTAATTCTCCGCTTTGATGTGAAATATCACCGCAAAGTGACACATGTGGCCGTCTTCACTGCAGTAGCTCGCCTTCGGGGCCACGCCGTTACTTTTCACGGAGGGCTCTGAGTTTTCGGAAGGCCGGCTAGAAAACTGTCAACAGTGTTGCACATTCTTTTCTTTCAAGCGATTCATAAAGGTCATACTGTGTTTTCCCTTTTTTTTTTTTTCCCCTTCTCTACAGCTCTCGCCTGTTTGATAGTCGGCATGGCCACCGTAGTGACCACCATCACCGGCCTCTCCACGTCGGCCATCGCCACCAATGGATTTGTACGAGGAGGTACGCATTGCTTTCTGTAGAGGGATCACAAAGGAAGAGCACACCAGCGACTGACTTTAGCCCCTCCCTACTGCCTGGTGTGAAACAGGTGTGGTTTCAACCAGCACGGGCAGCTGTCACTCATCCATCACAGCGAAGCATTGTCTGCGCAGCTGAAAGACGGGTTAAACGCTCTCCCGGCCGTCGATTATTGACTTGACACACAAAAAGAACAGACGCTTCCTTGCATGGAACGAGAGGGAAGCTGGCGCGCTAGAGACGCTGCGCTACTTGACACTTCCTTGTTGACTCAAGACGCAACAAACCTAACTTGAGGTCTACAGACTGGCTTTATCTGAGGCTTTCATCCATTTCACATGGTCCGTGGAGTTTACTCCTAAACAGTCCTACGTTACATTAAACAGCTGTGAGCTCACATATCAACAGATGTATCTCTATGACGACTGACCACCGTTCATCCTCATGATGAGGCTGAAAACTAAAGGGAAAAGGAAGCATGTGGACCTGGAGTTGTGGTTGTTTGGTTCTGCTTCTCAAATATATGAAGTTACTGGGGATCAGAGGACAGAACGTTCCTGGTGCTCAGGTACGGCTGAGAACGTGGACTGGGAATGCAAAATAAATCCTGGGATTCTGATTTGACTAATGGGTTTGAGGGTTTTTCAGGCAGTTAAAGTTATTGTGGCGTCAAGTATTTTGTGAATATGTAGAATTACGCCGGTCCTTCTGCAAAGTAATCCACCAGCTTTTGCAACTTGCACGCATTTACTTGCCATCGCTAGATGACGTCACATTGCGTTGCAGCCACAGTTGAGCCTGGTTCAACTTTTTGACTTTGCCACTGCTTTTGTTTTGATGCAGTGATTACACGGACATGAAGAAGGGAGCCGTGTCACTTATTCTGCATTAAGCTAGCTCCTTTTTAAGTCTCACAAATACCATGTGGGTGCCCGATTGCAACTATCTTTCTTGCCATTATCACATTTCAGGGAAGACCTCCATGCACAGTAGACTTCATTTTAAGTTTTGTTTACATTATGCAGCCGATAAAAGGGGATTTAGGGTAGAGGTGTCAATTCTGATTCTAAATCTAAAAGTGATTGAACTTCAACCGAAGTCAAAAGCAGGATCGGTGACTCTCCCACTGTAATTAGTTTCTTCTCTTGCGTGCGTCCTAATATGAATATGGCTTCAAAAGGTAGTTTGGATGAGTCAGGCTCTAACTCTGGTCAACTCACTGGGACCGGATCTTAGCGGTGTGGTTGGGTCATGATAATCACGTAATCGACTTATGCGATATATGGACATGACCTCAATCTTTTTCATGTTATCGTCTTATCGAACGATATGTGGATTTAACATCGCAGTAAAATAATAGTAAACGAAACAGTTGACTTTTACTAACGTCTTGTCCATTTTCCTTCTATTTCCAGGTGGAGCATATTACTTGATTTCGAGGAGTCTTGGCCCAGAGTTTGGAGGCTCTATTGGTCTGATATTTGCCTTTGCCAATGCAGTGGCTGTCGCCATGTATGTGGTGGGCTTTGCCGAAACTGTTGTGGGACTTCTTGCCGTAAGTCTCTTTGTACCTCATGGTGCTTTCAGACAGTTAGACTGTGGACAAACTGCAGGAATGATAAGAGCAAGCAAAATCTGTCTATGTTCAAATAGTCACCTGACTATTGTGTAGGAAGGGGCTCCAGCAGTTTGTGTCCAGGGGGAGAGCGGTCTGCTACAATCTTCTTGCATGCCTCAGGGTCCTGGAGGGAAGGCAGATTGCAGCCAATCTTCCTCTCAGCAGAGTGAACGTTACCTTGTCCTCGGCAGTGGCTGCAGCGTACCAGACGCTGATGGAGCAGCAGAGGATGGACTCAGTTTAAACCATTTAACAACTCCTTGTGTTGTCTCTCAGGGTGTAGATGCCATTATGACGGACGAACTCAACGATATCCGCATCATCGGCACAATCACAGTAATCCTTCTCCTGGGCATCTCCTTGGCGGGAATGGAATGGGAGGCCAAGGTAGGAGCGGGATCCCTTCTACGATACACGGCTAACACAAACTGCCTAGAAGCTAGAAGTGCTCAAGTCTAAGCCTCTGATGACAATTCCCAGAACAGGGTTTAAGAAAATCAGACTCCCCCCCCCCACACACACAATAGTTAATTCATACAGTGGTTTAAGAGATCTGTTGTGACGAAGGAATTGGTCCATTTTCTTCCCTTACAGGCCCAGATATTCTTGCTTGTCGTCCTCGTCACAGCCATCATCAACTACTTCATCGGTACTTTCATTCCTCTCAAGTCAAAGGAATCTGTGGGCTTCTTCGGCTACGACGGTACGACCACACACTGATTTTTACATTACATTACATTTAGCTGACGCTTTAATCCAAAGCTACTTAGATGCTATACAGTAGACACAGCAACGGTGACAAGTGTCTTGCTCAAGGACACACGGACTGGCTGAGCCGGGGTTTGAACCACCGATCCTCTGATTGAAAGTCAGACCTGTTAACCAGTGAGCCACATTTCTCAAGTGTATCTTCTTTTAAGGCAGAATGAACATCTGTGCCACCTCATAACAGGGCTGTTCTCCACCAAAGACATTCGTAGTCGACTCGCACTTTGAGAGCATTTTGAGGACTAACCGATACTTGATTTAATCGGATCTGAAAACTGAGTTTCGCCACAAAGGAACACAAAAACGCCACAACAGAGATGTGTTCATATGTTTCTTGGAAATAACTAATTAATCATGAAGAAAAGAATAAAATCGACTAAAGCTTTACTTGCGCTTGCTCTGAGCCACAAACGACATATAAACACTTCGATATAAAAACAAATTGGCCTTTTTTGAAAAAACCCTAAACCATGTAAATAGTGCTTTTTTTCAATGGACTATTTGTGACTGTTATGTGATTGCACTCACCAAGTTACAAAAATTCAGAGGTGCACAACCAAGAATTTAAGTTGGTCTAAGTATGAACTAAGATTAATCGACTAAAGAAATCTTAAGCCCAAAACGACCGATTAGTAGACTACTGGGTGAAGAGGGGGCACAGCCCTACTCATCACCCTGCGGGGGGCTGTTAGCTTTAGGGCCTCGTCAGCTGCTGTTTGTGTGTTTTTAAAACTCGTATTCCCTTCTCAGGTTCAATCATGTGGGAGAACATGGGCCCTGACTTCCGGGCGGGCGAGACCTTCTTCTCAGTCTTCGCCATCTTCTTCCCCGCCGCCACTGGTATTCTGGCTGGAGCCAACATTTCAGGAGACCTCTCTGTAAGTAGACTTAAAATCATGACTAAGATCCTAAAGGGCCTTTATCCTGATGTCCTAGATTTGACCAAAGCTGTCAAACCAAGCGAACGTGGTTTCTCCAGAAAATAGTGACACAAGTGACAGTGATTGAGCCGGTGATCTTCAGTGTGGCAGGATCACCTAAAAGCTCTTTTATTGATGAGGATTAAAAGGTGTGTGATGGATGGATCTCTTGTTATCTCGGGTCTGAGTTGTTGTGGTTGTTTGTTGCAGGACCCACAGCTGGCCATCCCCAGAGGAACCCTGCTGGCCATATTGATCACAGGAATAGTCTACCTGGGTGTCGCCGTTTCGACAGGTGCAGTGCTTTGATCTGCCGTTCTGCATCGCGCCGTAGACGTGAATCGCGTTTCCTGACAATGTCCTCGTTTCACTACCAGGCTCCTGTATCGTGAGAGACGCCACCGGGAACCTGAACCACACGGTCAGTGCTCAGTTCATGATGAACTGCACAGACGCCGCCTGCAAATTCGGCTACGATTTCTCCACGTGCAAGAGCGAAAAAGACTGTCAATACGGACTGCAGAACGACTTCCAGGTACGAAGCAGCTCCATCTCCAGATGAGGTCAGAAGTTCAGAACGTGCGCTATAGAAATGCACACTTTTGTTTTCCTAGTTTTTTTCTTGTGTTGTAAATGGGCCACAACTGAATTGTGTTGTGCTACCCCGTGTTGTATAATGACAATAAATTATTCCTTGAATTCTTTCAGAGACAGAGGCCGAAATTACAAAGTGTTCAAACCCTTCAATTTGCCTTTAATCTTTTGTTTCAGGTGATGAGCACAGTGTCTGGTTTCGGTCCACTCATCACCGCTGGAATCTTCTCTGCCACTCTGTCCTCAGCGCTGGCCTCTTTAGTCAGCGCACCTAAAGTTTTTCAGGTAAGAAGCGGCATCAAGGTGCTTAACAACTAATAACCAGTGAGCAGTTTACTTATAGATTTGAATTGTAGTTCAATTTATCATTTTACTTAAACTATCATGTTACATAATGATTTAAATTTCCAATAGGAATGTGTGTTAGCAAGAATCTGGCAATATGATGCATATCAGGATGAAGGGGTTATCCAATTTTTTTTCTTTTCTTTTTTAAAGATCACACTGCTATATGCATACTATCTGAGATTAAAAATGTTTTTCCCTACAGTCGGCTCAGTAAACGTTTGTATTCATCACATTCCCTGTAACCTCCAACATGGCACTACTTTTTGTGCAATCTCTGCCACCAATCTTTGCATGTAAACTATTAGAAAAATGTAAACATTAAAAACATTGCTTTTAAAAATCAATAAAGTCTCATAAAACAGAATATTATGATACCCGGGTGTATAGATATTTTCTGACCCCCCCCCCTCCCACCAATGTTCCACAGGCTCTATGTAAGGACAACATCTACCCCGGCCTGGGCATGTTCGCCAAAGGCTACGGCAAGAACAACGAGCCCCTCCGAGGCTACATCCTGACCTTCGGCATCGCTCTGGCCTTCATCCTCATCGGTATGGCTACTAAAAGATTTGAGGCTGCAGTATTCATTGAAAAAAACAAACACTATCAATAATAATGTGTTTTTTGCACTTATGTAATGTCACAGTAATTTCCAAGAAGTTACCTGGAAAGATGAATGTAATTTGTTACTAACTGTAAGGAATATAAAGACAATTCCCAATGAATGTCATACATTTTTAAAATGAAAGGTAAAGTTAGAATCCTCTTTTTGCTCTTGCTGAAAAGCAGAGAGGACATGACATTTGAGTTCTGGCCCACTCTAATTATTATTATTTTTTTTTATGTTTTCTCTTGCAGCGGAGTTGAACATAATTGCCCCCATCATCTCCAACTTCTTTTTGGCGTCCTATGCCTTGATCAACTTTTCTGTGTTCCACGCTTCACTCGCTAACTCACCAGGTAAGAACTCAAATGTGCCGGATCCAGAAGTTCAGGCCACAGAGACATCCCTTGTCTGGTTGAGAAAACGAGCGGCACCGACAGAGTCACGGGTCATACGGTGTTTAATGGGGTCTCGGGATCCAGAAGGAATTACTCTGAGGCTCTCTCCGGCTCAGGGCCCGTCTAACTGCTCAGAGCTACAGCTCACGAGACAGTTCCTATCATCATAAGCCCCTTTCACACACGCACCGCAACCCCCAACCTATGTCGACATCAGGAGCTGCATGTGAGAACGCAACCGTCTGAATCCGTTGGGCCAGACGTTAAGCAGACTTCAGCCCGACAGCTTCCTGGTACAAAGTCTGTGTTCTATCCAATCGAGTCCATGTGTGAACGGAGAAATCACAGCAGGATGGAGGCGTCTTTTTTATCATGCTGCCATTTAAGCAAAGAAGGTAAAGAAAACTGGAATCTGGGAAATAGTCGGTACATAGTCACACATTTAATTAACGACAGCACTCGGCTTGACTGTTCACTGAATCATTAGTTAACACGTTTCTTTTAATATATGCACCTGACTGTGAAAGCGTCTCTGGTTTTAGACCTCCTGACCTTTGGCTACCTCAGAGGTCAGCAACGTGAAGACACTTGGCTGTTCGGCAACTTCAGGGTGAAAGTTCCCTGAAGTTAACTTCAGGGTTGAAGATTAACATGGATTCAGTCAGCGAGCCGGTCCAGTGCTCGTGGTCCTTCCATTGAAATCAAGATCTAGTGGTTTAAAATGCTGGTGGGAGCGGGACAACCAAAAGACAGCTATGGCACCATATTTTATCTAGTAATAATGACGGATATTCCACAAATACTTTTGGGTCTAACAAATCTAGGTTGCGCGAAAATAAATATATATGGTACATAAGCCTAGTTAAGAGTCAAATACTGTAGTTCGAGGAAGAAAGAATAAATGAGTTTGTGAAAACGTAGCTTTCCAATGAACGGTTATGTATTTTCTGCCAATTCAAGTTCTGAGCCGAGGAGTCTCTTCATCCTTATTACTGTAACTGTGGCTAGATCATGCAGTCTGGTGTAATCTATTGATCATAGCACTGCGTTTTTACATCATGTTCTGTTAGTCATATCTTTATGAGCAGTGTATCAAGATGATGTTTCCCACATGCTCCTCCCTTCCCTCCAGTCTCTGTATTGTTGCCTTGTGTGGGTCACCGTTACTGCCGGTCATTTGATGGGATGCGGCAGGTAATGGTTATGAGAGGCCGTGGCCTTCTTAAATGTAGAGCCCATGACTTGACTGCTGTTTTAACGGTGAGTGCATCAGCCCGGGTTGCCAGGAGCTGTAACCCTTCTGGGACAATACAAGCAGCATCGCTTGACAGATCTCTGCTCACGAAGCTCTGCACAAAGATGTCTGAACGTGTTGGTAGTTCTTTCAGGAGGTGATGCTGTACAGCTGACCTATGTATTTGCTTTTATTGGTTCTTAAAGGGTAACTTCTGTATATTTCCTATGTTTTTGTGTCCAAGCGACAAACGGGTAAGTTTTTAGAAAATGATCCGGTCTTGATCGAGCTGCAAGGGCAACTGAGCAGAGTTATGAGATGTGACGTCCTCCAGAGGGGCTGCTTTTTAGCAACAGGCTCAGATTGTCAGTGCCTGACCAACATTATGGAAATAACCCTCCAGAGAAATGAAACCTTACTGGTCACTGAGCTCAAAGAGGCGTCTCGTTGTGAGGTCTGAACGTCAGACAGCAGGTCCTGCTCTGCAGGGCGTTCTTCCACGACTCGTCCTCGAGCGAGACCCGATCCCCATCATGAGCAGACGGACCAGTGGACGTACGTTGAAGGCGGCCATTTGTAACGTTAGCAGGCCTCCTGTTTGCAGCGGTTGAAAGGGTTAGCTTTGCTCCATCAAGTCGCTTGACAAAAAGCCCAAAATGAAACTGTGCCGTTGTGTTGTTGACGTGCTCTGCAAGCCCGGATCACCGGCATCATGTGAGCGGTGGGTATAACCAGTGGAGGGCGATTGGGAGGAATCTCTGACCCAGATGTATAACTCTGCATGGTTGGATACTACTGCAGGCGGGTGAGATGATATTAAATGTTGGCGTTTGGGTGAGCTGGCTTTTTAGACTGTAGCTGAATGAAATGCATACAACAGCTTCTTTATATTGAGTACTGTGCTTTTTCCCCCTTCAATACCGACCTCTAGCAGAACTCCAGGTACAGATTCTCAGTCTGCTTCTCACTCCAAGCAGGTCATATAACTACATGGACGTAAATGGTACACGACTGAATTGGAGGCCAGCAGTAACTAACACACACACACACACACACACACACACATAGACTGGGATGTATTTTACTGCCTCTGCAACCTCAAACTATTACATCCCCCCATTTGGTGTTCTGGCCTCTTCAGGGCCAATCTCTCCCCCATCTCTGGGACACATAAAACCCCTGAATGGGGCTGCGAGGGCCGCACCGTCAACGTACCCTTTATGTCCTGTGGTTTGTTTAGACGCTGCCATTGTGTAACCACGCACACAATCTGACTGTGTCCCATCACTAAAATCCTACTAGTCTAGTTTCTGTGGTACCCAGTAAACAAACGTGGTCTCTAATAGCTGGGATAACCTTCTGGCCTCCAGGCTAACAGGCTGCTAACTCCCATTCTTTAACCCAAGCACATATCCCACTTTAACATGATCATCCTCTTTAACAGCAACATTTGCTATTTTAAGACCATGTTAATGTTGATTATTGTAAAAATGTTCATGGAAAAAATGATTTTAGTAGAATTGCAGGTCTGACTTAACTTGGTCCCAGTTTAAAAAAAGTCTTTAACAAATCTGACCTCGACCCAACTGTAACATGAAGTGCATTTCCTCAGTTTACCATAAACATGACTTCAGCAAAACGTTGTGATGATACAGACGTGGGACGAGCGGTTTGAGTCGTTTTGGTGTTTTTTTTTTTAATACGGTTCCCCTTTTTGTTGCAATGTGGTGACTTGTTTCCGTTGGTGCTGTAGGATGGCGGCCCAGCTTCAAATACTACAACATGTGGGTCTCGCTCATCGGAGCCATCCTGTGCTGCGTGGTGATGTTCGTCATCAACTGGTGGGCGGCGCTCATGACCAACGTCATCGTCCTGGGTCTGTTCATCTACGTCAGCTACAAGAAGCCAGGTGAGTCCTTCACACCTCGGTGCAAACCAACATTTATACCCACAGAATCATTATTTTATGCTATAATTACATGAACAGTATATGATGGCGTTAATGACAATCTATGATAGTTGAAATTATTAGTTTATTGTATTTTTTTTAGGTAAATAACTATGTATTCCTTGGCCCAGCAGCTCTATGCTCATAAGTCAGTCAGCATTGGTGAACGAGCATATTCCTCACAACATTAATGTAACATGCTGACGGGCCGTTATCAGTTTTTCTTTATTTCCATCAACAACCTGCAGTGTGCTGTCGCTGTAGTTACGTGTAGAGCTTTGCTCTCACGACAACTTTGTCATGAAATCCTGATGTCTTGTATGTTTCTACATCATCGGATCCATGATATACTCAACATGACCTGGACAATTTTCAAAACATGTTGGTCTGTTCACATGACAACAATCTAAATTGTAAGCAAACTCTGCATTAGTAAATCTCACTGCTACACAACACTGAGCTGTCAAGTTGTCCCCCCCAACACACATCTGTGCACCTCCTCAAACACAAAGCTATCCTTGCAGCTCTGAACACACACACCTGTGTGCACACTCAGTTTGACATGCAGCTACACACACACACGAGGCCTTCTCATTGCCTGTGACGCCACATGGGTCGGCCGACCCGTAAACACACTTCCCAACTGCACTGTTTGTTTCTGCCCGCATGCGTCCGCCCCCCCAGATGTGAACTGGGGCTCATCGACCCAGGCTCTGACCTACCACCAGGCCCTGACCCACACTCTGCACCTCAGCGGCGTGGAGGACCACATCAAGAACTTCAGGTACTGAACACAAAGAGACGACACGCTCAACATGCCTGTGGTTCACGTCACTGGGGCTGTGTGGTGGTGCTGGGCAACGGGGCCAAAGTCTTTTATCCCGTCCATCACATACAGTCAGGTCCATAAATATTTGGACATTGACACATTTTTCATTATTTTGGCTCTGTACACCACAACAATGGAGTTGTAATGAAAAAATCAAGATGTGCTTTAAGTGCAGACTTTCAGCTTTAATTTGAGGGTATTTACATCCAAATCAGGTGAACGGTGTAGGAATTACAACAAATTCAAATGTGGCCACCCTCTTTTTAAGGGACCAAAAGTAATTGGACAATTGGCTGATCAGCTGTTTCAAGGTCAGGTGTGTGTAATTCCCTCAATATTTCATTTACAAGTAGATAAAAGGTGTAGAGTTCATTTCAGGTGTGGTATTTGTGTTTGGAATCTGTTGCAGTCAACTTTCAATATGAAGTCTGGTTGTCAACTCCATTGTTGTGGTGTACAGAGCCAAAATAATGAAAAATGTGTCAATGTCCAAATATTTATGGACCTGACTGTATCTGGACCGTCTTATAGGTCACGCTGTAGCACAGCTTCTAGATGAAATAACCTCATGATTTTGAACACTTAACTCGTCAGACATCATCATTTTAGATATTGCAATCAGTGTCGTGAAGTAAAAAAAGACGTTCTGTTGATGATCCGTGAACTTGAAATACACCAAGTACCTAAAGCAGGTAGTATTACTGGTCATGTGACGTGTGCTGTTTCTCTGAAGGCTTGACCATGTAGTGTGTGTTAATGGTAATGTGCCTTTGGGCTGTTCCCATGGCAGCGCACCAAGCCGGAGATTAAGAGGCATCTGATGGTCTTCAGTGGGCTCCTCTGAGCTCCCTCTTGTCACTTCTCACCACCTCCATTAAATCCCTTGGCGCTTAACATATTTGCTTTGATGTGCGCTACTCCGCTTCTGTTTTTCTTTCTTTCTTTTTTTTTTTCTGTCCCGTGCTCAGATGGCTGGAGGCCACTGTGAAGGTCAGAAGAAACAGGGTCTGCAGATTGTAGAAGCTAGTCGTGCTGTAAAGGCCACTTACATTTTTTTTTAAAGAGTTATGCGATTTATCACATTGCTATGCGCAAAATTAAATATTTAATTCAAAAGTAGTTTATAGTGCACTTTCATTTTAAAAATACTGCTATATGAGCAAAAGTGCAATAACATTTTGTTTGAAAACACTTTAAACAAATGAAGTACATTTAACAGCAGTATTCGCTTTACACAGTAGCAGTTAAAATATTTCTAGTAAATCTCAACTTAAACCAAAGCTAGTTGCCACTGCCAGGGCATCAACGTTTTATCTAGAGAAACAAGTTCCCTTCAGTCCAGAGCCACGGCCATTACATTATAACAGACGCCTCCGAGCAACAGCTGGTTAACATCTATAAGTTGTTTTTCTTTTTTTCTGAACGTGTACCAGCAGGAACATTTTATTTTTTTTATCAGGGAGCAGCATAAACAGTCTGTGTTCAGTTCTGTTAACGTGGGGTGAAGTACACAGCCGGGGTTTACTAGTGATGCTGCGTCTTGAGGGAGGCTCATTCAAAGCGGTGTATTGCATTTAAGTGATACTTTAGACTCTAAGTACAAAAACTCAACTTTGCAGTGGTTACAAATTACTTTTGGTTCTATCAACTCCGCCGATCAACATCCCACCCTCCTGTGACCCTGTGCGTATTAATCATATATATATATATATATATATATATATATATATATATATATATATATATATATATACACACACACACACACACACACACACACACACACACACACACACACACACACACACACACACACACACACACACACACACACACACACACACACACACACACACACACACACACACACACACACACACACACACACACACACACACACACACACACACACACACACACAGTATATAGCTCTCGTAGAAACCAGGTTGGTGTTTTACCTTGGCTGTCTTCCTGTAGACCCCAGTGTTTGGTGATGACGGGTTACCCCAACTCCCGCCCAGCTCTTCTGGATCTGGTCAACTCCTTCACCAAGAACGTAGGCCTGATGATCTGTGGTCATATTCGCACGGTGAGTAGGAACGCTGCTGTTTGGATACGTTCATCCTGTTTCTGGCTCGCATTCAGTCAATCAACAGTATTACACACATTACATTACATTTCATTTAGCTGACGCTTTTATCCAAAGCGACTTACAATAAGTGCATTCTACGGTTACAAACAAGAATCAGAACAACAAGAATCAAGAAGGTACAATTTCATTAATAAAGTTCAACTACAAAGTGCTATCAGTAAGAGCCATTCCAGTGCTACTGAAGTGCTTTATTAAGTAACAATTGCAGCTTGAGTAATACTGGAGTTGTTGCAGATTAATACCAATATTGAAGAATCAAAAAAAAAATCCACCAACAATATATTGGCTGATATTCATTTTGAAAGCGAACACGTAGCATATTTAATATTTGAGTTGATCAGGATACAGACTCTATTGAGCTGGACATTTGAGTTAAACTCAACAAGGTTGTTGTTTGATAGACAAACTGTGCTGAGAACATATCTTTGACATTTCCCTACTGTAAAAGCGTAAAAGCCCTTTACGAACCCCCTGCCTGGCATAACTGCTGCACAATGGAAGAGCCCTCTGAGTGGATGAATGCCGGCTCTGTGCAGTCCAGGGAACACGCCGTCCTCCACAAGTGCTTCTGAACCCCCCCAGCTCTGCCTGCTTATGTTGCTTCCAAGTTAAATGATGCAAACTGTCTCAGCTAATGGCATTACATACAGTTTCCTGGCTGAAGACCAGATTTTTTTTCTGAAACAAACAAAAGTGGCTGAAGAGGAGATTCAGGGCGCCACTTTGTTCTCCAGGTTGAATTCTCCAGTCTGTGATCCGATTAAATGAAGCATTCTGTGACGTCTGACCTCGTTAATGTGGAGCTGTAGGGCTTTGGGGGTTTGTTATATTTGCTGTGTGTGTTTGTGTGTCCACAGGGCTACAGAAGGCCCAACTTCAAAGAACTGGCCACCGACCAGGCCCGGTACCAGCGCTGGCTACTGAAGAATGAGACCAAGGCCTTCTACTCACCGGTGTTTGCTGAGGACATGCGGCAGGGTGCACAGTACCTGCTCCAGGTATGAAACCGCTCCACCTGGGATGGATCCGGCCTCTGATGCTTTATGTCACTTCAGTACAGGGCTCTGCTGTTCACGCCTCCAGCACAGCGGCTGCTAACAACTCCCAGCCAGCCATGTTGGCTCTGGGTTGTTGGTTGTGTTTCTCATGGCAGGCATTCACACAACTGTTCAAAAACCGTTGCCAACGGGACACGTTTGAAGTTGTTTCTCCAGGTCGAGGCAGAGCTTTGTTTAAGTGGCCATAAACTTTACTGACTCTGGACCACGCATGTCCTTAAACTGTCTCAAATCATCTCAATTCACACACTTTGTCTCATTAGTCTGTGTGAACATATAAAAATTGTTTCCAAGTAAAAAAAAAAAGAAAAGGAAGATGCAATTTATATTTGCATAGAGCTCTCAATAAAAGGCCCAACCAACAATCTGTTTTAGGTCCACTCACTAAGTCCACTCATTCTGAAGATGTAAGTCTTCACTCACATATTTAGTTTTCTTTATTTTTTAAGGACGTAGTATTTTTTATTTTAAGTATCGCAAGAGTTCTTCCTAATCCTAAATAGGGTGTTTAACATTCAAAATAGTTTCAGAGCTCTTACATTCTTCTGGTGATTTTAAACCAGTTGACCGAAACGGATTCTTTCATTTCAGAATTTATACTTTTTTCTTGGTGAATATCTTGTTTTTATTTTTACACGCATGGAAACAAAGAACCTATGACATCGAGGTGGCGCTCACAGTGAACTCAGAGATCCCCCCTCAGGATACCTGGCAGTGATGGGCAGCCTGAGAGCCTCTGTAGTAGCAACTGGCTCCAAGGACCAGCTGAACGGGAATGCCTTCAGTTTTCATTTCCTGCTCCAGAATCAACCGGGATGGCTGTGTGTCCATTCTTGGAGTGAGTTTGTTTTCCATTCTTCTCCCCGTCAAGGCGGCGGGCCTGGGTCGCCTCAAGCCGAACACCCTGGTGCTGGGCTTCAAGAACGACTGGAGGGACGGCGACATGATGAACGTGGAGACTTACATCAGTATGATCCAGTAAGTGAGCGTTCCCTCAAAGAGACTTCATGCAGCATCCACAGTACAGCTGAGGGACATGGAGGTAGTCTGCAGGTGGACTTCTTTTTAGAGGATTCAACCCATTCAGTCACACCAGATTCATGATGTGTAGCAACTCACACTTTGGAAAGCACTGCCATAGAAAAGGAGGTCATCTGGACACACACACACACACACCCAGGCTCATAGGCATTTGTATTGGTTCTTGTTCCTTACTCTTGTCTGGCGGTTAAAGGGTTGTCTTCAATTTGTCACTATTAAAATTCCTGACATCGTTCAGCATGCTTGCAACTTATTCATTTGTTCTAGATTAGGGCTGCAGCTATTGGTTGGTTTAGCAATCCACTGTTCTCCCAATCATTCAACTGCTAAATGGACTGTACTTATATAGTCTTCTGACCACTCAAAGCTCTTTAACACTACATGACATCATTCACACACTGATGGGAGGAGCTACTGCAAGGTGCCAAACATACATTTGCTATATTAAGGAGCAAATACATAAAAGAGAAAATAAGAAGGAACAACTATTTGTAATATACATTTTTTTCTTTTTTCATTCATCCTAAATTGCATTTCATTAATATCATCTTTTAAAACTAAACTCATTAAGTGCCATATTGCATTGCGGGTTTCAAGGCTCCAGACTAAATGTTAACCATTTACCTTATTATTGTCAGCTATAGTGGTTATCTGCACAATTCAAACTATTTGTACATTTATGGTCTATTTATTTGTATATTATATTGTACAAATTATTTATTGGTAATATTTTTAGTATTTTTTAAGTATTTTTAATTCAATATCAAAATTCAAAATCAATCTCAGCATGAGGAGTTTTAATGATGTATTATTCAATTCAGTTTATTTTGTATAGCCCAAAATCACAAATACTAATTATCCTCTGAGGGCTTTACAATCTGTACACATACGACATCCCTGTCCCGGGACCTCACATCGGATCAGGAAAAACTCCCCCAAAAATAGTAAAAACCCTTTTACAGGGAAAAAGAAAATGTTTTTACTCTTCTTAGAGCGAGTGTTAAGAAGTTAAACGCCTCATAATTAATCTACTGAAATATCTATATCAAACTTCTGGAATTATTCAGGTTTCTCGCTGGCCTCTTTCATTTTTATTTTACAATAATATTATACTTTATTTGTAGATGAATTATCAGAAAACCTTTTTCAATGAATCACAATGACCACGCGTTATAACCGGAACCCATTAGGCCCCATGAGGGTCCGGGACCCCTAATCACAGACTCAGCAGCTGGTATCATCATCCGAAACCGTAGTATTGGAAGTATTCCTTGTAGTACTACACGCACTCAGGAGAGCAGAGTTGGAGGAAAACCTGGTTCAAGTCATGTGAGTGAAGGCTGAATGAGTTCCTGGTTGTAAAGGGAGGGGATTATGTTATTAGAGCCGAAAGGTCAGAGACGGTTCATCCCAACAATATTAAAAACTCAACTAATGAGCTCAGCAATGCGCCCTTCATTGTGTTTGGTGTGTTTGAAGCGTCTTCTCTGTTGGTTGAGCACATCCCACTTCATTCCAACCTTTTTCTTCTTCCTAGCGAGTCCTTTGACTTCCAGTTCGGTGCTGTCATTCTGCGCCTGAAGGAGGGACTGGATGTGTCCCACATCCAGGGACAAGGTATCTAACCCACGCACGTACATGGCACATGGTGTGGCTCAGTGGTCAGCAGGTCTGACTTTCAATCAGAGGATCTACTGTATAGCATGCAAGTCTCTTTGGATAAAAGCCTCAGCTAAATGTAATGTAACATACACAACACGGTTCCAGAGACGGGTTTGTCTCCAGAACCACATTGAAAAGAATCAAATTGATAATCAACACGGTTTATGATACCATGGGTAACTAAAAACCACACTTCAGCTGTTGAGGGTCACACGCCTATGAAGGAGTCCAGAATGACGGGTTTAAGAAAAAAAACGGCAGAGGTCTGTAAAGGTCCAAAAAGGCTGGGCTCTATGTAACCCATTGTGAAACTGGATAGTATTTCTTGGCCCAGCCTTTGAAACACATTTATGTTAAAACAGCAAAAAAATAAATGAATGTCTTTTTAAAGTTTGAGTGCAAGGAGGAGAAGATTTCCTTCCACCCATCAAAATCCGATCCTTTCTTTACTGCACTACACTCTCAACCTTCTAGTGAGGCTTCACCACAGCCAGCTCTACAGCAACATGAATGTGAAACGTGACTTAAGATCAGAATCAGCGTTACGGTCATGCGTGTCTACACATACATGGCATCTGACTGGTAACCCAATACTTTGATCCACTCAACTCCTGCGCTGACTCATTAGTGAAGAGCAGCGGCTCAACCAGTTTCACCAGCTGGAGAGACTTGGCTGTGTTCCTTCTGAGAGCATCTTGATAAGAAACAAAATTACATTTGTTTGTTGTTGTTGGGTTAAAGGAATATTTCCCACCCCTAAAAGATACTTTGTACATCAATGATTCACCTGCGTTACCTTGTATTCCAGAAGAAAACCTTTTTTCTCTCACGCCTCCACGGTGAACCACAAATCAAAAAAAGAAAGTAAATCAAAATATTCTTTGACAAACTCACAGAACTTATTACAAAGTTGCCCTTTAACTCAAAAGAGATGATTTTATCCGTTAAGCGTCCCTTTGTGCTAAACTGATCTCTACAAGTCTGATTTCTAACCGTTTCCTTTGTTGGTTTTTCGCCCCCACGCTCCCTCAATCTGCATCCCACCATCTGATTTCCTCCCCCTCTTTCCACTTCCTCCCAGATGACTTGCTGTCCTCCCAGGAGAAGTCCTCCGGGATGAAAGATGTGATCGTGTCCATAGATACCAGCAAGGACTCTGACGCAGACTCATCCAAGCCGTCGTCCAAGGCCACCAGCCTCCAGAACAGTCCGGCCATGCAGAAAGGTCAGTCTGCCTCTGTTTGCAAACACACACACGTATATCATATCATTAATAAAATAATAAAGCACTCGTATACCATGTGTTCAAGTAATGGCAGGAAATATAGTTCAGCAATATGTAGACATTTTTCGGCGATTACCAAAATATTTAAGCGGGTGGTTTGGGTCTCCCTTGTTTCCACAACAATCACCAATGCTGGTATTGTCAAAATAAACTCTTAATCCCTCCCCCCCCTTCACCCCCCACCCATTATCCAGGAAATCACTTTACACCATTCTCAGAGACCCCTTTTAATCCATCAATGGCTTCCTTTATTGTGCCTATATATATACACACACACACACACACTGCTCTGACAGGAAGTCTCCTCCGTGACCCGTGACTCGAGTCGTCCCACTGGCCCCAGTTTGTTAGTCCACACACACAGAGAGAGACTCACAACTCTGAGCAAGCAAACAAAGCAACTTTTCCCAGATTGGAGCACCAGACGTCATCCGGTATGGATTCCATTAAAGGATTTGTTATTGTTTATAGTTTCTACATTTTTTCACATGTGAACAGCCCTGTAGCCCTGTACTGCTGCATGCTTGCTTCACGGTCTTGTAGGATGTGTACGTTGACACAGAATGAAACCTTTGAGGTCAAAGCTTACGTAACAATGTTACGCCTGTAAAACCTAATGAAAGGCCGTCCTGAGCACGTCACATGATTCTGCTCATGTCTATCACTCTAAACATCAAATGTACCAGCTGAGACTTGTTTTAGTAATGCAGCCAAGTTTGTGTTTGGCTCCAGCTCTTCCATGTTTACTAGTTGTCTTGATGAGTTCCTCTCCTCAGCACCATCCCATAATTACCACCACATCGCTGTGTCAGTTGACAGAAATACACTTTCTAATTGCTTCTGCATGTTTATGACGTCGCTGTCATGCTGCACCAGCTGAGTTCATGTTTGTGTATGTCGGTCAGTGGTAATCAATGAAGGGCCCACACAATGTGAACAGGCCGGACTGCTGGAGGCCCGAGAGGCAGCAAAGTGAAGATGAATGCCTTGATTTGGGTAATCCTCTTAGTCCCAGCCTGAGCTCCTACTGTACCTGATCACTCATTAAGTCCCCCTCGTTGTTCTGACCCGAGCCCAGTGTCCGTGGAGTCGACCGGCTTTGAGAATTAGAACTGGTTCATGCGTATTTGATACCCTTCACGTGTCTGAGTGCTCACCAGGTGGCCAGTTGGATTCCTCTGGAGGGTCCAGAGATGAGAGGGAACCAGCTTCTTGTTTTCCATGAACCTGTTGCTCTGTTAGCACGGAGCATCATCACTGTAAACTTCAGCTGTGGATTCATGACTGGGAGACCTCGCTTGTATGCCGACGGCACGTCAAATAGACATCTCACCCCAATTGTCCGTTGTTGTTTTCTCTCTCCTGTCTCTCGTGTCCCAGATGACGAGGAGGACGGCAAAGCTACGACGCAGCCCCTGTTGAGAAAAGGCAGGAGATCCACTTTATTGTGTTGCCTTAAAACCTCTCTTTCTTTGCTTTGTTTTTGAAACTCTCCATCCTGTTTATCCGTCTTTCTATCGCCTCGTTTCTCACCGTGTATTTAGAATTCCTCCTGTATTAACACACCGCCCTGCTGTCTCTCGTCTCGTATCCCTCCGTCTGGTCCTCGTCTCTGGCTTCGTTGGCTTTGGGGAATAACGTTTAGTCTTTTCCTCTCTTTCTCCTGCTTTCCTGTTAACAGCTGCCAGCTTGTGGCTCAGGCCCCGTCTCTGAAGCTGTGCCGTGTGATAGTGCCTTTAACTCAATCCAAGTCTTGAGTATTTAATGTTGTGAGCGTTTGCCAACATTTCAATTTCCTCCTCCTGTCTTCAGTCTCTCTCGCCTGCTGCTTCTCGCTCTGGAGGGACAGTTTGTTTTCCAGGATGAAAACTGCTCCTGTGTTTTCATGTCTCCAGCCCCGTCCAGCTAACCCTGAGCTGCTCTCCCTCTTCCTTATTGATGGTGTTTCCCCTGTGGTCATGAAACTAAACCATATTATAATACTAGAATAGGTTCCATTATCAAAAATGCAAAGTACTCGCCTGGGAATACAATGTTAAATGTTATAGAACTTTTTTTGTGAATGGTAAAAATGGAGGAAGTAGATCTGGTCTGGGCGACCTTTGTCAAAGTTTAAAACACAGACAAGAAGTGCACATAGTCATCATGACATCATTTATTGGATTAAAGTCGATTAACGTGTGTCTTCACATAAAGACACCCGTTAGTGACGACTTCAGTGCACTTGCATATTTAAGTACATTTTGATTTAGCGTCTCATTTTCTAAAGCATAGTCCTCATTCTCCGTTTTCTAGCTTGGAGGCAGCCGTTGGTCCTGAGACGATGAGACAAAACATTTATTTATTGATTGCAGCTGCAAATCCATCGTATTGAGCTCTGGAAAATCTGCTTTCTGACCTTTTTTTTATACATTCCATTGAGTTCATAAAACATAATCTACTCAAGGTAAAATCAGAGACCAGATGATGTGGCTGCCTGGAAGGTGGGGAATCAATCTAAAAACCTCCTCCATGAAATGTGTTTGACTGCTTCATAAAACTGAACAGATCGCTTCAGAGCCATGCATCTGTGACTTCCTCCTCCTTAACTTTGGAAAATGTGTGATGTTGTGCCGAAACAAGCAAAAGTGCTGGTACCGGATGATATGTTTAACTTCAAAGGAATTAACGACTCCAAAATCCAGACTGCTAAAAATATCCATCTGCAGGGGAAACACCAATCACAACTGTGAAGCTGAGATTTGATAACTTGCCTTTTAGTTTTATTAACATTGTGTGATTTGTTTTGTAAGTGCCTCCCATCTTTACACATAGCCTTACTGTCATTTAATCACAAGGCAAGGTGTATACACACACACACACACACACACACACACACACACACACACACACACACACACACTGAACAGTTAACGGTCCATAAACTACACACAGTTGTTTGCTTACCGTTCCACTCTCAGGACTCCTGACAGGCCAGCAAAGTCCGTAGAGTCACGACAACGGTCTCCTGCCATCTAAGTTTGTGTGTGTGTGTGTGTGTGTGTGTGTGTGTGTGTGTAGACAAGAAGAGCCCAACTGTCCCACTCAATGTGTCTGACCAGAGGCTGCTGGAGGCCAGCCAGCAGTTCCAGAAGAAGCAGGGGAAAGGCACCGTGGACGTCTGGTGGCTGTTTGATGACGGAGGTGAGTCTGGGGGGTTAGGCCCAAGGCGAAGGTCATCAAGTTATCCGTTTAGAGCCCGTTTAGAGCCAGGACCAAGGAAACCAAATGACACCGGTTTTAGTTTTTGTCTTACTACCCAGATTCCACAGCTTGTGTTTCCCAGGCCGGCAAATACTAAAAGTGCTAACTCAATTTGTATTGGTAGTACTATAATTATATACAAGGATCAGTGTTCATGTGGTTTAGATTATAATAATCTATAATGCTGTTGAAGAAGAAATTGCACTTTGAGACAAAGAGGTGGGCTTTCCAGGCAAAGGCTTCAGCCGTAAATGCACAACAGACGTTTATGATTTAGATGGTTATCGTTTAAATAATACAATCTTCAATGTGTTATCTGGCGATGAGGAAATGTTTGCTAAACCTTTGCCGTTGTGGAGACCGGCTCAGCAGGCAGGCACGTCAGCTGATTACCTGCTTTTCCTCCAAAACTATCGTTATTATATTTCTACATCATTTACAAAGCCACTAGGAATCGAGCTCTATTTGGACGGTCACAGGTTAACACAGCGGCACCGTGCAGATGGCCAATCAATCAATCAGCTGTTCGAAACATCAAATCTCTTAGCGAGGTGTTGATCGGTGGCGCTGACGGAGCCAATATGTTGACGTGACTCATTCTTTACTGTCAGCCCAGCGGGGCGTAAAGATGTGAACGAGACCAGCGGCATGACTCATGTGTTGAAGAAACTGCGGCATGTGACGCTTCCAATCCGGCTCGTCGCCGCCATGTCACAGCTGACAGCAGAGACTCTTAAAAGAATGTTGCTCTGGAGGACGATTTCTGTTTTCTCTGCCTTAACTTCCACGTGAGATCCAGCAGGCGCTTAGTGGAGACGTGACAGACGTGTGTGGTCTGTCCAGGTCTGACCCTGCTGATCCCCTACCTGCTGACCAACAAGAAGAGGTGGAAGGACTGCAAGATCCGAGTCTTCATCGGAGGCAAGATCAACCGGATCGATCACGACCGCCGAGCGTAAGTACTGTGACTCCTCCCCAACGCTACGCCGAGGCTCACGGTCAACACCAGTAGAGAATATCATATTCTAGTACATTTATTAAAAGCCCTTTGCTGGCAAAAATTCACTTTTTTGATTGAGATTACATAAACCCTTTGATTGCTGCAAAAAAGAAAAAAGAAATACTACAATATGATGATAATATAAGTAATAATAACAGTAATATTTATATTAATAATTATTGAATGATAAATATGTTAAAGATTATAATTATTTAACATAAAACAAATGCGTAATGATTATATTACTTATATTATAGTTCTGGCCATCATGTCTATGCACATGCTTTCCTTTCAGCACCACTGAATCCAGGCTGACAGAAGCTGTATGTTCTGTTCTTACGTCGGCCATAAGAGCTACAAAATGTCCACGATGCACAATACAAATCCTGACTGTCTTGTTTGTGAATGCACGTATTCCCTGGAAAAACCTTTCATATTTGAAATGTGGTGCAAGTGTACATCTCACTGTGCGTGGGGAAACGTGTGGATTTTACATCACGCCAAAACAGTCAAGATTAATGCTTTTATCCTGACAATCAAAAAAAAAAGTCAGTGAAACATACTGGAGTCAGCGCCTTACATTTTGTTAAGAGACAAATATGTTTGGGACCACAATATTTTTTTGCGATCTTAAGTATCATAGTGCCCCACCCCTCACACTAACTCTCCAATAAAATCACTTAAACTGTTACGTCATTCTGATCAGTATTACATTGGGCAACTGTGGCTCAGTGGTTAGCAGGTCAGACTTTCAATCAGTGGTTCAAACCCCGGCTCAGCCAGTCCATGTCGTTGTGTCCTTGAGCAAGACACTTAACCCTCATTACTTAAATCCTAATCTACGGTCTACTGTATAGCATGTAAGTCGCTTTGGATAAAAGCGTCAGCTAAATAAAATGTAATGTAATGAAAATGTTGGCAAATGACTGAAGGAAAACAAGTATTGATTTTGAAACCCATAAATGAAATGAATGTTTTCAATGTGCTCCAGTATCGTGACTGTCCTTCATTTGTGATGTGCAGCAAAACTTCACAAAGCAAAAGGTCGTCGACGGGAAGATTTAATGAGCAGGAATCAGTTGCTCTTCAGTAAACCAATATATAAACTATTTTATCAACTTTATCAGATTTATTTTTGTACATAATGTGTAATTTATTGCTGTAATGCGTCTTTCTTCTTTTTGACCGCTCCAAGTACCGGTAACTACATGAACAGATTCACTGAATGTTTAGACATCCAGTTCCAGGTCTCAGCAGGATGAAGAGTTAGTGGATCAAAGTGAACTGAACTACTTGTCTGCATTTACAATAGTAATAAATAATAACCCAGCAAACCTTCCAGTATGGCCCTTTTTTAATGGAGGCTGCAAAATAGACAAGCCGAGTGGTGGAGCCATCTGTTTGGGCCCACATCCTGTCTGCGTCGTGGTTGTTTTCCCTCTGGATTAGGTCCAGCATGTGTGCGACCACAAGCTGTCATTTCCTTGATATTCTGGAGAGAAGCTTTTCCCATAGCATCTCATTACTGTTGATAAAGTCAATGTGCTGATATGAAGGCATGTAGAGTTTATTTCAGTGACTTCAGGCAGTGTTTTTATGTTTATTGATGTTACAGGAAAGGTTTAATCTTTTTAAGAACAAACTGTCCTACAGTGAATTATAATAGTGAAGTTGTAGACTTAGCTCATGACTGGAAGCTACAATTTGTAGTTTTAGGCAGAGTTACTAATAGCTGTTGACCCACAATTCGATACAGATATGTTTTGTAGTGGGACTCTGCGTGGCCGCCTCATTAACCTCAGAACTGCTACTAAAGTCCGCCACCACCATGATGTATTGATCTCCCCCCATTTCTTAATCGCTTAATATCCAAGCAAGTGAGTTTATTCACATGTAATAGGATGTCATTTTTTTCAGTAGGCCTGCCCCCCACCCCTCTGTGTCTCTCATTGTCCCCTACAGCTGCCTCCTACCTCCTGTTGGTGGATAAAATTAGCTCGGCACACACAGCTCTACGAGTACTTTAACATCCCCTTTGTTTGTTTACTGGAAAACTACAAATTTAATAAATGACACTTCAATGTTTCCCTGGCACACGTGAATGGACTCACATTACAGAATATATATCTATATTTTTACCAATAGTAAAGTAGTTGCAGTATATATTTAATAACCTTTGTATTATTGTACCCCTCACGAGTTGTGATTGTACAGGTGCCTGTACTTCAAAAGCTCAATACACTCAAATTACATTCCACAACTGTAATTTATCCTCTGCACAACTCACTTTCAATAGAATTTATATCTACAGTATATTATATTTGGCTGAAAATCCCACATTTGACATTGCAAGTGTGATCAGCTGATTTGAAGCTAAAGGAAATGAATCTCATACTAAGAATGCCACTGGGCTCCCAGTAAAGCCAGTCCCACCTGCCTCCCCTCCCAGATGAAAACCGTTATTTAAAGCAGCTTCCACCGGCCTTCAGGAGGACTCGGTGCCGTGTCTCCGCCCACGGCACCTTGGATTGAACATGTCTTGCAGCTGGTTTCCAGTATTTTTTTTGCAACGCTCTTTTCTTTTCCCTGTTCCTGTGCAGGATGGCCACCCTGCTGAGCAAGTTCAGGATAGACTTCTCAGACATCAACGTGCTGGGAGACATAAACACCAAGCCCAAGAAGGAGCAGTAAGTCTTCCTCCGTTTTCACCATCATTCCTCAAAGATACCGGTTTTACTCGACATGCAACCTTCAAGCCGAACCAGAGCGCTTCAGAAAGCTGCGGGGTAGAAGCCATAGGGACTGATTAGTGCGTACAATCAGAACTAGTGCTGTGCACCTGAACATGATATTATGAGAAATGTAAGTGGATCGGCCTCTAGCGAAGGCTTCTCTGTGCTGTTGACCCCCGACGAAGAGCAAAACCTGCTCGACTTGCACGGCCTCCCCAGTTCCATTTGGAAGTGAAAACAAATGTAACCGTACCAAAAATGTCACGGTGTAAAATCTACGTTAAGTCTGGGAGGTCAAAGTGGAACCTGGAAGTAGCTATGTTTTATAACACTGTTAATATCATTTTATTTAGTTTGTTTGAAAGCCTCTTTGTCTTTAGCTGTATTTCCATTCACATATATAGGAGTGTTTTAAAGGCATCTCATTAGAATAAATTATCGCTTTGAATTACACACAAACTGTCATGAAAGCCAATCTCTGTTTGTTGCAGGACCATATGAATGTTCTACAGCAGCGTAAATAAGATGGGAAATGTACAAATCCGTATCATAACACTTGTTGAAAGACAATTTACATAAAAAGCAATAAATAACATTGTTATTTATTAGACATTTGCTATATTACTGTCATAAAGCTGCAGAAATGTTGATTCTACCTCATGGCCCGACTGAGTATTTGCTACCCCCGTGTGTTTGTGTGGAGACATAACATCAGACAATTTTTCAATTCAATTCAGTTTATTTTGTACAGCCCAAAATCACAAATACAAATTATCCTCTGAGGGCTTTACAATCTGTACACATACGACATCCCTGTCCCGGGACCTCACATCGGATCAGGAAAAACTCCCCCAAAAAATAGTGAAAACCCTTTTACAAGGAAAAAAAATTAAGAAACCTCCAAGAGAGCAACAGAGGAGGATCCCTCTCCCCGGATGGACAGAAGCAATAGATGTCATGTGACCAGAATCAACGTAACAGAGTTACAGCACATTCAATGAATATGACAGAAATTATTCATGTAATGAGTAGTAGGCATGGACCACGACCCAGGAGGGTGGAATAGGAAGTCACTTAAAGTTTTATTGCGGTTAATTACAATTTATTTGCATTGAGGGATTATTTGCTAAAGTTTCATCTCTTTCAGTCTAACCTTAAAATAAAGGAGTTTGGACTTGACCTGACAGACGTCTTTTGTGTTTCTTGCGCCGTCATAATTGATAAACGATGGCCAGCGTTGCGCTTTTAGACAAAATGACACCACAGAACCCTGTTTGGTTGCGTCTCCATCTTCTGTTGTTGCATCAGATAAATGTGTGTTCTGAAAGGCTCGATGACGCTGCTGCCCGGCCTGAACTAACATGAAGCCGTTGTTGTGCAGGGTGTCGGCCTTCGAGGAGATGATCGAGCCGTATCGGCTGAAGGAAGACGACATGGAGCAGGAGGCGGCCGAGAAGCTGAAGGACAGCGAGCCCTGGAGGATCACCGACAACGAGCTGGAGCTCTACCGCGCCAAGGTCAGCACGCCGCTGCGTCTGAAGACTCATTACACGACCTCTGCCAGGGGTTTAACTTGGCCTCCTTAATGCAATAAATGGCCACGCCCCCTTTCCTATCACAGACTACTCATCATATATATTACTTGTTTTTTGAGCAACGCTGCTGTAATCCTGTAATTTCCCCACTGCGGGACTAATAAAGGATTATTTATCTATCTTATTTTATGATCCTCCACAAAACCGTAAGATCTTCATAGCTGCCCTTTTAAACTGTCCAGCCACTCCGCCTTAAACATACACACTTTCTAGTATACGACTTGCTGACTCACTAGACAGTTTAACAACAAATAATAACGTTTTAATATTGCCTATAATATAATCTTCTACGATCATTTTTGGTAATCATATAGGATTTAGATCGTATCCGTTCCTCATGTATATGTTATTAAACTTTTGCTGGCTCTGAGCTGTGCTGCAGCAGCGTGTGATGGTAATCTGTAAACTGAAACCGGAATGTTTCAACCTGCATCTCTGTTTGTTTTGCTCCTCAGACTAATCGTCAGATCAGACTCAACGAGCTGCTGAAGGAGCACTCGAGCACAGCCAACCTCATCGTCATGTAAGCTGCTGGGTGTGTGGGGGTGTGTGTGTGTGTGTGTGTATAGTTAGTGATCTCAGGAATGTAAGTTTAGATGGGCAAGTGTGTTCTCTTTTATTCGCATGACTGTTGTTTTCTGTGTGAACAAATGAGTGCGCCGACATTAATGTCCTCCTGAAAGTTTCCACCACCATCAATGTGTCTTGCCTCACTCCCCCCTCGAGTGTGGCCGGTCAGAAAGCTTTGCCTTGCAAACTACAGTCCCCTCAATCATTTTAATGACACCACTGCATTTGCACAAAAGGCAATCTATAATAAAAAAAACTGCCTGAACAATGGACCTAAGCACACCTGCCAGATCACTGTGGGTTTCTACAGTTTGCCAGGCAAAATGAAAGGATTGTGACCATGATAACTTTATGTATTTATATGTAAGTGTGCTTTCATACCTGTACCACTGTACCGGTACCATTACAACCCTCACTGTGGCTAAAAGGTGTTTTGTAGTCAAATCCCTTCATCATGGGTTAAGCACCCTTCTGTCCACAGTTATCAAGTGTACCCAACGCTTTTACTGACCAAGGGAAACTTATGTGTTACATTCTAGCTCTGTTCCGGTGATTATGATGATTAATGATGGGCACAGATTAGACGCCGGGAGAGTGCGGCCTCACAATAGAGGCATCCTGTACAATATTGATTCGTGGCTCATTACTGTGAGATTCCTGTCCGACACTTTTAATGGAAATAATGTACTGATAAAGTACACAGTCGGATACAACACAGCAGTCTATACAACTTTTGACCTGTGACTCAGGGAAAATTACCACGCTGGCGTGCGTACGTGTTGATTTGCATGAATGTTATATACATGGCCTTACACGGATCAATTACAAGATCTCTTCCTGGGGTTTTCACCATTGAAGGTCAGTGCCTGACCTTGACCATTGGAGGTCAGTGCCTGACCTTGACCATTGGAGGTCAGTGCCTGACCTTGACCATTGGAGGTCAGTGCCTGACCTTGACCATTGGAGGTCAGTGCCTGACCTCGACCATTGGAGGTCAGTGCCTGACCTTGTCCATTGGAGGCCAATGCCTAACCTTGTCCATTGGAGGCCAATGCCTAACCTTGTCCATTGGAGGCCAATGCCTAACCTTGTCCATTGGAGGCCAATGCCTAACCTTGTCCATTGGAGGCCAATGCCTAACCTTGTCCATTGGAGGCCAATGCCTAACCTTGTCTATTGGAGGCCAATGCCTAACCTTGTCTATTGGAGGCCAATGCCTAACCTTGTCTATTGGAGGCCAATGCCTAACCTTGTCTATTGGAGGCCAATGCCTAACCTTGTCTATTGGAGGCCAATGCCTAACCTTGTCTATTGGAGGCCAATGCCTAACCTTGTCTATTGGAGGCCAATGCCTAACCTTGTCTATTGGAGGCCAATGCCTAACCTTGTCTATTGGAGGCCAATGCCTAACCTTGTCTATTGGAGGCCAATGCCTAACCTTGTCTATTGGAGGCCAATGCCTAACCTTGTCTATTGGAGGCCAATGCCTAACCTTGTCTATTGGAGGCCAATGCCTAACCTTGTCTATTGGAGGCCAATGCCTAACCTTGTCTATTGGAGGCCAATGCCTAACCTTGTCTATTGGAGGCCAATGCCTAACCTTGTCTATTGGAGGCCAATGCCTAACCTTGTCTATTGGAGGCCAATGCCTAACCTTGTCTATTGGAGGCCAATGCCTAACCTTGTCTATTGGAGGCCAATGCCTAACCTCAATCATTGGCGGTCAATGCCTAACCTTGTCTATTGGAGGCCAATGCCTAACCTTGTCTATTGGAGGCCAATGCCTAACCTTGTCTATTGGAGGCCAATGCCTAACCTTGTCTATTGGAGGCCAATGCCTAACCTTGTCCATTGGAGGCCAATGCCTAACCTCAATCATTGGCGGTCAATGCCTGAATTAAAACAAAAGCAGCCCTGCTAACAATCTTCCTTCTTTGTCTTGCAGGAGTCTGCCGCTGGCCAGGAAGGGTGCGGTGTCCAGCGCTCTGTACATGGCCTGGCTGGAGGTATTGTCCAAGGACCTACCACCCATCCTTCTGGTGCGCGGCAACCACCAGAGTGTCCTCACCTTCTACTCTTAAATACACACAGGAAAACAAAAGTTTTTAAGTCTTGCATCCACTTCTGCCTCTGGGACCATACACACACCAGTTCCAGTCCAGACCTAAGGTGCACCACATACACTCCAGAGACGGTAGAAAACACAGCCACTGATGGAAATGCTGGTAATGTGAATAGAGATAAAGGAAGTGATATTGGTTGAGATGTGAAAAAGCCCTTCAAGTGATGGGAGTGTGGACGGGTGTGGGTTTGTAAGGTTGCCCACTCTGCTCCTTTCTTTCTTTTTTTCTCTTGTAGCTCGAGTTTCTTCTAATTTCCTCATGACATTTTTTTTCCATTTTTGACAAAGTTGATTGCTCTCAGGCTCCAAAGCAGTCACTCACAATGTTTTCATTGTCCTTCTCACAATATGGAGTATCTTGATGTCATACTTGTCACGTTAATTGGACCAGTTTTTTTATTTTTTGTGATGCAGCAATAATCACCCTGTTGTTATCCTTAAACTTTGGGAGAGAACCATGCAGAATGCTTTGCAACACCCTCTAAAGCCTTATGGATGTGCCTTCCAGTTGAATCAGATAAAATAATTATAATCTATCCAGATTGACAATATTACCTATTATATTAGTGGATACTAGTTAGTTTTATTGAGTTTTAAATGTGATTCCTTCTTAGATGGAGTATTGCATTTATGTGAGTGGATTGCATAGATTTAATGACGGTTGTCCACTTGATTGCATGAAGACTTTCTGTCATTTCTTTCACTTTTTACCCAAATCAATGTTTATTTCAGACCATAGCGTATTTTTTATTGTTTTCTTTATTCACATTTTGAGTCTTCCTTTTTAAAGCTGTTGAGTATTTGCGATAGCCCCAACTAGTCGACACATGACGCAGTTTATCTTTTAGGCGCTGTGCCTAAACATGTTTGTATGGGTCTTAAATTTAAGATCTTGTGTGTTAAAGATATGAACGTAGTTCTTCCCCTGGCCTCGGCAGGTGGAGCGACTCCGCCGATTGACTGAATGAAGTCTTTCTTTTAACAACTTGTGTTTCTGTGTCCACGTGTATGGTTCTTCCCCTGAGAAAGAAACTGCTCTACCCAATAAGCTTTGCTAAAACCTTGCCTTAACGCTAGAACTAACGATTGTCACAAGTTCCTTTTCTCTTATAAGCCATACTGGCTAGACAGCTGGTGGGTAAATGCAGAAAGGGACCTGCTGGTTACATGTCATGAGAAGTGTTTCAGCACAGTTGTTCTTCTTTACTGTTTATGCATTCTTTTTCTTCCCATAGTCCACCTGCATTAGTCTGTTACATTGCTTTCTGTGTGCTGCTGGCGTGGTGGTCAATCACCAGTAACCTCCACCACCTGGCCAGAGTTAGCACGCCAGTAGATCTGTTGCTTGTTTGCCATCTGCTGGTCTCCCGTTCCTACGAAGCCTTTGCTGGGCAGAGAGAGCGACCGACACACGAGCGTCACACTGGAAGACTTGCTGGCAGGAAGAATGTGACTTTAGAATGTGTCATGGCTGCGTGAACATTTACCTCTATGCATATGAGCTTGTGTTGCGAAAGCACTTGTAATAAAAGTCCATGTCCAAGTGAACGGATCTACTGGCTCAGTTCATGTAAAGGGCACTTGTAGACATTTTGAGGGCCCCATGGCTCCAACCTATATAGATATAGCTAGATATCTATATATCTAGATATAGATAGATATCTATATCTAGATATATAGTCCACAAACCAACGACTGACATGACGACGATGTCCACTTCTTAGATGCAGTCTATGGCAAAGAAACATCGTAGTGAAAAAGGTAATTCATGCTTATTCCTAAGAGTTTGAATTCATAAAAAGTATGACCAGTAAGAAACAAGTAAGAAAATGAAGAGGACGTTGCTGTCATGAAATCCGACTTGCCAGCTAGCTCACATTGAACGTCTGGGCAGTCATTAAAGAGCAAAATGGACATCGGATAAACCGAACGTTGAACACCTTAAGGTCACCGTCAGTGATACACACACGTTCTATATGAGTGTGCAGCCCTGCAAAATGAATAATTCCATTTGTCTAACATAGAAGTCCGTGGTATAATCTGGAAAATGTTTTGCTAAATGCAGTTTAGTTGTTTTTTTTTTTTAAAAAGGTGCACAGCTCACTGTTATGAGTGGATCTCTTCACGGCATGCTACTGTCAGCAGCTAACGGGAGTCAACCCGGATCACAATTCAGAAGAAAAGCTCCATCGTGGTTCTAAGTTAGAAACTGCGACATAACGGAATAAAACAGGGTTCTATTTACTTTTCATGAACTTTTTTTCTCCCCAAAAACAGGTAGTTTTTTAGCATTTAGCGCATTACTCATGTACTCTGTCCTTTACCATATGCAATTTTTAAAGAGTGTGAACACAATGCTTAGGTTAGCTGAATGTACTGTATAATAATGAACACTACCGCTCGGAGTTAGCATTCTTAGTCCTTTTGGTTCCCATCCTGTATATTTCCTGCTCCATCGTGCTGTGAGCCTTCGGCAGCTGCACCATTATCGCTCTGCTTCACTTGCACAATGTGCAGGCTGGGACTCTGACGTGCATACCTATGTACGCATGTGTGTGCTAGTTAGTAGTGCGTAATCACTAACTTTATGTCATGCTCACCAGTGTATTAAATACATTCTTGAGTACTTTCCAGGTCTGTGAAAAGCATGTGCTGGCAACAAGAACAGTCAAAGACAACCCCTGTGGAGTTCTAGCGTGCAATAGCATCCCCCAAAACCCCCTGGCTGCTGCTGCTGCTAGCTAGCTGCAGCTGCTAGCTAGCTAGCTGCAGCTGCTAGCTAGCTAGCTGCAGCTGCTAGCTAAATCCCCTCTTAATTTGGAGCGGCAATCCAGAGTCACAGCTCGATTGACATTTGCCAACTTCATCATTTTCGTTTGGTACAAAATGGTGAAGTCCATTGATCGCTTGTGTGGCGATGACTAAAACAAGATACTGACCTTTGGGGGCGCTGTTGTGCACTATGACAAAGTCCAGGACGGTGTCTTTAAACCATGCCAGTCCTGCTGTGAAGCGCTCTCCCTTACTGTTACATACTGCAACAATATTACAAACAAGAACACGGGTTATTCTATATTTGTACATTAAAGAATCTATATATATGCCTATATACACACATATATAAATGTATTAGTCTGACCTGGAGTGGATCTTTGTCTTTGATATGTCATTTAATGAAACAAAAAGACCTGCCCACATTTTACAACCAAATAATAGTGTTTGTGTGTTCATGTATCTCCCGTCTGACAATGCTACTGTTCTACTGAACAAACCAAATGTCACCTGTTCTATTGTCAGCCCCCATGTCGTCATTTGATATCTTCTCATTATCCCATGTGTTTCTGCCAAGCCCCCTCCAGTCCCATCTGTCGTGTGTGATGATGTCATGATGACGGATGATGTTGTACGCACTGCAAACATAAACTAACCTGTAAATAAACTTCGTAGTGTAATGGCATAAATTAAGAAAATTGAATAATTGTTGAATTTCAATATGGAGAAAGATATTTATTTTAGTTCAGAATTTTCTCCACATTCTTTTTGCTGTATTTTTGGTTTTGATTGTAAGTTAATTTGCATGTTTCTGCGTTTTGTTAGCTTTTGATTATAGCAAATTGTCTTTTTTGTTCTCTTTTTTTTGGAGTATTTCTATTGTTTCAATGCCTTTTTAAAGAAAAGACATTACGTTAAAAACAAAGCAGATCAAACCTGTTTTCACCTGCTTTCACACGAATGTGGTGGGAATCGACAAGCCGGTTGAAGGAGTAATGTTTTGATACACTGTACTGTTAACAGTCACAGATATGCTTTTTCTAACATTTTAACATTTATGATTACCGATACTTTGTACATCTTTATTGCAATAAATAAATCAGATGAGATCAGTTACATTTGTGGTGTCCTTTTGTGCTCTGAAATATTTCAAGTAAATAGGTAGGAAAGAGTTCAGAGTGGGGGAGAAGAGGAGTTATAATATGTTTAAAGAATTGTTTTTGAGTGATTTTTGTTTTGTTTTAAGTAAGATACTTCAGCTAATGAATAATCAACAGATTTACATACATTTACGTATTTATTTTGAAACTTTGGTGGCTCTCTAGTGGCTGTGATTGGTTGCTGTAATTGTAAATATCCCGGGTTAAATATGACATCTTGTTTATAATCAAGTGACACAGTGAGCTTGCGATAATGGGATAAAAGTGTTGAATGCAACTTCGACCGCTCTTAAAGGTCCATATTGAAACCTTGTGAAACACCTCGGCTCACCCCTGCAAAAGGCTCTCTTTGGTTTGGTTATTCTGGGCTGCTGTGGGAACATGAGCCTGGTACTGCATGGCGTCTCCCTATGTAGATATGAAGGGCTAATTTTAAGCTTATGGAATACAATGATTCTTAGCTTCGGGTGATTACAGACTATTAAAAACATAATTATATGTTCCATTTCTGCCAATAGAGCCCCTACTGGAATCCTATATGTTGTACCTTTGAGGCTGAAAGATGACTTTGCATTAATTCATATCTGCTGGAATGTCGGTGATTTACTGGATATTTTAGCCGGATGAAAAATCTAAGTTTGTGTTTGTTCACATATTCATCTTCTTATATTATTCATAGTAATCCTTATTATTGCACTTTACTATCTAATTACTTTTTAATCACGTTAGTACATACTTTATTGTCGTGACTAGAAGTCAGCTAAATCTTGATTTTCAGTTGATGTTGAGTTGCCGTGTGAAGCCACTGGAGCTCTGGTGATGGTGGATCATCTTTCAAAGGATTTTCAGGAGTGTGTTTGCTGCACTCTCACTCTGCAAGTCATGTTGGTGGTTGCTGCTTGTTCAGCCCGCCAATAGGCTCCAACCTCTGTTCAAATGTAAGACGTCCAGCCAGATCCAAGTTCTAGGTTCATTACTTTTTCAACCTACTGGTGACATTATGGATGCCACGCCCAGGTTTTTAACATTCTCTGGATTAGAGTTTTTCCACAACATGGGAGCCAGGTGTAGTGGGTCAAATTTCACGGTCGAAATTAAAGTTCCTTTGAGATCTAAACGGCCCTCAACAGGAACCTTTCTGGTCACTTCCAGGAAGTTGGTGCAGAGCCCAAGGTTACCATGGAATATGCTGTTGATATTCATGGTCCCCAGCTGTGTAGCCAAAACATGTCCATTATGAATTTTCTAATCCTCTTTCAGAATATAATGAGAACAGAATGATTTATTAACACCGCTTTATGAAGTAGTGGTGGTAATAGTTGCACGATTGTGTACAATGGCGACGTCCTCATCAATCAGTTTTGCTTCTGTAGAACCACAACTGGCACTATGATGACAATAAGTACGGCACAAACAGACAAAACGATTACAGACATGATTTTACAAAGTCTTTTTCTCTTGTGTTCTGCTTCTTTCTTCTTCAGTAAAGAGTCAAATCCCGGTGTGTAGAGATCTTCGAGCCAAAAGTCCAGGTCTCTCGGAGAATTCTCTTCCTCCTGCAAAGAAAATGAAAATAGGCATTGCCATACATTTTTCATACCTATACTGATGTGTGTTGCTTGGGGCTTTTGAGTCCCCAGGGGGTCAGTTGTGTGAAGGCCCCATCAACAATATGAAATGAATCAAACTATCCAAAGTGTATTCCTTTGTCTATTCAGCTGTCCTCCATTCTAACTTTTAGTTTTTTACACCCATCCGTCCTGTCAACATCCACAGCCTCTCCTCCACTCCCCTAATCACCTTTAAATAATCGGCGAGGTTCCCGTGGATTGACTGTGTGTCGTACTCCCTGACGGTCCAGGAGGGCTTGGTCTTCTTGTTGTCCACTGCTTCTATCGGTCTCATGTCCATGAACAGAGGGTTCCTTTTAATGTTGGACTTCAGAGTGACTGGTGTGATGTGCTTCTCCAGGTACCTGTCCTCAAACGCCACGGGAGTGGCTTCTGGAGATGGAGGAGACCAGCTTTCCGTCTTTGCCCTTGGCCCCCTCTGTGGAGACATTGAGGGAGCAATTGAATTCTCACCACACCCACCATACTACCTTTAGACAAAGAGAAGACACTGAAGACACAAATACTAAACCAAAATACATCAAATATATGATTTCTGCATTTTATTTGTGCTTTCCTTGCTTTTATTTTGACAGAATTTCTGACAGCATCAATACTTTTAAACGCTTATCCATCACCACAGCTCAGAAATACAGAAGACTTTTTGATGATACAGTATTTGGAAATAAAAGTGTACCCACTGTTGCCTTTTATCAGAAAAAAAGAACCAACATGTTAATTTGCTTCAGTGATTTTAAAAGCAACATTAGGAGTATTGTGGTTGTTGTAGGATTTTGCTCTTTAGAGCAATAGGGAAGTGTACAACCCTTTTCTCCGTTTTCTCTGGCCAATGGGCACCAATTTTGACTATAACTGCAGATTTCTACTACATAGGCGACCTATTTTAAGAAATTCCTGTTTTGTTTTTGCTCCAATTTGTTTTGGCAGAAGAAACATACACACATCTTATATTACTTTTAACTTATTCAGTGTATCACATATTGACATGGATGGATTACTGAAGGTGCCGGGCAAAAGTGTCAGGGCCCCAAAAAGCAACTACAAAGAGACACAAAGCAACTTCAAAGACACAAAATGATGACAAAGAGACTCTGAATGACTACAAAGATAAGCTAAACAACTTCAAAGAGACTCTAAATGACTACAAAGAGAAGCTAAATAACTACAAAGAGACTCTAAATGACTACAAAGAGAAGCTAAACAACTTCAAAGAGACTCTAAATGACTACAAAGAGAAGCTAAATAACTTCAAAGAGACTCTAAATGACTACAAAGAGAAGCTAAATAACTACAAAGAGACTCTAAATGACTACAAAGAGAAGCTAAATAACTACAAAGAGACTCTAAATGACTACAAAGAGAAGCTAAACAACTTTATTGAGACTCTAAATGACTACAAAGATATAAGTTAAACAACTTCAAAGCCTGTGTGACTTGCGTGACTTGCTCTTATGTAGGAAAGGTGGCAGGGTCTATCCCCAGGAGTCATAATTCAACCTTGCATATTCATAATAGTTTGTACACTTATTCTAGCCTTACTTCTAATAATATATATTTTCTATTGTTTACATTTCACCTTGTTTAATATCACTTTTTGCTTTTTCCAGCAGATATTAGACACTCATTAATGGGTTTGATGATGTTGATTGAGAATAACTTTCACATGAATGTACCAGTAGCTGGATTCCAAAAACCCAGAGTCAGCAGTCAGTTGATAAGCTGCTTCATGACAGCAGTTATACAGTATCTCTGATCTGAGTATAACTTTGTGATACAGGCCCCTGGTGTAAAAGTGTTAATGTTGTACTTTATTGGTGAATATTCCCTTATACATATACAATAAATCCAATGGCCAGGGTCTAAGGATAGATGGTGTGGTGTGTTGTACGGACAAACTTTTAGAGTTTGGACTCCTCACTTTACTTTACCTCTCTTAGGGCAACTCTCCCTCTGTTTCCTGTTCACAGAATGCCTGGTTCTAGATCACATATTCGACCATGCCCCTGTGCCCTGGATCCTCTGGATCAATACTGAATACACCACTGTCCTGCTCTCTTGTTTTAAGCCCACTATCATGATCTCTGCTCAAAGATCATTCATGCGGACAAAACGCAAAATACTTGTTTAAGGAACCAAATACAGCTATCCATGTCAAAAGGGAGAAACAAGAGACATACGCACACAGAGAGATGGCACTGTGACATTGAGTCCATACCTGGGAGTAGACTCGGTTCTGCCAGTGCTTGTGACTGGACATGACGGCCCCGACCTGGAACATGCCGTGTGTGGCCGGCAGCATCCCGACATCCAGCTGGAGGAACTTATCCGGGTGGTTGTTGTTGGGCAGAACAGAGATGTCCATCTCTGTGTTGGTCCGTCCACACTGAACGCTTCACCTGCCGGCAGCCTGGCTGGATGCACATGCTCACTACAAGTCGCCAGCTCTGTAATAATTTATGAAGAGCAAGATATGCATGGGCCTGTATCACTTGCAGGTGTGTGTAACCCAAACCTGACCATTAAAAGCCTGAAGCTGAGAACCAACATTGTCAGTGGACAGAGAGAGAGGTGAAGGCCCAGTGCCTTAGTTTACATGAGCAACTACTCAGTCAGTCATCTGAGGACTGTATTATGTAAAACCTGCCAGTGGTTAAAAGCAACTAAGTACATTTACTCAAGTACTGCAATTAAAGCTAGCCTTGGTAATCATGAGATTCTAGCAAGAATACGCTAGATTTAAAACATAGTATCCAACCTAAAAGCCCAGCCTAGTGAACTCTTTTCCAGTGAAAGTAGTGAGCAGCACTAGCTCCAAAAGCTAAATCTAGGTAGGCATACAGGGCTGCAATGAATCCTTTCATTCGGCCTCATGAAATGATAAGACGGGCTTATTACAGTCCCGACAGCCGAAGATGCCAGATTTCTTTTTTTTTTATTAGAGCATTCATTTAATTGATAACTGTATGAATGTATGTATGTATTATCAGAATTTAAAAATATATATCAAAAATGTTTTTGAGTAAGATTACCAACACTGTTTTAAGTTCAAATTTGAGGTGTTTATTTTACCAGATTTATTTTTATTTGAATGCTACTTTATACTTCTACTCCACTACAATACAAAGGGAAATTCACCAAACTTGGCACACCTCTGTAGAAAGATTTGTCTTGGGCTGGGTTGTATCAAAATGACTCAACAGCGCCCCCTATTTGTTAAACATGAGTCGCTCCCGCAGTAAATTTCACAGATCTACGACATTTGGAAGGTGTTACATGTGGAGACGTACAAAAAAGCCTCAACCATAAACCCCTCAGGAAAAAGCTATTTTGAATTCAGTGTGCAATTTTGCCCATTTTTACTGGACTTTAATGACCAGAATTAATCAGATCAACTTCAGATATTTTCATTACAATCTAAAAACCACAATGAAAAGTTATCAAAATCCACTGCGGATTGGCTGTTTGGCTCAAGACGAGTTTGTTGAATACGTTGAAAACCCATAAATGAATTAGTCATTTAAAAACGCTTTTTTTTACATTTTTGTTTTAAACCGGAAATGTAAAGTTTAATCTCGTAACTGATCGATCTGACTACCACACGAAGACATATTCATTCATATGCAGAAATCTGTTAGACATGACTAAAAGAGTAACATCAGAATAGAGCATCTTTGGAAACGCTTTTTATAACTGGAGCATAGAAGCATATGATCGGATGATAGACCTTCAGGGGAAATCTGATGCTGATCATTTTAATAAACAATTAAATAATCGTGTGGTCTATAAAACAATCACAAACCCAAATATAGTCCTAACACTAAGACGACTTTTGCCTTAAAATGACCATTCCAATTCTGCCGATTAATCGCCCACAACATGCAAAACACACACAATCCTGATGGCGGCGCTGAGGGCAAGGTCATGGAGGGCCATCAATCTGTAAACCTGTAAATCTGTTTCTTCCTGATAGGAGAATAAATGCGCACACCAGATTTCCCTGATGAAAATATGTTCATCACAGTCAAACAGATGGAGGACGGAGGTAATCAGCCTCCCTGGCGGAGCTAAAGCGCGCTCGTGTCAATGCTGCAGGCGTGATGGAGAGACAGAGAGAGAGAGAGAGAGAGAGAGAGAGAGAGAGAGAGAGAGAGACGAGGGTGTGTGAGGGGGGGCGGCGGGGTTGTGGTTACGGCCCCGGAGATGTGGATGGTGCAGCGGGGTTGCGCAGAATCCACCAACGATGTCGCGTAAAGGAGAGGAGAGGAAGAAGCTCCGGGGAATCTGACCAATAAGGCGGATATTGCAGTTCTACCTTTTACACATGTCCGATGTCGTCATTGGGAAACCACTCTCGCTCTACCTCGCGCCGCATCCCTGACGGGGAAGAGGAATGGATGAGCGGAGGCTGGCAGTCCGGACTGATGCGGTAAGACATGGGGCTTTGCCTGCGCGTTGCTGCTGCCGCCACACAGCTTCCTGCGGTTTACCTCCCTCACTGCTCTTGATTTCTATCTCCTTTGACGTCGCTGCGATGATGATACAGATTCACCACCGTATGGGTGGTGCATATCTATTTTCGCTTCTGTGCACATATTCAAATATGCATTTAACGATTAGGAGCTTCTGCAACAACAAAAAATGAAGCATGACGTGTTTGTGGTCGCGTGTTCTGAGCTCAGCAGGACGCGGCGCATCGCCGTCCGGTGTTGGACAAACGTGTTCCCAATCCTCGAACGCTGACATCATCAGGATGCTGGGTGCTGGCTTCGGGCGGCATTAGCATCAGCAGCATCAGCAGCATCAGCAGCATCAGCAGCATCAGCAGCATCAGCAGCATCAGCAGCATCAGCATCAGCATCAGCAGCAGCAGCAGCAGCAGCAGCAGCAGCAGCAGGGCACTACGCAGTGTTTGCTCGCTCAGCACGTCCATGCGACGTCCCTCTGACTTGATGCATTGCTCTGCGTCCTGTCAGAGAGAGACGGGCCCCTCTGCGTTACGGAGGCTGCACTAGGCGTTCGGATTCTTTCGGAAAAGCCTCAGCCAGATGTTGCAGAGAGGCCGCAGTGCGTGTGCAGAGAGACAGACAGACAGATAGATAGAAAGGCGGATAGATGGATAGCTAGATTAATGGATGGATAGATGGAATACATTACAATTTCTATTTTTGTGCAACTAGAATAACCTTATACCGTAATTTACATTTGTAGCTTAATAGTACAACTTTGGAGGAATTTTAAGAAATTCTTCAATAAATCTGCCCATATGCCTCATGACAATTTTCAACTTTAATTATTGACGAGTTATCCCAATAAATAACTAATCATTTAGCTGTACTGTCAAAAACTACTGACCAATCATTGTCACATAAAAGTCCAATTGTTCAGTTTATAATGACATGAAATATGGAAACACAGCGGACCACATCTTTGGTGTTTTTAGTACGGAAGAATTCCACTTGGTGCTATTGTCCCAGTTGGTTATAAGAGATCTTTATAGTTTGTTCCCATGTCCGTCCATCTTTTATGGAGTGTTCTTCTGGTGCAGCAGCATCACGACAGCTGGCAGGAGGAGACTGAACAACCTGGGAATGCCAGCAGTGTGCTGGGGTGTCCACTGGATGTGGTGGAGGTGGTGGGAGACAGGAGGATGATGGCCAAGCTCTCATCCCTGATGAACAACACCTCCCACCCCATACAGGACACTCTGGCAGCTCTGCACAGCTCCTTCAGCCACCGGCTGATTCATCCCGGTGTGTGAAGGAGAGGTACCGCAAGTCCTTCCTCCCTGCTGCTGTCAGGCTGCACAACCAGCTGAGCTAAAAACAAAACACTTCAATCACTTTTTGGTCACTTTAACCACTTTAACTGGTGCAGTATAAATACATTTTTAAATACGTTTATTCTGTCTGTATATAAAATAGTGCTATTGCGGAGTGTTTTATTACTGTTTTACTGTTTACTTATATTTATTACTTGTTTTATTTTACTACTGTTTATTGCTGCTGTAATCCTGCAATTTCCCCACTGCAGGACTAATAAAGGATTATCTTATCTTATTTAGGACTAATGTAGTGTATCGACTAACTAACCAACTAGTGCCGAGTAGCAAGGCGGCATAGTAAAACAACGCTCCAAAAGTGACATCCACCCATGATTCACTGCTGCGAAAATAGATGAATCCATGCACACTAATAAGCACACTCTTGTCTTTGATCAAATGTTCGATGTTTATGGCGAACATTGAGTAAACTGGGTATTTATATCTTCTTAGACTTCAGTGAGCCTTTTCAGGTTTCTGATCAGTCTGCTGGCTGCACAGATGTGTCTGAGTCTTCCACACACCTGCCATGCAGTCATTTCTGAAGCCCTTTGAGGAGCTGCGAATTGTAGCGGCCTCGATACGACTGCATTCAAACCCAGTCTGCAGGGTTCGGCTTCTTTGTCTCATCAACAGTAATGAATAATTAGAGCCTGGTGCATATTCTCCATTTTTGTCAGACTTTCCCAACTCATAGATCATTGCATCTTAGTTATTTCCCCCTTGCTGATGCATGTTTAGGCTTCTCAAAACCAAGATAAGGGCTTACATGTTGCTGAAGCTTTAACAGGAGTCTTTATATTACACTGTGATTGTAGGCCTACTTGAAAAAGGTTGATCTATCCTATGAAAAGTAGAAACGGAATGAAATAAGCAATTTAGTCCTATATTCATTACTTGAATACAAAGAAATGAAACAGACAGCTTCACTTTTTCTGGATTGCTCTCATTTCTTCTGCCTGTTCCCTCTCCAAGGTCTTGCTTGAGGTGAGACTTTGCTGGTTTTGGGCCGGTTATGTGTCACTGCTGGGTGGGTGCTGCATTCAGATGAACAGCGCCCATTTCCCGAGGCTCCTTGCTCACTCGGCAACAAACAAAAAATTAAATTAAAATTAGGCAGAATAGCAGAGATCACCCACAATGTGGCCTATGCCCTGATCTCCGTCCCAGATAGTCTGGACTCAGGCCCAGACCATGTCAGCTCTTATGTGATGGGGTTTACATTCATGCATGATGAGATGTCATGAAAATAATCTTACGTGTGGGGCGAAGAATACCACATTAACCAGCCCGGTATCCCTAAAGATCATGTTCATAGTGGGTGATCCTGTGGTAAACAACTCATGTGCAGTTCAGTCCTGTTGGAGGAAAGAGTGTCTTTTATGTAGCGCCCTCCTCTACGCCATAGGGAGGTAGATGAGCTGAGAGTATATCTGACTTTCATGAGGGGAAACCAGATCCTGGCACAATCCATTTACCTTGCACAGCAGCTAGATTCTCACAATATCACGAGATGACTCAAGAATATGGCACAGATTTTTTTTTCTCGATGGGAAAGATGTTTTTGCTCATCTCCCTTCAGCAGGAGTTTGATTGACAGATGGTTTACCAAATCCTCTGCCAAGTATTATTTATGTGGCAAATATCGTAGACACCAATTATAAAAAAAAAAACTTGGCATGAAACATTTAATATTTATATGTTGAATAATCTGACACATACATGACTTGTTGAAACTCAATGCCATAGCGCGATAAAGATCTCGTAATGAGATCTGACGGCTATCAGTTTTATTTCACATGTAATTCTTGGGGCTAGTGAACTTCAGTGGCCTCTACATCAGAAACATTGCAAATGGATGCAGGAAATGGAGCAGGACACATCATTTATAGAGCTGAAGAGTCAGCTAGTCAGTTCCCTTGTAATGGTGTCAAGAGACTGAGCCACGTGACCCTAGAGGCTTGTGGAATCAGGAACAGTCATGGGACAAAAGCAAACAGATTGAGAGCATGCAAACCTGTGGATCAATGATCTACAAGTTTGTGTGCTGAGAAGGAATGAGACATGTGATACATTTCATGTTGTCCTGTATGTCAAAGAGTGATGGTCATATAGACAATATATATTAGGAATATTAGACAATTCCTAGTATGTATTTTAAGTCCAAACAACCAGCCAAGAATAAATGGTAAATGGACTATACTGTATATCTCTTTTCTAGTCTCTCGACCACTCAAAGCTCTTTAACACTCCTTGTCATCATTCACACACATTCATACACTGATTGAAGGAGCTACCATGTAAGGTGCCACCTGCCAATTTGGACTTACTAACATTCATACAACATTCACACATCGTAGGCACATACAGGATTGTTGGGTTTAAGTGTCTTGCCCGACATGGACTAGTGGCGTCGAGGATCAAACCCCAGATCCTCTGATTGAAGGACGACCCTGCTCTACCAAACACTGACAGCCAACAGCTCATGTTTTACCCGGGGCCCCTATCAGACCTGTCTATAAAGGCAAGATCTTCTTCGTGTCAAAGACAGTCACCATTAAAAACCCACATAATAACCTGGATTAATATAATTGGTTACGTAATCATACAATTTGAATAATTTATAAATTACTTTTTGCCTTTGTGCTATATTATATTTGGTTTACTTTTGAACCAAAGTTGAACTGTTGTTAGGTGTTGTGGTAAAGAGATCCATTCTAATGGAATGGGTAAGATTGAATCAAATTTACACTCTACTGGTCCGCTGTTGAAGGGACTTTAATAAGGCAATTTCATATCCTCTCAAGCTTGAAAAGCCCAATTATTATTTGACCCTCAACTAACAGCTTCTTTATCTGCAGCGCTATGGGCGACAGAACACTAACAAAGCATAGCTCACTGACTGAATTATAATGGAGGTTGCTACCGGTTCTTAGCATGTTGCTAAGTATCGCTGCCTTTCTTTAATTCGCCTGACCTACTGTGCCAGCTGTATGAGCAGGAGAATGACATATGACCTAATTTGTGATAGGAGCAACCACATAGTGGAAGACACGTTTTTTTCTTTCCCTTTCTCTGACCGCAATGTTTAGTGTTCGTTGGCATACATCCTCTTAATGTACCTTTCTGCAAGCATTGTATGGTCTTGGTACACCTCATGCAAGCATTTTGCCTTCAAGATACAACTCACTGTAAGCGTTACGTTGTCTTAATGCACCTCACTGTAAGCGTTCAGTTGTCTTAATGCACCTCACTGTAAGCATCACGTCATCTTAATAGACCTCACTGTAAGCGTTACGTAGTCTTTATAGACCTCACTGTAAGCGTTACGTTGTCTTAATGCACCTCACTGTAAGCGTTCAGTTGTCTTAATGCACCTCACTGTAAGCATCACGTCATCTTAATAGACCTCACTGTAAGCGTTACGTTGTCTTAATAGACCTCACTGTAAGCGTTACGTAGTCTTAATAGACCTCACTGTAAGCGTTAAGTTGTCTTTATAGACCTCACTGTAAGCGTTACGTAGTCTTAATAGACCTCACTGTAAGCGTTACGTTGTCTTTATAGACCTCACTGTAAGCGTTACGTAGTCTTAATAGACCTCACTGTAAGCGTTACGTTGTCTTTATAGACCTCACTGTAAGCGTTACATAGTCTTTATAGACCTCACTGTAAGCGTTACGTTGTCTTTATAGACCTCACTGTAAGCGTTACGTTGTCTTTATAGACCTTACTGTAAGCGTTGCGTTGTCTTTATAGACCTCACTGTAAGCGTCACGTAGTCTTTATAGACCTCACTGTAAGCGTTACGTTGTCTTTATAGACCTCACTGTAAGCGTTACGTTGTCTTAATGCACCTCACTGTAAGCGTTCAGTTGTCTTAATGCACCTCACTGTAAGCATCACGTCATCTTAATAGACCTCACTGTAAGCGTTACGTAGTCTTTATAGACCTCACTGTAAGCGTTACGTAGTCTTAATAGACCTCACTGTAAGCGTTACGTAGTCTTAATAGACCTCACTGTAAGCGTTACGTTGTCTTAATAGACCTCACTGTAAGCGTTACGTCGTCTTAATAGACCTCACTGTAAGCATCACGTCATCTTAATAGACCTCACTGTAAGCGTTACGTAGTCTTTATAGACCTCACTGTAAGCGTTACGTAGTCTTAATAGACCTCACTGTAAGCGTTACGTAGTCTTAATAGACCTCACTGTAAGCGTTACGTTGTCTTAATAGACCTCACTGTAAGCGTTACGTAGTCTTTATAGACCTCACTGTAAGCGTTACGTTGTCTTAATAGACCTCACTGTAAGCGTTACGTTGTCTTAATAGACCTCACTGTAAGCGTTACGTAGTCTTTATAGACCTCACTGTAAGCGTTACGTTGTCTTTATAGACCTTACTGTAAGCGTTGCGTTGTCTTTATAGACCTTACTGTAAGCGTCACGTAGTCTTTATAGACCTCACTGTAAGCGTTACGTTGTCTTAATAGACCTCACTGTAAGCGTCACGTAGTCTTTATAGACCTCACTGTAAGCGTTACGTAGTCTTTATAGACCTCACTGTAAGCGTTACGTTGTCTTAATAGACCTCACTGTAAGCGTCACGTAGTCTTTATAGACCTCACTGTAAGCGTTACGTTGTCTTAATAGACCTCACTGTAAGCGTTACGTTGTCTTAATAGACCTCACTGTAAGCGTTACGTAGTCTTTATAGACCTCACTGTAAGCGTTACGTTGTCTTAATAGACCTCACTGTAAGCGTTACGTTGTCTTAATAGACCTCACTGTAAGCGTTACGTTGTCTTTATAGACCTTACTGTAAGCATCACGTAGTCTTTATAGACCTCACTGTAAGCGTTACGTTGTCTTAATAGACCTCACTGTAAGCGTTACGTAGTCTTTATAGACCTCACTGTAAGCGTTACGTTGTCTTAATAGACCTCACTGTAAGCGTCACATAGTCTTAATAGACCTCACTGTAAGCATCACGTAGTCTTAATAGACCTCACTGTAAGCGTTACGTTGTCTTAATAGACCTCACTGTAAGCGTCACGTAGTCTTAATAGACCTCACTGTAAGCGTCACGTAGTCTTTATAGACCTCACTGTAAGCGTCACGTTGTCTTAATAGACCTCACTGTAAGCGTCACGTAGTCTTAATAGACCTCACTGTAAGCGTTACGTAGTCTTAATAGACCTCACTGTAAGCGTTACGTAGTCTTTATAGACCTCACTGTAAGCGTTACGTAGTCTTTATAGACCTCACTGTAAGCGTTACATAGTCTTAATAGACCTCACTGTAAGCGTCACGTAGTCTTTATAGACCTCACTGTAAGCGTCACGTAGTCTTTATAGACCTCACTGTAAGCGTTACGTAGTCTTTATAGACCTCACTGTAAGCGTTACGTAGTCTTTATAGACCTCACTGTAAGCGTTACGTAGTCTTAATAGACCTCACTGTAAGCGTTACGTAGTCTTTATAGACCTTACTGTAAGCATCACGTAGTCTTTATAGACCTCACTGTAAGCGTCACGTAGTCTTTATAGACCTCACTGTAAGCGTTGCGTTGTCTTAATAGACCTCACTGTAAGCGTCACGTAGTCTTTATAGACCTCACTGTAAGCGTTACGTTGTCTTAATAGACCTCACTGTAAGCGTTACGTTGTCTTAATAGACCTCACTGTAAGCGTTACGTTGTCTTAATAGACCTCACTGTAAGCGTTACGTTGTCTTAATAGACCTCACTGTAAGCGTTACGTTGTCTTAATAGACCTCACTGTAAGCGTTGCGTTGTCTTAATAGACCTCACTGTAAGCGTCACGTAGTCTTTATAGACCTCACTGTAAGCGTTACGTCGTCTTAATAGACCTCACTGTAAGCGTTACGTCGTCTTAATAGACCTCACTGTAAGCGTCACGTAGTCTTTATAGACCTCACTGTAAGCGTTACGTTGTCTTTATAGACCTCACTGTAAGCGTTACGTAGTCTTTATAGACCTCACTGTAAGCGTTACGTAGTCTTAATAGACCTCACTGTAAGCGTTACGTAGTCTTAATAGACCTCACTGTAAGCGTTACGTAGTCTTTATAGACCTCACTGTAAGCGTCACGTAGTCTTTATAGACCTCACTGTAAGAGTCACGTAGTCTTTATAGACCTCACTGTAAGCGTTACGTAGTCTTAATAGACCTCACTGTAAGCGTTATGTAGTCTTAATAGACCTCACTGTAAGCGTCACGTAGTCTTTATAGACCTCACTGTAAGCGTTACGTTGTCTTAATAGACCTCACTGTAAGCGTTACGTTGTCTTAATAGACCTCACTGTAAGCGTTACGTCGTCTTAATAGACCTCACTGTAAGCGTTACGTCGTCTTAATAGACCTCACTGTAAGCGTTACGTCGTCTTAATAGACCTCACTGTAAGCGTTACGTCGTCTTAATAGACCTCACTGTAAGCGTTATGTAGTCTTAATAGACCTCACTGTAAGCGTCACGTAGTCTTTATAGACCTCACTGTAAGCGTTACGTTGTCTTAATAGACCTCACTGTAAGCGTTACGTCGTCTTAATAGACCTCACTGTAAGCGTTACGTCGTCTTAATAGACCTCACTGTAAGCGTTACGTCGTCTTAATAGACCTCACTGTAAGCGTTACGTCGTCTTAATAGACCTCACTGTAAGCGTTACGTCGTCTTAATAGACCTCACTGTAAGCGTTACGTCGTCTTAATAGACCTCACTGTAAGCGTTACGTTGTCTTAATAGACCTCACTGTAAGCGTTACGTCGTCTTAATAGACCTCACTGTAAGCGTTACGTCGTCTTAATAGACCTCACTGTAAGCGTTACGTTGTCTTAATAGACCTCACTGTAAGCGTTACGTAGTCTTTATAGACCTTACTGTAAGCATCACGTAGTCTTTATAGACCTCACTGTAAGCGTTGCGTTGTCTTAATAGACCTCACTGTAAGCGTTGCGTTGTCTTAATAGACCTCACTGTAAGCGTTACGTCGTCTTAATAGACCTCACTGTAAGCGTTACGTTGTCTTAATAGACCTCACTGTAAGCGTCACGTAGTCTTTATAGACCTCACTGTAAGCGTTGCGTTGTCTTTATAGACCTCACTGTAAGCGTTGCGTTGTCTTAATAGACCTCACTGTAAGCGTCACGTAGTCTTAATAGACCTCACTGTAAGCGTCGCGTTGTCTTTATAGACCTCACTGTAAGCGTTACGTTGTCTTAATAGACCTCACTGTAAGCGTTACGTCGTCTTAATAGACCTCACTGTAAGCGTTACGTTGTCTTAATAGACCTCACTGTAAGCGTTACGTCGTCTTAATAGACCTCACTGTAAGCGTTACGTCGTCTTAATAGACCTCACTGTAAGCGTTACGTCGTCTTAATAGACCTCACTGTAAGCGTTACGTTGTCTTAATAGACCTCACTGTAAGCGTTACGTCGTCTTAATAGACCTCACTGTAAGCGTTACGTCGTCTTAATAGACCTCACTGTAAGCGTTACGTTGTCTTAATAGACCTCACTGTAAGCGTTACGTAGTCTTTATAGACCTTACTGTAAGCATCACGTAGTCTTTATAGACCTCACTGTAAGCGTTGCGTTGTCTTTATAGACCTCACTGTAAGCGTCACGTAGTCTTTATAGACCTCACTGTAAGCGTTGCGTTGTCTTTATAGACCTCACTGTAAGCGTTGCGTTGTCTTTATAGACCTCACTGTAAGCGTTACGTAGTCTTAATAGACCTCACTGTAAGCGTTGCGTTGTCTTAATAGACCTCACTGTAAGCGTTACGTCGTCTTAATAGACCTCACTGTAAGCGTTACGTTGTCTTAATAGACCTCACTGTAAGCGTCACGTAGTCTTTATAGACCTCACTGTAAGCGTTGCGTTGTCTTTATAGACCTCACTGTAAGCGTTGCGTTGTCTTAATAGACCTCACTGTAAGCGTTACGTTGTCTTTATAGACCTCACTGTAAGCGTTGCGTTGTCTTTATAGACCTCACTGTAAGCGTTGCGTTGTCTTAATAGACCTCACTGTAAGCGTCACGTAGTCTTAATAGACCTCACTGTAAGCGTTGCGTTGTCTTTATAGACCTCACTGTAAGCGTTACGTTGTCTTAATAGACCTCACTGTAAGCGTTACGTTGTCTTAATAGACCTCACTGTAAGCGTTACGTTGTCTTAATAGACCTCACTGTAAGCGTTACGTTGTCTTAATAGACCTCACTGTAAGCGTTACGTTGTCTTAATAGACCTTACTGTAAGCGTCACGTAGTCTTAATAGACCTCACTGTAAGCGTTACGTCGTCTTAATAGACCTCACTTTTGCCTTCAGACATGCTCTGACAAAACTTCATAAAAACTAGTCCTTTTTAAGCATACACCTTTAATGTATGCATTTCTTATTTTTCTGATTGTCTTTCTCACTGTACCAAAAACATACCATATTGTAAAAGTGTAAATGCATCATGGTGTACGAAGTACTCAGTGTGTAGTGTAGAATCTTGATGTTGGGGGAGGGTAAGTCTAGAGAGCTTGAATTAGTTCTGCCCGGAGAGACATTTTCTAGGGTGTACATGCCAGTGGTGCAGTGTTGCACTGCACTGAGAGCAGCTCCATAGCAAATACCCACAATGCATCATACAAAACAGTGCTCACTATGATCACTGACCAGAAGTAACACTACACTTACACTTCTAGTACACTGGTCCATAAACAAGTTCATTTTTTTGCTTTACATTTTGTACTGATAAACTGAATGACCCAACATTTGACTTTAAATGGAAACTAGACATATTAGTAACAGCATTGTTTACTCTCACTGATGTCATGTGCACACACTCTGAGCTGCCTAGGCCACTTACAGGAGAGGTGACAGACAGAGTGTGAAGGCAGAGTAACACTCACTCCATGCAGCCATTTGTGGCTGAAAGGCGTCGTCACAGGCCATTCTCAAATAAAATGAAATACTATTAGAAATCCTTTTGAAACCAAGGTTGTTGTTCTTTCATTGATTTTTTCTCTCTCTATTTACAGGCATATGGAATCGTTACAATAAGTATTTTACAGACATGCCGTGCATTGTTATTTGCAGAAAAAATATCCTTGACACTGACACTCATTAAAACACAGACATTTATTGTGTTAAAAACGTGTGGTTATTGTGCAAAAAAAAATATTTTCTCATAAGTGCTATCCTAGAAATATTTCCTGCAAAAAACAAAACAAGAACCATTTTGAAGGGACATTCTGAGCTTTAAAGGCGGGGTTGGGAATGTTCTTCAAAAACCTTTTTGAAATTAAATTGCTCATCATCGTAGTCCTCCACAAGCTGCTACTTAACAGCTGTGAGTACTAACAATAGTCATGTCACATCATCTTTGTCTGAGTGCAGTGGCAATAGAGTATCTGATTGAGCATCCATGAAAATAGTGAGCAGGGTTGGGAATAAAACCATTTCACCACAATGTTACCATATGGGCTGATATATTTACAGAATGGTGGATTGGAGAAAGAGTTGTCTTTTCACATTAAATGTGAACATGACCTTCACTGAACTGCTACTGCTCTCTGACAGTTGCACTCCTTTAAAAGGACATTTACAAATGTGAACTCGGCGGTAGTTGCCACAGGATTTAGGGAGACTTCAGCATGTCAACAGCATAACCGTCCTCAATCTGCTCTGGCCCGAGCATCTGCTCGACCAGTTGCTCAATCTGGGTCAGCTTCTTTCTCCTACGGGGGTCTCACACAGGTTGCAGCAGCTTGTATTTTACATATACATATCATGATTTTATGAGTAAAAAAATGTCTTGTCATAATCTATTATTGTTTTATCTATGAATCCTGAATGACCGCCAGAGGCAGTGTTTCACACTGGATATCTTCCATCTCGTGCATGCGCAGTTCGAGTATTTATAACAACAAAGTCACCTCGGATGACCCCTGGCTGGGTATAACTTCCGGCGTCATCCTGAGATCAGTCCTGCGGAATCTTCTTGTGAGATCACGAGATTCCGAGTGACCAAGAACATCCAGGATTCATAGAACTCTAGTTACCTTCGTAACTTTCGTTCTAGTTCATCCTTACTGACCGCCAGAGGCAGTGTTTCACACTGGAGGACTTATATCAACAGAGTCACAAGGAATGTTAAAGAGCCTACCTCGTCTGAAATAGGCAGAGGAATTTGCACGAAGAACCACACCCAGTGGGTGAGGGGTGGCAACGTTCACTCTGTATTCAGAATAGTCCTCCTAACTGGCTCTGTGCAGCCGCTCTGTGCAGCCGCTCTGCGCAGCCGCTCTATGCAGCCGCTCTATGCAGCCGCTCAGCAGGCGGTCGGGCCCATAGTTGACGGCGGCTGGGATCAGAATGCCAGATCCGAACCCCTAGCTGCAACAGGAGGTTTCTCCCATTGGGGAGGTGCCATGGCGTCCTGCAGCACAGTCTGTTCAACGGGGGAAACAAAGTCCCTTCTGGCCATATGGGGGGGCCACCAGAAAAAGTCTGTAGCCCTGTTGAAGAACCCTGAGGAGCATTGGCAAGATCAGGGGAAATGGGGGGAAAGCATAGAGAAGGCCCTCTGGCCACATGTGAGCCAGAGCGCCTGGACCCAGAGGACTGGTCCTCTCCCTTAAGGAGAACCAGTGGGTGCAGTGGTCGACATCTCCTCGGCAAAGAGATCCCTGTACTGCCGAAGAGACCCCAGATGCTGTGCACCTCCTTCAATTAATCAGGCTTGATTGATATATATAGCTGGGTATCATCAGTATAACAATGAAAGCTTATTGAGTGTTTCCTGTTAATATTGCCTAATGAAGCATATATAAGGGTGAATAAAATTGGTCCAAGCACAGAACCTCGTGGAACTCCATGATGAACACCAGTGTTCATCGATGCTTCATCATTTACATACAAACTGAGATCGATCTGATACATATGACTTAAACCAGCTTAGTGCTGTACCTTTAATATCAATTACCTGTTCTAGTCTCTGTAATAAAATGTCATGGTCAATGGTGTTGAACGCAGCACTAAGGTCTAACAGAACCAGAACAGTTACAAGTCCCCTATCTGATGCAACTAGAAGGTCATTGGTAATTGCCACCAGTGCTGTCTCCGTGCTATGATGCTTTCTAAATCCAGACTGAAAGTCCTCAAATAAACTATTGTTATGTAGAAAGTCATACAACTGATTTGCAACTACTTTCTCCAGATTCTTCGAGAGGAAGGGAAGGTTAGAGATAGGTTTGTAGTTAGCCAACACATGCTACCATTTGGTTTGGTGTGAACGCAGCATTAGGAATACATTTAATCTGAACTTGGGACAGATCTTTTCTGACGTTGGTCTTCCAAAGTCCGTAAGAAAACATTTCAGAAGACACTTCAGAAAATGTTCGAGAATGAGGCCCAATGTGTTTCTGAAATTATTTTTCAGAGCGACAGAGATTTGATAACACCACTACTGTATTGCTTTTTTGTCAGAATAATCAGTGATGCATGCCTAATATAAATTTAGACTCATATATTTATATTTGGCCATAGTTTTGATGACATTGTCATCATTGAAGATGTTATCAACATTCTCATTTGATGAATATAGTTCAGCCTTCAAATGAATGTGCTGTTGCAGAGAAATACATCAGAAAAATGTGAGACAGATCTCATATTTGTTTGTGTGTGTGTTTAATTCTTTAAGAAACCTTTCAAACTTTACTAACCCCAGGAGTATTCAGTCTTCATGGAGTGAAGAAGCTGTGAATGTGTTTAGTCAGTCTTAAGATTACAATTGAGTGGATATTCCATTTCTACCTCAGCAAACTAAGTGACATGTTTCCCCACAAATGTAAAATGTAACCATGTATTAGTTAGTATTTGACTGCTGAACAAAACAAATCACATCACTAATTATGGGCTGTACTCCAGAAAAATCACTGTCAAAACATTATGAGGAAATTCACTAATGTTTCTAAATAATCCTGAACATACAGATAGTAACTAAAACTCAGATCTAAATATTGACATCTCTAGATTACACTTAAGGATTTAGCCCATCTATTCTGACTAGAATTCCCCAGAAATCATTCAGCACCCCTTAAATTAGAACATCAAAATGATTTTATTGAACAAACATGTCAAAATGTTTCTACATGAAAGATAATTGCAAGCATAATTTGTTTTGTTCCACAACCAAGCCTGCCAAGTTGAATTTGTACATACATGTATATTGAATCATATACATATTTTAAATTTGATTTAATATTTCTGCCATAGTTAGTTGAGAGACTAACTTTCTAACATGTAACCCATACCTAAGAGTATATATTCTCCTTGTATAGGTGGTGGATCACATTTGTATTTCCTCGTATATTGTCACTAACTCAAATTCTTTGTTCACCTCTCCAGGCAACATCAACATTAAAGAAACTTGATGGAGAAAACTAGAGGCGTCCCTTTAAGATGACACGCACAGACCCTCCTGACATACTGGTATCAACTGTGCATCGAGATATTAAAGTGGTCCCCTTTTCTTCACACTACAAGTCATTGCAACCTTCCAAACAATGTGATTCTATTAATTACAGCACACTGGAGGACAGTAAGAGCAAAGTCAATAAGAGGCACTGTTGTTCCTTTGACTACAGGTCATTGGAGTACCCAAAATCACACAAATACTCAATGGAGTCCCCATACAAGAAGGCTGATAGGCATGCAGCCAACCCAGATGTTGCCTGGAATGCCTTGGGGCGCCAGCAGAGATACCGCTTTTCTGCTCCGGACATTTTCAACCATAGATTGACTCCTCAACCAATGGCTGCAGATATGGCCAATGAAGTTATTGTCCCTGAACAAAAAAGAAGGACCAGGTCGAAAAGTGCCCCTCGGGTCCAGACTAGTCTCACCCCAGTGTCTTTTGAAGGGTCCTTGTCTTCAGGGAGGAAGGGTAGGGAGTCCCAAAGGGCTCCAAGAGACTCTCATTGGAGGCCTGAAGTATCACCTCGTAGGGAGTCCTCCCATGCAGCAACTAGGGCTCATATGCATGATGTCCATCCTATTAAGTTGCAGCCTCAAACAAGTGACAGCAGTAGATACTCACCACACTATGCTGCTGAAAATTCTGAGGATGGAGTGCTGGATAAACCAGCAACTAGCCCTCATGTCAGATGTCGGGTTGACATCAAACCTGATGATGCACCATTACATCATTCAGGACGGAAACAGGCTACACATCAAGTGGACATACCCTGGCAGAGGCACCACGGTGGGGGGAGTAGGAGTCTTACTGTGCCACGCCATTTCTCCTACTCAAGAACACCAACTCCCACTGATTCATTAGGCAAAGAGGGTAGGCAAGCTTATCAATATTCCCACAGCATGCCAAATAGTTACATACAACCCATGGAGATTCCCTTGCAAAGAATGCCTTCATCAGGTGATTACTATGGGAGGGAACGCAGAGCTCATTCCAGTCCCAATGTGCCAACAAAGTTCTTTTATGCAGATGATCCAGGGAGATATGTGACTACTGCTCCTCCTCAACCAAGTTCTGGCTTTCATGATGAACGTTACACACCAGGACAAACATATACTCCAAAAGTGCAATATGTGCAAGATCCAAGGACTCGGATTGTGCATGCTGTAACTACAAGACCCTATTATCCTGAGGTGGAGCCTTATCCATACTCTGTGCAGACAGGGTATCCCAAACCCTATGCAGCAAATGAACCAGGGCCATACATCATACAGACACCTCCAACCAGAATATTTTATGGGGATGATCCAAGGTCTTACCAAATCCAGACTGCTCCTCCAAGGTTATATTATTCCAGCGACATGTATGCAATGCCACCAGAGCATCATATTCCAGCAAGGGCATATTACACGGAGGGCCGAAGACATGCTAGAGTTATTCAGGCACAAACAGATGACTGGTATGGCTCAGATGCATCTGGTTATTCCACCAATCCTGCCTCTTATGTGTCTCAAGTCACTCCAACCAGAGTCCGTCAAGAGCCTGTGTTAACTCCATGGTATGCCAACCCATGTGTAGAACCTCAAAGAATTGGCACAGATTCAAAATCTTACTCAAGGTCCTGGGACAATATTCTCAACTCTCGTGTAGAAAGGGAACAACCTATTCATGTCCAGCGGGGTCAGAGCTGTGATGATCTTCTTGACTCCAGGAAGCCTGCAGCAGCCACAGGGGACAAACCACAACCAGTGGTAGTCAATCTTTCCAGTTCACCAAGACGCTATGCAGCCTTATCAATGTCTGATAGCTCACTAATTGACAAAAGCCCAACAGAGACATCAAAAGGCAGTACTAGTAAACTCTGGTTTGTCACTCCTGAGATAACAATTACTGATAATGACATTCGACCAGGAAAACTTAATAGGGCTGAAGGTCGGTCTGCCAGTTGGGACATTATTGACTCCAGAAGCACCGAGGGTCCAGAACCAACTCAGCGAGACTTTGACAGCTCAACCAAAGAGAAGATACATGACAATGCCTCACTACAGCAAAGTCTTGAACAACTTGATGAGCTTCTGGCAGATCTTGTGACTGATTACAAGCCACCCAGTAGAAGGGCAAGTGAGGACATTCTTGATCAGCTAAAGAAGTTAATTGATGAGGAAGAAGCAGTATCTCTGTCCAGAAAGAGCTCAAAGGCATATACAGAGGAACCACCTCCTCTTGACAAGCAGCCAACCTCAATAAGAATGAATCCTGATCCTTTTCGAGACATGGAGGGGGCCAGCGATGCATTGAAGAGTGCAGATGAGTGCTCTCCAGATCAGAGCCCAGATGAAGACGATACTATGATGTGCTCAAACAACAAATGCCAGAGGACAGAGACCCTGTTCAATGCTTGCCTATATTTTAAATCCTGCCACAGCTGCTACACTTACTACTGCTCTCGTAACTGCCGCAGGGAGGACTGGGACATTCATAAAGAAAGCTGCCTGTATGGCAGAATTGGCAGCATATGCCGTCACATCATTAAACACTGTCGGGAGACTGTTGAAGTCCACAAAGCCTTCTCCCGTATTGCTAAAGTTGGCTACCTTTCTCGAGGTAGAGGAGTTCTATTCCTTGGTTTTCCAAATCCTGCGTCATCCAGTAAATTCCTGCAGTATGGCCTGGATAGTCTACTTATGTCTCCTACATACCTGTCTCTCCGAGAGCTTGAAAGCTTCAAGGACAACCTAGGGGAGTACTGTAAGGAGCTACAGGAAGCTGGTACAGAGTACGACCCTAACGAATGTTTCATCTTGAATGTATCCATTGCTGTTGGTGACCAGATGCCTGAGGGGCCATCTCCAAGAAACGAAGCTCCAACTGTCAGAAAATATGCAAAGGTGGCACTGGCTTCCTTCAGCCCTGAGAGAAAGGTTCAAAAGAAAGAGAGTGACATGGAAACGCTGATCCTCACTCCACCGCCTGGAACAGCCGATATCGACAAAGTGGGAGAGGAAGGCAGGAAGGCCAGGGAAATCTGTTTTATAAATATACAACGAGAGTTAAGGATTCGAGGGGTTTTCCTACGCCATGAATACCCACAGGTATATCAGCAGCTCTGTGAGTTTGTGGAAAGTAACCGAAGGTTCACACCCACAACTATTTATCCTATCGATAAGAGGACCGGTAAACAATTTATGTGCATGATTATGGCTGCCTCTGAGCCCAGGACGTTGGACTGGGTAGGCACACCGCATCTCCTTGATGACATTATTTAAGTGCACCTTTTGTTGTAAATATATATGTATAGAAATACATATATATTGTTACACATATTTATATATATCAATCCAATTACAAGCATTTGTAGATACGTATTTTGTTATCAGAATGATATATATTCATGTCTGCTTGGTCAGTATTATTCTTTTTCAGAATATATCCTGTCAGGTGCAGAATGGGTACAGTACATTATTTGTTTTAATCTTTTTAACAAGCACATACTTTTTATCCAAAAGTAATTTGTCTGTATCCTGGTCATTTACTGTTACAACACATTCCTTTTGGTAGGGGTTACCTAAACTGACATTATGGTATTTTGATTTGTGCAAATCATTAACAATTTATGTTTTTTTTTTACTTAGCCTCTATAAATGAGAGAGTTGACTAGAGTAGAGTGACTATAACATTATTATGTTTCATATGTGACTCAAGTGGTTAACCATACAGAAAATATTAAATATTATTTTCTTAGCTACGTAAATACTTTCTATGCAAAGTTGCTTCATGACTTAAGTACCACATTCCTGTAGGAGCTGTTTCAGTCATTATATTAAATTATATTATATTATATTATTTTACGCATCTTTAGAGAAAGTTTTTCTGAAATTGTGAACAACTGTTGAAAGTTTTAGGGTGAAGTACATTATGAGAAAATAATGAAAGCTGAAGCGATAGTTGTGCTACTACATCTATAAAACAGGCACAAAATCATATTGTTGCTGATGTAGAAGTACTATATTGAAAGTGAACATTTTCCTCTATGAGTTTAATAGCATACTCTGGAGAAATTCAATCTAAGTTCAGTAGTTCTTTAAATTTGCTCTTTACAATTAGTGGAGCACTACTGACATTGAAAGCAACCTCCACAGTGGCTATTGAAATAGTGCCAGTTACCAGCCATAGAGTAGGCTGCGGCCTGTACTGTTCAGTTTTAAACACTGTGAATAGTGAGAGTGACAACAACATCACTCGATGTAATACCAAGTAAATCATGCAATTTCCTATAACACTTAAGTTTTTGTGTTGTATTTTTTAGATTAAAATATATGGATTAGCAGCAGGAGTTATTGTCCTTAGAACAAGGTGAGCCAGATTTGGCACAGTAGCTATATGGTACATTCATGTTTGAGAAGACATTAGTTGTGTATTTGTGCTGCACTAGGTTTATTACATGTGTGATTTATATTGTCCTATTTGGTTTTAGCAAATGAGAACCGTTGCATTGCTCATTCATTGTTTTGCAGAATTTTTGGAAACATGTATCAATGCAACTCAACCACGTTGCCTCGTCTCTCAAGATACATACACTTCTTGAATTTGTTTTTGTGGCGTCCTAATCCTTAAATTCCCTGCCAGCACACTGGTGATGATTTGAAGTGTAGCTGAAACATAGTGTATGCTAATATCCAAACTATTTAAAAATGGTTTGTCCCCATTTATCCAATGACTCAACATATCCGGAAGACGTGAAGGACCATTAGTCGATCAGTCCTCGGTAACGGTTAAATAAGCTGTTTTTTCCCAGTCATTAATCATTGTTCCCCATTTCAACCTCTTCCCTTGTGATATCAGCTTTCCTTAGAATTTGTAAGACAAAGTATAGTGAAACTTGAAGTACATATATATTTGAAAACCTGTTTCACTATTTCACAATAGTTGACTGGCTGACAGGATGTGCTGTACAGATTCAGTGAGAAGTCGCTGGCTGCATGTGACTGTTTTATATGCTCTGATCATTTTAACATGACATTGATGATAGTAAATTGCTCGATGAATGGACTTGTGAAAGTGAAAACTACTATGCTGTGTAAGAAAAAATAAATGAATTTTCGTCAGTCATTCAAGTTAAAACAACGTGTCAAAGACAATGAAGAAGAGACCTCACTAAAATGTCTAGAAAATTCTGTAATCTTGTATTTTTTATACTTTCAACATATGTGTCTGAGTGTGTCTATTTATAAAACATATCTAATAAATGGAATGGGAACTCTGGATGTTTACCTGTTCTTGAGGTGTAGTGCAACATACAGTGTATGTCCAAGAATATGAGACAGCCAAGTCCTTCGTAATTCTTCAAAGTAGTGAGGGTTATTAACAGGACAATGTGGGGACATGACATTCAATTCAATTCAGTTTATTTTGTATAGCCCAAAATCACAAATACAAATTATCCTCTGAGGGCTTTACAATCTGTACACATACGACATCCCTGTCCCGGGACCTCACATCGGATCAGGAAAAACTCCCCCTAAAAATAGTAGTGAAAACCCTTTTACAGGGAAAAAGAAGTGAAGAAACCTTCAGGAGAGCAACAGATGAGGATCCCTCTCCCCGGATGGACAGAAGCAATAGATGTCATGTGACCAGAATCAACGTAACAGAGTTACAGCACATTCAATGAATATGACAGAAATTATTCATGTAATGAGTAGTAGGCATGGACCACGATCCAGATAACCATGATCCAGGCCAGCAGACGGAGGCAGAGATGAGGGGCATCATCAGGGTCGTGGGGGGCATATGGCAGCATATCTAGGGTCTGGACCAGGGCCGACCTGAGCCAGCCTTAACTATAAGCACTGTCAAAGAGAAAAGTCTTAAGTCTACTCTTAAATGAGGTGACTGTGTCTGCCCCCCAGACTGAAAGTGGAAGCTGGTTCCACAGAAAAGGAGCTTGATAACTGAAGGCTCTGGCCCCCATCCTACTTTTTAAGACTCTAGGAACCACAAGTAGCCCACATTCAGTGAGCGCAGCTCTCTGGTGGGACAATGTGGTGCTATAAGCTCCCTAAGATATTTATGTGAAGACCTTAATTAGCTTGATCGTTGATCGGTTTGAATAATTAAATGTTGGAAATGAAAACTAGTGAAAAAACTTAATTTCCCAATTAGGAGTAAAATCTATCAACTCTCCTGAAAAGACAAATAATGCAAAGAAATGCATATAAAACGTTGAAATCTAATTTGTGAGACGTCATGGTAGGTTTTAAAAGGGTTTCATGTACTGTTCATTGGCATATAGGCCTGCAGTAAGACGGAATTACTTAATAGGAACATAATGCATAATACATTAAAGCCCTCTTGACTTTGAAACAGAACATTTACAAAATATCCAAAATTATACAAGTAATTTAAAAAGTAAAATGTTAATGTTATCATAAACAGAATAAATCTGATTCCCGGCCAGATTTTGTGTCATGGACTTTTTTTGTCTTCTTTTCAGATACAGCAGCACAAAGGAGCCCACGTTTCCCCCAGTCTGACCATGGTGATCCTACCAGAGCTTGGCTTATGAATTCAGATACGACCCCAACAATGATGTAGCTCATACAGGCATATAGTGTAGACAAAGCAGTCCCCCCCATGGTGGACCGGGCCACACATCAGATCCCCGACCGCTCCAACTTACATGGCCTTTCTTGGATGTCTAAATCTATGGTTACTGACTGCACCCCGAATGCAGAAAGTCATTTAATTGCATTTCTATAAGCCACAGTGTTCACAATCATCTCATATCATGTGTACTGCAGTGGAGCCACGGCCCCTTTTTTAGCAAGCAATCGTGTCCTTGTCTGGTCTGTTTCGTGCTCCCTCTTTCTATTCTCTCTCCCCTTTATATCTCTCTCTCTCCCCTTTCTCCCTATCTCTCGCCCTTTCTCTCTCTCTCTCTCTCTCTCTCTCTCTCTCTCTCTCTCTCTCTCTCTCTCTGTCAGTGAGACCCGATGGAGCCTCATACTCTGAAGATGAGACGACCGCTGACATCAGCCCACATCTCCTGCGCCCTCCACCTTAGATTTCACAGCCAATAAATCATTGAACTTGTGCGTCCACACTGAATGTGGGCTACAGCAGGGCCAGAATGTAAAGCAGAGGGTTAAATAAAGCTGGTCCTCGTTCCTCTGGCCGCACATCAAGCCACTGGGCTCAGCATCTTCTGTGACTGCTGGCAGTCTGACAGGGTTGTGGGGGCTCAGATACAGCACATTAGAGCCATGGGGTCCCTTTAAGAGAGCAGGTCAATAGGCACAGTCAAATGTGTGTGTGTGTGTGTGTGTGTGTGTGTGTGTGTGTGTGTGTGTGTGTGTGTGTGTGTGTGTGTGTGTCTGTTCACACAGAATCTAGGCCATGTGAATAAAAAGGCTAAAAGGGGAAAGAAGACTGGGCCTCAGGGTTCTGGCTGAGCATCAAGCTGTTCCCTTGACTACACTGCAGGATTCCTGACTGGATACGATTTATTAAAACTCAGATTTCTCAGATTTTTAATTCTCTCAACTATAGATTTTGCCAGTACGATTGTGGTGGGAACCCCAGAATATTTCAACGATTTCATCTCAGCTCGCAGTTTGTCAATAATGTTTGGGGTGTGTGTAAAGGTACCCGAGTACCAAGTGGTCCTCTGGTTGGACAGCGTCCTCAGAACCTTTAGAAAACAAGTTGTTTGAAGGACACACTGCTTACTGATTAGGTGCTGAATGTTGGTACTGGACTTAAACTGCGAGGTATGGAATCGTCATCCCGAGGACTTTGGTTCCTTGTCCCATCAAATGTCCACATCATTATATGTTCAGATCAGTCTCAATAATAGCAAATGCACACTCAGTGATGTGATTGGTTGAAAAAAAGGGCGACATCTGATTGGCTACAGATAGGTCCATGTTGAAAAAAAAACGCATTTGTGGATCTGACGACGTCAGGGGAGTCTCAAAAAACCCACACACGTGTAGCGATTCACACACAAATGCAGTTCGATCTACAAACAAGTACAAACAAATCCACAAACAAATAGAAAAGTCTACACACAAATACATAAAAATGCAGAAATATATATGTGATATTTTCTTTTAACATTTATATTAATCGTAATTTGTGCATTGGAATGTATTTGTGAATCGTTCTGTGTGCATTTGGGAGTCACATTTATTTGTAAATCCTGTGTGCATTAGTAAATCAAATATAATAGTGAATTGTTCTGTGCGCATTTGTGAATCTTTCTATTTGCATTTGTGAGTCTCTCTGTGTGCATTTGCAATTATTGAGACTGATCTGACCCCATACTTCATTGCCTGTCCCATTGTCATTTACAATGTTACGATAATTGATAAAAAAAACTGAACCAAAATGCTTCCAAAAACTGTTGTCAGTATGAATGGCTGCTCATGTTGAGTGTCCTGCTGCAGAGACCGTGGAGTGGACGACACGTGTAAAGGATCAGTACAGCGTCGCTAGGTTGATCCTCTTTCAGGGTGAGTCCAAGAAAGAATTCTAAACTAATGATCAAGATGGGCCAAGAAACCAAGGTGGTCATTATACAGTATGCCCTTCATTTCCTCACACAGCATCACTAGCAGACCTTATAGGACCAGAGATGAACAGAGGAGCTTGAATACGACAATTAACAGAGACCAACTATTGTTCTTCGAATCTTTATTCAGCTTATTCTATTTCTTCCGTACGTATTTTAAAAGGTTTCTCCTCCTTCATATGTTCAGCTACCAAAACTCTTCAAATATTAAAAAATTCAGCTCCTTCAGGAGAGGGGTGCTATGACCTTTCATATTTTTAACATAATTTTCTTAATATTAATCTTTTTATGCTTTTTTTGAATGGGATTCCTATGGAGAAAATCTTCAACTTTAACAGCTTATAGGTTCAGCATACCTTCAGCTAAAGATACCATTTCAACTTTAAAATGTAGACATATTTTTCAACTATGACTGCATATTTTTAGATATTTTCTATCTTTTACGAATTTTAAACTATGAATTTTTGAATTTAATAAATCTTAAGCTCCTTTTCTGCCTTTAACATGAGTGTGTATGGCGCAGCTCAGAGTGCGTGATGTCATCGCTAGAGTGTGGAGAAGATTCAGGATCTCGAGAAAAAAGAAATTGTAAATTGCCATTGACTCCACAATTCTCACTCTTCAGGCATAATTTTTACATATAAACGTAGGAAATATTGTGCTTGCTTGTACAAATGTGTCGTGGAATCCCACAAACATTTACTTTTTTGTCAAAAAGCAAGAAAGCGACATGAAGTCAGCCAACTGCTCCATTCAGCCCCATGTTAAATCGGAGCATGATGTCTTCATTTTTTCAAACGGAGTTACGGTTTTCTGTCAAATTCATTAGTTTGAAAGGTTGTTTTTGTTAAATCTCTGCCCCTTACTGTGCTGCCACAATCACAATGGTAACCAGTGACCTTTATCTAAGAAGCAGTAACTGCTCTCAAGTCATCACAAATACAGAAATGACTCATCAATAACATCAACAACACTGATACACGCTCAGACATACGCAATTGACTTCTGTCTGTCTGCCTGCCTGTCTGTCTCTCTCTGTCTGTCTCTCCCCTCGGCCTCTCTCTCTCTCCCCCTCTCTTTTGTCTCTCTCTGTGTCCCCCCATCTGTCTGTCTCTAACCTTGGTTTCTCTCTCTCTCCTGCTCTCCCTGTCTCCCCCTCTATGTAAAGCCTCCTGTCTGTCTACCTGTCTGTCTGTCTTTCTGTCGTCCCTTTCAAAATAAAAGCCCCATGAATTAACTGTATCTTTACATAAAGCTCAAATGAGGATTTTTGTATTGAATACTTAATGCTCATACTAATACTTTGACTACTGCTGTTAATATTTTGACTATTACCACTACTGCTATTAATACTACTGTAACGGATCCCCGTATATGAAGTGGCATGAAACTTACTGCTGGTGAAATTACTCCTTTTATTTTCTTCCTTATATCAAAATACAGTCACAATTTGTAATCTATCACCACCGTAAGAGCTTTAGCCTCATACGGGTCCATTAAACTGTTACAACCGTTGAATGTATAAAGACCATCCGTTGGTAACTAAAACCGTTGCCGTACCGTCAAGCTAACGTTCAAAAAACAAAACAAAATATGCGCTTCCTTTAACCTTTTCAAAGTAAAAGTCTGATATATATATTAGAGAGAAAACAATAAATCTTCCATGGGGTTATTTACACTCCCACCAAATTATAGTGTTTTTACAAAATGGAAATCTTAAAAACACACAATTTCCACTTACAGAATAACCCTTCAAATGTATAGGCTATACACAGATAAAACAATATCACATTTCTTAACTGTATAGTGCTTAAACAGCTTCTAGCAGTAAAACTAATTTCTGGATAGGGCGCTCCAAAGCGGGCCTGCTGATGCGCTCTCCTTTGTGGTTCAGTTTCTTTTCTCCAAACAAGATTTTGGCCCGTCTCACAAGTCCATCTTTGCCTTGAATGACTTCTGAGACCATCCCAAGTCTCCATTCGCTTCGTGGTAAGGTGTCCTCGGCGTCCAGTACTACATCCCCGACCTGCAGGTTCCTTTTAGTGCTATGCCAGCACTGTCTTGTTGTGATGTTGTGGAGGTACTCTTTTTTCCACCTACTCCAAAACTGTTCTGTCAAGTACTGCACCTGACGCCACCTCTTTCGTCCATAAAGATCCTCCTTTTCGAATTTGCCAGGTGGAGGCAAGGCTGCTCTGGATTTCATTGTGATCAGGTGGTTAGGAGTAAGTGGCTCTAAACCATTGGGGCTGTTCAAAGCATTAACTGTGAGTGGACGGCTGTTCACAATAGACATGGTTTCGTAAAAGAAGGTGCGCAATGACGTATCATTAAGCCTACCAGGGGAGAGTAGCAGAGTGGCGTTGAGAACACTTCTGACAGTTCTTATTTGCCGCTCCCACACTCCACCTGCATGGCTGGCATGAGGTGCATTCATTACAAAGTCACACTGCTTTTCTGTGAGAAATATATTCAGTCTATTCATGTCCAATTCTTGCAATGCAGCAGCCAGTTCATTTTTTGCACCCATGAAGTTAATGCCTTGGTCACATTTAATTTGTCGCACAGCACCTCTTAAAGCAATAAAGCATCTCAGTCCATTAATGAATGTGTCTGTGGACAAGTCCTCTAACATTTCGATATGAATGGCTCTAGAGCAGAAACAGGTAAAGAGCAACCCATACCTTTTTTCTTGTTTTCTCCCTTGTTTTGTCCAAAAAGGACCAAAGCAGTCCATCCCACAGTAAGTGAACGGTGGGGTGGGTTCTGTTCTTTCAACAGGCAGGTCACTCATCCTTTGGCTTTCAACTGGCCTTCTCAGCCTTCGACACGTCACACAGTGACGGATGTAGGTTGCGACTGCTCTGCTCAGTCCACAGATCCAATAGCCATTGGACCTAATTTCATTGATGGTGAAGCCTTTGCCCTGATGTTTCACTGTTTCATGGTGGTGGGCGATGATCAGATTTGTTACGTGATGTCCCTGAGGAATGATTGTTGGGTGTTTGAATGCGTTAGGGAGAGATGAGCGGCTGAGCCTACCTCCCACCTTGAGCACACCCTCTACATCCAGGAAAGCATCGAGGTGATACAGCTTGTTGTTTTCTGGAAGCTGATGTCTTTTGCTTAGTAGCTTTATCTCTTCTCCGTATGTTTGGCTTTGTATGTCCTTGATGATGAGTCGCTCTGCACTTTGTCTTTCACTAACTGTTGAGAGATCACATGATATGACCTTTCTAGCACGTCGCAAGAGACGCGCCACTGCCTTGATTGCCCGAGACCAGCATGAAATCTTTTTCAGTCTACCTCCAAGGTCAAGTTGTTCTGAGATCTTTGTCTGGAATGTCTGAGCCTTTCTAACTTCTGGGTCACCGACAGGTAGCTCTAAAAACATCTCCGTTGGTATTTCTATCTCTCTTTTCCACAGAAAGCTGGGGCCAGTGAACCAATCAGAAGAAAGCAACTCGTCTACGGTTTTCCCCCTTGATGCATAGTCTGCTGGGTTTTCATCAGTTGGTACATAGAACCATTGCTTGGGGTCTGAGGCATGACAGATTTTCTGCACTCTATTTGCTACATTTTTTCTATGTCACACATCAGAGCAATGTGATGCTGTCGGAAACGAATGAGAACACCTGTCAGGCTGTTTAACATGTCTGGGCCTGGGAGAAGGTGATCATTGAGGCTACTTCCCTTGTACTTTGTAGAGCAGTCGTAAACTACTCTCAGCTTTTCAGGTTTTTTGGGGTGATAAACACCATGGTGAGGTATGTACCATTTTTCTCCAAAAGTGCCCTCCGCACATACCTCCTCGGCGTCACCTCTTTCAATGATGTCCTTCATATAGTTAATGTAGACCTTCTTGTAACTCTCATTTGCAATGAACTTCCTTTTCAGGTGACTGAGCCTCACAGCAGCAAGCTGCTTGTTGTCAGGTAAACATGGCCTCTCTCTGAAGGGGAGGGGCATTTCATAATGTCCATGTCTGTTTATCTTTATGCTTTTCTTTAATTTGTCAAGAAAAATCAAATCTTCTTGAGAGACTGTTTTGTCATCTCCTTGAATGTCTCTGAAATCAGTCTCGAGAATTCTTATTGCATCCATTGGAGTCATCGCGGGCAGCTCCTTCACGGTTACTCTGTGACAGTGACCGTTTGACAATTGCTCATCAGAATGAGGTGTTGAACAGCCGACAATACTCCACCCTAAGTCTGTGAGAATGGCAAAGGGTTCATCATCTTTTCCTGTTATGACACGTCTGGGTACGAGAGCTCCTGAACAATTGTAGCCTATCAGTAACCCCACTTCGCAGGTAAGAAGAGGCGGTATTTGGTCTGCAATTTCTGTGAGATGGCGCCATCCTTTGGCCGTTTCGTGCGTTGGTATATGTGGTCTGTTCACAGGAATGCAGTTTTTGGTGTACGTAGGAGGCAGTTTGATGTGCACAGTGGAATTGAAACCTCTCACTCGCAGACCAGATGTCCGTTCACTTTTAAGGACCGTATTTTCGCCCATCATAGTAGTGAGTTTCAGTTTAACTGGGCAAGTAGTCAGCTGCAGTTCGTTACTTACATCTTGCTCAATGAATGTTGTGTCATTTTGTGTATCCAGCAGGGCATACACAAGTTTTTCTCTGAATGGATTATTGTCGCTCGACACCCACACTGGCACGATCATGGAGGTGTTTTCTGACTGACCTTGGCTGGTGACATTGAGGGACAGAGCAGATGTTGGTTCCGTTTCACTGCGTTGCGCTGAATTTTCCCTTTTTGCCCATTCTTTGTTTTCACCTTTTCCGTAGCCATCATTGTGAAGACATGTGGGATGTCGTCCTTTGCATGAGTCACACGTGTGGCGATGCCGGCAATCCTTTGCGTTGTGACCGGGTTTTAGACATCCATAGCACAGTCTGTTATCTTTGACGTACGTCCTTCTGTATTCCAGTTTTCTTTTCATGAAGTCTGGACATTTGCAAAGTTGGTGACTGTTATCCTGGCATAACATGCACGGGGCCTTGACCTTTTCCTTTGTTGTTGTATGCTTATTATTATCCACCACTGTTTGTGTGTTGAAGGCGCTTGCCTTATTTCTTTTGCTTTCCCTAGTGCTCCACTTGTCTTGACAGGATTCAGCTGAATGGAGAGCGAGGAAAGAGGTGATTGGATTGCAGGCGGTTTCGGCCTCCACGGACATGAACTTAGCAAAGTCCTTGAAGCTAGGGAAATCCTTTCCCTCTGTGAGACGCAATGTCACTTGCCGGTTCCATCCTGAGGCTAGCCACTCTGGCAGTTTCCGCATCAACTTCTGATTTTCCTCACAATCGTTTAGGATGTTTAAGCCTTTTACATGGGGCATGGCCTGCAGACAGGCGTTTAAGAAATCTGAGAAATCTCTCAGTCCTTCCACATCTTTAGACTGTATCTTTGGCCAGTTGGATAACTTTTCTCTAAAGGCTTTTTGAATGATAAACGGCTGGCCATACCTCTGATTGAGCTTGTTCCAAGCGTCACTGTAAGCCTCGCTGTCGCTACGATAGAATGCCCCTTCTAAGCATTTGTGAGCTGAGCCACCTACATATCTCTTGAGGTAGTGCAGCTTATCGGTAGTGGGAATGTTCTTTCTATCTATAAGGGACGTAAATGAAGCCTTCCACTCAACAAAGTCAATTGGATTGCCATTAAACACTCTTTGCTCTGGCATTGGAAGTCTGTTAATAGCAATGCTGTCCTGAACAGCTTGTGCTAGGCAGGATACATTAAAGGGAGGAGATGGAGTGACAACCGTGTGAGGGTGCGTTGTTGCAGGGGGAAGGGAGCGTATAGGGTCCTGATATGACTGGGCATCAGACTCCTCTTTTGCTTCTCTGTCATATGATTCAAGTCTGGCTAGGGCAGCCTTTACGTCTTTTTCAGCTTGTAATCGTTCTAATTCGGCCTTGTGTTTTCCTAATTCCCTCCTGTGTTCTTCCTCTAAAGCTCGTATTTTTTCCTTTTGTCTCTTTTCCTCCGTTAGCATCTTATATTCAGCCTCCTTAGCAGCTAACTCTGCTCGCTTGGCTGCAACGACTGCCAGTCAGTGCTGAAGCAGAGGAGCCATAAATGGACCGGGCATAGTCGGGCTCAAGTAGCTCACGCAAACGCCGTCCTTCTTGTTCTGCATCATATTCTCCATTTACGCCAGTCAGTCTCTCGTTCAAGATTGTGATAATGTCACTTGTTACTGCTGCACAAGCATCAACTTTCCGCCTTAGCTCAGTATCGGGCGGGCCGCACTCTCTCAGTTCATCATACACTTTCATGATATCCATTTTCCTTATTTCCAAATTGTCTGCGAGGGATACCAAGCGACTTTCCGTTAGCTCAGATTTTAGTTCTTGACGTGTCTGACGAGCTTGGGCTTTCCACTGTTCATAAAGGCTAACAAGTCTCCTTGCCCGTTTGCTCTGCGGTATGCTAGCATCTTTTTTACATTACATTTCATTTAGCTGACGCTTTTATCCAAAGCGACTTACATGATATACAGTATACAGTAGACACAGCAACGGTGAGCAATGAGGGTTAAGTGTCTTGCTCAAGGACACAACGACATGGACTGGCTGAGCCGGGGTTTGAACCTCCGACCCTCTGATTGAAAGACCGACTTGCTAACCACTGAGCCACAGTCGCCTGCTGCATGTCATCATCACACCTCAACAACAACAACGCCTTCTGTGAGGATGATGATGATGAAGAAGTGACGCATGATCAGAGCCGGGGTTTGAACCACCGACCTTCTGATTGAAAGACCGACTTGCTAACCACTGAGCCACAGTCGCCCATCTTTTCAATAGGAACACGTTGCCGGTCAGTACGTCTAACAGCTACATCTGTATCATCATCGTCATCACTTAAAAGTGCAGCAAGAATCTTCTGTTTGTTTTGCAAATACTCTTTTAGTTCTTGTCTAACAGCACCTTGTTCCATTTCCTTTTCTAGCATTTCCTTGTATTCATGAATTACCTTTCGAAGGATTTCGATCTGTTGCTCTTTATCCTTGCTGAGCAGAGTAGCATCGTTTCCATCCATTTTCGTTAGCCTTTCTCCGTCTTCCGGCTTCCTTTAACCTTTTCAAAGTAAAGGTCTGATATATATATATATATATATATATATATTAGAGAGAAAACAATAAATCTTCCATGGGGTTATTTACAACTACTATAACTATTACTACATACTAATACAACTAATACTACGAATACTAATACTTCTACTCATACTATTATTTCAACTACTACTTTTACTCATACTACCGTTATTAAAACTACTCTCCATCTCTATCTGTCAACGCTTTTGGGCTTCAACAGTTTTTAGCAGGTAGATACTCTTTTCTGTATGTTAAGCTATTTTAACCTATATTTAGCTATATTCAGCTATCTGCTAAATTGAACTTTATTGAGCTTTATTCAGCAATTTACAGCTATAATGAGCTATAGTGAGCTATATTCTGCTATTTTGAGCTTTATTGAGCTATATTGAGCTTTATTCAGGGGCTCAGTGGTTAGCAAGTCGGTCTGTCAATCAGAGGGTCGGTGGTTCGATCCCCGGCTCCGGCAGTCTGTGTCGTTGTGTCCTTGAGCAAGACACTTAACCGTAATAGTGTCTACGGTCTACTGTATAGCATGTAAGTCGCTTTGGATAAAAGCGTCAGCTAAATGTAATGTTATACAGCTATATTCTGCTATTTTGAGCTTTATTCAGCAAAATTCAACTGTTTTTAGCTATTAGCTATATTCAGCTATATTCAGCTTTATTCAGCAATTTACAGCTATAATGAGCTATATTCAGCTATATTCAGCTTTTCTGAGCTTTATTCAGCTTTATTCAGAGATAATTCAACTATTTTTAGCTATTAGCTATATTCAGCTTTCTTCAGATATTTACAGCTATAATGAGCTATATTGAGCTATATTCTGCTATTTTTAGCTTTATTCAGCTTTATTCAGCAATATTCAACAATTTTCAGCTATTAGCTATATTAAGCTATATTGAGCTATATTGAGGTATGTTCAGCTATTTTCAGTTTAATTTAATTTTTGTAGCTATTTTTTCATATATTTAAAATTTAAGCTTCAGCTTTTAGCACTCCAACGCATTTTCTGCAGGAAATGCTATTTCTATAACCTATATTTTAACCTATATTTTAACCTATATTTAGCTATATTCAGCTATCAGAATTCAGCTATAATTATATTCAGCTATAATTGAAGAAATTATATATAATTATATTCAGCTATAATTGCATGCTGCAATTTCATTGGCTGTCAGTGAGTACCAGCTATACACGACTTGCCCCCGCGTACTAACGAGGAATAATATTAAATATAATAATAATAATCATGTTATTTGGCATCTAAAATGTATGCAGTTTAGTGTAAATGTTGCATTAAGCCGTGCACGTGCGTAAAAGTGTTCTTCAGCAGTTTCCGTAGTGTAGTGGTTATCACGTTCGCCTAACGCGCAAAAGGTCCCCTGTTCGAAACTGGGCGGAAACACTGTTCTTTGTTCTTGCTTACTCCACAAAGTAAAACTCTGATTGGAATTTTCATCAGACTGGATAATAGGTCAAACTGCCTTGTTGTGTGATGAAAGCAATTAATTATGAATATTGTCAGTCATTTTACACTCACCTAAAGGATTATTAGGAACACCTGTTAAATTTCTCATTAATGCAATTATCTAATCAACCAATCACATGGCAGTTGCTTCAATGCATTTAGGGGTGTGGTCCTGGTCAAGACATCTCCTGAACTCCAAACTGAATGTCAGAATGGGAAAGAAAGGTGATTTAAGCAATTTTGAGCGTGGCATGGTTGTTGGTGCCAGACGGGCCGGTCTGAGTATTTCACAATCTGCTCAGTTACTGGGATTTTCATGCACAACCATTTCTAGGGTTTACAAAGAATGGTGTGAAAAGGGAAAAACATCCAGTATGCGGCAGTCCTGTGGGCGAAAATGCCTTGTTGATGCTAGAGGTCAGAGGAGAATGGGCCGACTGATTCAAGCTGATAGAAGAGCAACTTTGACTGAAATAACCACTCGTTACAACCGAGGTATGCAGCAAAGCATTTGTGAAGCCACAACACGCACAACCTTGAGGCGGATGGGCTACAACAGCAGAAGACCCCACCGGGTACCACTCATCTCCACTACAAATAGGAAAAAGAGGCTACAATTTGCAAGAGCTCACCAAAATTGGACAGTTGAAGAATGGAAAAATGTTGCCTGGTCTGATGAGTCTCGATTTCTGTTGAGACATTCAGATGGTAGAGTCAGAATTTGGCGTAAACAGAATGAGAACATGGATCCATCATGCCTTGTTACCACTGTGCAGGCTGCTGGTGGTGGTGTAATGGTGTGGGGGATGTTTTCTTGGCACACTTTAGGCCCCTTAGTGCCAATTGGGCATCGTTTAAATGCCACGGCCTACCTGAGCATTGTTTCTGACCATGTCCATCCCTTTATGGCCACCATGTACCCATCCTCTGATGGCTACTTCCAGCAGGATAATGCACCATGTCACAAAGCTCCAATCATTTCAAATTGGTTTCTTGAACATGACAATGAGTTCACTGTACTAAAATGGCCCCCACAGTCACCAGATCTCAACCCAATAGAGCGTCTTTGGGATGTGGTGGAACGGGAGCTTAGTGCCCTGGATGTGCATCCCACAAATCTCCATCAACTGCAAGATGCTATCCTATCAATATGGGCCAACATTTCTAAAGAATGCTTTCAGCACCTTGTTGAATCAATGCCACGTAGAATTAAGGCAGTTCTGAAGGCGAAAGGGGGTCAAACACAGTATTAGTATGGTGTTCCTAATAATCCTTTAGGTGAGTGTATATTGTAAGGAGAAAGCTGGGTATTTTAACTCTTGTCCTACTAGCATCTAGAAGAAAACTCCCCGTCAGGGAATCGAACCCTGATCTTCCGCGTGACAAGATGAGATACTGTCCACTATACTAACGAGGAATAATGTTTTGACGTTTTGGGCTAGTTTTTTGGCGGGAAAGTTTATTACACATTTACTGTCCCTCAAAGACATAGCAGCTATGACTGAATCCAGTTGGAAATCATGTTATTTGGCATCTGAAATGTATGCAGTTTAGTGTAAATGTTGCATTAAGCCGTGCACGTGCGTAAAAGTAATCTTCAGCAGTTTCCGTAGTGTAGTGGTTATCACATTCGCCTAACACGTGAAAGGTCCCCTGTTCGAAACTGGGCGGAAACACTGTTCTTTGTTCTTGCTTACTCCACAACTCTGATTGGAATTTTCATCAGACTGGATATTAGGTAAAACTGCCTTGGTGTGTGCTGAATGCAATTCCTTATGAATATTGTCAGTCATTTTATATTGTAAGGAGAAAGCTGGGGATTTTGACTCTTGTCCTGCTAGGATCTAGAAGAAAACTCCCCGTCAGGGAATCGAACCCTGGTCTCCCGCGCGGCGACCGGGGATTCTTTAGCTAAACGCCCTAAACGAGTCTTCCATTCATTCTCTATGGCGGTGCAGTCTACATCCAGGACATGGTAAAACCTTACACCCCATCTCGTGCGCTCCGCTCGGCTTCTGCCAATCGCCTTGTAGCTCCGTCACTGAGAGCTAAACACTCAACAAAGTCTCGACTGTTCTCTGTCCTGGCTCCTCGATGGTGGAATGAGCTCCCCATTGACATCAGAACAGCAGAAAGTCTCTACATCTTGCGTCGCAAACTAAAAACACATCTTTTCCGACTGTACCTTGAATAAAGGATGTAGCACGATAGTAGCACTGAAATGGCTCTTACTGATAGCACTCTGTAGTTGAACTTTTTGACGAAATTGTACCTTCTTGATTCTTGTTCTGATTCTTGTTTGTAACCGTAGAATGCACTTATTGTAAGTCGCTTTGGATAAAAGCGTCAGCTAAATGAAATGTAATGTAATGTAATGTGCTGAAAACCGCCGATGTAATATATCTTTGGCCGCCAGTGGCGCAGTGGAGCCGTTTTGAGTTTCCCCGGCTCCTCTTCCGGTCCCCCCTCCTTTCCTGTCTCAGTCGCAGTCGGAACAGAGATTTGACATCACGTATTTTCTGCAGCTCTCCGTTGTGTGGACGTTACGCGAAACAGTAAGTTATTAAAATGAATAACAATACCTCATACGTAATGATAATTAATGTTATCATGTTCTAGTTCACTTGAAAGCTGTGACGTTAGTCATGTTTATTCAGTTTTTTTTATTCATGTGTAACTTCTTTGTATTTCTGTGGCCGGAAGTATCACAAGTTAACGTGAATGTGCATTCAAATGTATTATATCATGTTTTCTACTGTAAGTCCGTAACATGCTTGTAATTATACTGTGGATAGTTTGTTACACACGCAGTGAAAGAACAGCACGGACCCGCGGCTTCATTTGAATCACGTGAACGCGCATACACGTGCACGTCTCCGCTGAGTAACGTTACTGAGGAACGTCTTTAAGATGCATGTAGTTTATAGTCATGTTCATGAACTGCTCCACATTTATGTGACAGAAAGAGGTACTAATGAACTACTAGTTAGTGGTATTAATATTATTTGTTTTACTGAAGTACAAGATCTGTATACCTTCTCCTCCACTGTTAAATCAGAGAACACCAGAATGTGATACAGTTGTTTATTACATAATCATATGCCACATGTCTGTTTGGGATGTCAACAGGTGAATTGAACTCTGGGCGTTTCTTGATCAGACACTTCACACTTTATTTGAGTCACATGACTGGAGGGGTGGGGGGGTCTGCCATTGAAATGTAAATAGTGTGGCTGTGTACAGGAAGACAGCTGTGTACAGGAAGACAGATACTTCACACTTAATTGTTACTTGAGTCACATGACTTGGGGGGGAAGAGGGGGGGTCACCTTCACGTTCTTTTCCATGTGTAGTTCAAAGAGTTTTACCCACAGGAGGGGGGCATACAGGAAAACACACACTTAAGCTACACAAATGCTAGGAGATGTCAGACTGCTGTACTAACCTTCTATGCCCTGTTTTCCATAGAGACCATCTACAAACTTCTGGTATGAAAACAATGCCTGTCTATAACGTATTAATATACTCTATTCTTTGTCATAACAGGAAAAATGTGCAAACTGTTGTTTTACCCTGGGAAAATGGCAGTTTCTTTCTGTAAGGGGCCACTGGGATTTCTCCGTCAGGATCCGACTGATGCTGCCAAAGTCCTGAAAGACAACCCGTCTCTGCAGGACAAGTCTGCACCTATGAAGTAGAAGCTGGTCAGGCTAAATGCACTGACTGTGGTCCGCCGGAGAGGAGGAGACCCTTCAGAGATAACTGAGGTGACTGGAGAATACATCCTGCAGTTTGGGAAGTACAAGGGGAAGTCCTTCCGCTGGCTCCTGGAGAATGACATTGGGTATACCATCTACCTAATCAGGAACCAGCAAAAGGAGGAGGCTGCTGGAGTGTTCATGGCAGCAGGGCATAACAAGGACAGCCTACTGTCATTTGTGAGCTATTCCCTCAGCTTTCCAGAAATCCAGTCTCTTCTCAGCTATGAGGAACATAAGCCAGCTGTGACAGCAGCAGCAGCAGCAGCCTCAGAGGATGACCAGCTGGTTGGTTTTGGCTCTCGTGCCAAAAACACCTGGCGAGAGATTTGGGACAGCAGGAAGGATGGCTATGCATCCTTCATTGTGAAGAAAAGCTGTGCTGCAGGGACAAAGATGCACAAACTCCAGCTCTACCTCAAGAAGAAGCTGCACCCCTCTGGCTCCTCTCCAAGGACACAACCCCCACCTGCTGAAGCCACGTTGGGTCTGTCAGAAAGATGTACACGCTGTCATACACACTTTAAGTCCCCAAATACAAGAAGATATTAATGACATTGTTTGTCTGTTTGCATCCCAGGGATGGATGAAGATAAAGAGCTGGAGAGAGGGATGCTGAGTATCTCTCCTTCAAGCAGCATGTGCAGAGCAGTGAGTAAACGTTTGGTGTCTTTTATTTCTTTGTTTCTACTCGCTGAAGATTCAAAATCATTTACAGTTCAGCCCATTTGCTATTGATCGTGTATTCTACTCAGCATTTATGATATTGTTTTGTCCGTGTTTAACAGCTGTTTTTGCATCATCGTCATCGTCTGCCAGACAACGACAGGGTTTGGCAACAGAAAGAGGTTTTGAACTCTTATCCCACATGAAGCACGACTTTCTCGTTCCGTCTCATGTTCATGAGCATGTTGTGGTCATGTTCGTCTAGTGACTATGAATTGATCCCAGCCGTGATGAGGGTACGTATCAGTCTGTGTTTTCTTCTGCTCCTTTTCCTTTATGTAAGAACAGATGTACATGTGGAACTGCTGTGTTCCCTAACACCTGATTGCATGCGTTTGAAGCGTCATTTTGCTTCCCCGGCCTCGGTTAAATCTTAATGACTGGCTACTGAATATTAACCCATTCAAACATGAACACATGTGTATGAATGAAGTATAGTCTTTCTATAATAGTGTTAGAAACAGTCTGTTTCATTGAATTTGGCTGAGAAAAGCAGGTGAAGTAAAGATACTTTCTGCCGTTACTAACAGTAGTGTTTGTGTATATGTGTATGTATATTTGTGTATATAAATAACAAACAAGGGTTTTCCGTTGCAGTACCATCTGCAACACTGGCTGCACCAGCCAAGGCTCAGCGTTCACAAGTAGATGGTAAACCTATCATAATTCTGTCTATTCATTGAAACATTACCTGTCATATTCACTGTGCTTGTATTGGTTATAAACCATGAATTGATTCCCTTTTGTGATCCTTCCCTCCTCGCAGACCCTGCTTTTCCTTCTGTAAAGAGCCCTGTGCCTGTTCCCCAGCAGCTCGTGTGTCTGATGCCAGAAGGAGACGCTCATCTGTCCACAGAGGCGACCGTCACAGTGCCTGGTGTGTATTATTTTACCTGGATTGGTATCCTAAAAATCCATATGCAGTGTCCATCAAACGGTTGTTCATTCTTTAAAATCTTTATTGTTGTAAATAAGATACTAGTGCACTGTTTTCAGACCAAAAGTAGGCAGCACTCCAGCGTACAGCTGGCTGAGTTTCACGGACTACAGTGTCATGTTACATTCCTGCTTCATCTTACTGTCAATAATAACAACATGTTCAATGTTCTCTACAGCGTCAGAGGCACTCCTGGTTTCTCCTGAGACGTCTGAAGAGCCGGGTCCACTGCAAACTGCACAAAGAGATGAAAGTCAGTGTTGAATGTTTTTGATTTGTTTGAGTACATTGTAAAAAGATAAGATCAGAATCTTAATAGTTTGCGATGTCTTTCTTGTCATCTGACCAGGTGAGCCACCAGCTGTCCCCACCTGTCTTCCTCCACAGCTTCCTGCTCCGACCGTCAGCCAGTGGGCCTGTTCACAGCAGCAGAGGATCTGGATGGAGACAAAGCAACAAAAGCATATATACATTATTATATTTGTTTTACACATTTGTGTTGTGTTTATGTGACTTTGCACTATGTGCTCAGTGTTCAATATTGACTGTCCCTGTTGTGGTTAATAAACATATTTCATGGACTAATGTCTACATGTCTTATTAAAATGTGAACCATTAACAGTAAAGTAATTAAGTAATTATGCAATTCAAATGTTTGTAGTAGGGAAACAGTAATATGATAGATCAATGGCCATAAATAAGTACTTATATGATCTATCTGCCACTACAACATAGTGACAATCAGAAAAAAGAAAAGTGGGATACACTTTTCTTGATTCATAAATAGCTCTTCATCATTGATGTGTGGCATTGCCCAAATACTCGAGAATAGAATAGAACAGGATAATATTTGAGTCTTAGGTGCTGAAAACAGAGGATGTTCAGCTCCTTAGACAGCATTAATAATGCTGCAATTTCATTGGCTGTCAGTGAGTACCAGCTATACACGACTTGCCGCCAAACTGGTGCAGCACTTCTCCTCTGACCCGCAGCATCAGACAAACAGGTAATGACGGTGTTTGTGCAATCCCCACGTTGTTTGGTGATAAATTAACCACAACATTAGCGCCGCTGAAAACATTACGTCACAACTGGTCCGACGTTTCCTAAAAAAATAAACAAACAAAAAACTCACGAAATCCGTGATTTCAAAGCCTTGTCCAGCTGTTTACTGACGTTAGTCATGTTTAATGAAGAGAGAGAGGGAGAGATATACAGACCGGCATCTTCTTTGTGTTGTATAAATGCCGTTTAGATAATTTTGAAAGTATGTTGATCAGTATGTAGTATGTAGCCAATCATCTTTATTCATAATGAAAATGTAAGCTAGCTGTCTAATCTAGCTAGCTGTCTAGTCAGAAAACAGTAAAACATGTGTACTGTGTTGTCAGCTTTATAGAGATTATGTAAGTCACTCTTGATTATTATGCACAACATTGATTTATCTCATTTACAAAATCTGCAGCATAATGCCAAGAAAAGACAGACTCCAAAAGCAGGAGGACAGGGAACTGCAGCAAGCAGCTCAGGGTAGCAGCTCTCTTTTATCTTGGATCAGGCCATCAACTAGTAAAACAAATGAGGGAGAATTTATTTATTTATTATTTTTAATTTCATAAATAATTTTGGCGATGGGTGCCCTTTTTATTGGTTTGAGCACCTGCCCCCCAAAATGTCTGTGCACGTGCCTGCTTTAATTGTTTGAAAAGTTCCATTGTGCCATGCAACACTCACCATCCAGCAGCTTTGCTTTCCACCTGCTGGCTGCAGCACTTGCTTCAAACTCAACAGCGTGAGGCAGCAGAGAAACAGGTGTTTGTAACGACTATGACTGGACACCGACACCTGTCTGTGCGCCAGGAGATGCACTTCCTCCACTGGCCACTAGATGTCTCTAGAGAAACTGGCCGTGAGAGAGTGAATGAGAGGATCTGGGACTTCTCTTGAAAGACGTTTCTGAATCCAGATCAAATATATCCATTTGTGTCTGCGTTCATGATGAACCCCTGTAGTGAAAGAGTTAGAGCACTGACATCTCACAATGGATGTCCGCACATCACTTGAAGATTAACCCCGACAAGACGGAATTACTTCTCCTTCCAAGGAAAGTTTCCCCCACTCACGACCTGACGATTACTTTCAACAACTCAGTCTTGGCCCCGACCCCGACTGCCATGAACCTCGGTGTGACCCTGGACAGTCAACTCTCCCTGACTGCCAACATTACCGCAACAACTCGTTCCTGCAGATTCATGCTGCACAACATCAGGAGAATACGTCTACTTCTCACCCAGAAGGCGGCACAGGTTCTGGTCCAGGCTCTGGTCATCTTGGTCTAGACTACTGTAACTCCCTCCTGGCGGGTCTACCTGCTGGTGCCATCCGACCTTTGCAGCTCATCCAGAATGCAGCAGCTCGACTGGTCTTTAACTGAAATTCACCCACACTACTCCGCTCCTCCGCGACCTTCACTGGTTACCGGTGGCCGCCCGCATCCGCTTCAAAACACTGGTACTGGCGTACCGTGCTACGAACAGATCTGGTCCAGTCTACATCCAGGACATGGTAAAACCTTACACCCCAGCTTGTGTGCTCCGCTCGGCTTCTGCCAATCGCCTTGTAGCTCCGTCACTGAGAGCTAAACACTCCACAAAGTCTCGACTGTTCTCTGTCCTGGCTCCTCGATGGTGGAATGAGCTCCCCATTGACATCAGAACAGCAGAAAGTCTCTATATCTTCCGTCGCAAACTAAAAACTCATCTTTTCTGACTATACCTTGAATAAAGGATGTAGCACTATAGTAGCACTGAAAATGGCTCTTACTGATAGCACTCTGTAGTTGAACTTTATTAATGAAATTGTACCTTCTTGATTCTTGTTGTTCTGATTCTTGTTTGTAACCGTAGAATGCACTTATTGTAAGTCGCTTTGGATAAAAGCGTCAGCTAAATGAAATGTAATGTAATGTAAAGCACTGCTGCAGGTCACAGCATACGGCGTGACACCGGCAGTAGGCTGAGCACAAGTGTTTTGTATCGAATGCCTTCGGCTGAGTGGTGAAGTGTGGGAGCCGGAGATCGGAGCCCATTCGTCATTTCTACTAAAGTTAGTCTTTTCATACTAAATCACGTCTTTGTGGTCCCGTGCTGCGCTGGGGAGGAGATGCATCATCAGTTACATAAAGGTGTGTGTGGTCTGTAAATGCAACATGTTCTCATCTGGTGTTTCAGGGCCTTCAGGCCTGAAGCCTCAGATTAGATTTAGTTTAGCATAACTGCAGAGGACTGTGGATTTTGTCCTCCCTCTTCTCAATGGAGTCGCTCTACAAAAGGGATTGCTCCACGGCAAGATAGAAGGATGGACCAGAGTAACCAGGAACACTTCCATGTATGTGCCATGTGAGTGTTGCATGAAAGCTATACGAGTTAGGGTGACTGGGGCCGCTATATCCTCATTAGAAGAGTCTGACATCATGGGAAGTGAAGTGACGTGGAGGACTCCGTGGTTTACTGAGAGGAAACAGAGCCAGCCGGGCAGTTTGCTGTTGCAGCACAGACAGCGTAGCTTAGATCTAAAAGATGGTTATGTCACAGCTGACTTTGACAACGGGGATGAGCTCTTTGAATTCAATGGCCGCCTGCATTTATTCCAGCCAAAGTATGGCTATTGAAATTTCACACAGACTTGCCACTGAACCAGAATAGGACACAGAAACAAACAGACCAAGTGAAGGGTAAAGAAAATGTTTTATTTCTCTGGAGGGTTCTTTCCTTAACGCCGTCAGACACTTAGAACAAACATCTAAGTCTGTCGTGTCAAACGTTCAGTGGGCGTAACAATACAATGATGCTGCGACAGCCGCTGTCCTCGCTGGTCACTTAGACTCATCGACATGGGACACGCCGTCCGGGCTGAAGAACGCCGAAGGTACCCTTAAAGATGGACTTCAGAATGACCGAAACGAGCCTTTAACCCTGAGTGCAAGCACTTCAGTGCTTTTCTCCAAAGAGCACGAAACAAAGAGACGTCACCCGGTGACAAGTTGAGGGGTTCGGTGCAGTCCTCAAATCTCTCTGATGTTACTTTAACAAGCTCCTGGGACTTGAATGAAAACAGGGACTACTTTGTCGGGCAGCGGGTACAATGGCAACGCAAAGAAAATACCTGACCATCCGGAGTTGAATTGATTGACAGGTGTCTCTAACCCGTCGCACTCAGCCATGGCGCTCGCGCGACATCAGGCGCTCACAGTATCAGTTTCTCTCAGCTGATGAAGTTTGTGGTGCTGTTGAGCCGCATTGAGTAATAGAGGGAGAGGTGTTTCTATTATTTTGTCCATGTCAGTCATATCGCCGTGTCAGTATGACATAACCCGATGAGTGAAGACAATGTTAACAGTGCTAAATTAGATATTCAGAGCATTAACCTAGCAGCAAACAATGATCAGTTATAAAATATGTCAACGACCTAGAGGAGTAAAGTCTACCTGAGCAGAATGAAGTCGGTGTGTGTTCTCAGAGCTTCTCCTTGCTTTGGTTACCTGGCGAGCCGGCTGCGCTCACCTTTCAGTGCACGGCTCTCATACGGTGGTCACAGCTGATAACTCCGCCCCCAAACTGACAGCTTCGTCGCAGAAGGGTAGCGCCCCACCTCCGGTTCTCGCTCAAATAAACACGGCTATCTCTGCGAGCGCGTGTTAGCACCATTAGCTGCAAGCCGCTAGCTCGGCCGTTGCCATGTTGAGAGCCGTTAAGAGGCAATAGAAACGCTCCCAGTCTCCTACATAGCACTTTAAAGGATTCGTTATCTGGATTCAAGGCAGAAGGGTATTGATCTGTTTCTAATAACCCACACTGGGCTATTTTATTTATATTACATCATTATTTAATTTCTTGAATGTGAATTTTCCATGTACAGTACATCAAAATGTACGGGATTCTTTCCATGTTGTTAAATCTGTTGAAGATGGAAAACAGAAGCAAAGTAGCTCTGTTTTGTTGTACAAGTCGTCCTGGAGGATGGAGCTCACACTCAGAGGCCGTGAATGAACGGGAACTCTCGTGTCCCGTGTTCTTCAAAGACACGTAGTCGGTCTGGTCTTCGCACCGTGGCGTTTCAGAGGCCTCCACCTGCCCGCTGCTCCAGCAGAGACACGCCTCCTGGTCCGTTTTCTGCCCGCCTCCTCCTCCGCCTCGACCTTCCTGTCAGTCTCCGCTTCTGTGCAGCCGAATGCTGTCCGTGTACGAGACTGCCGGGTCCCCGTCAACGCGTCTGTCCCTGCATGTGCAGACAGACGGTGGCTGAGAAGCTCCAGTCGGTCTACTGGCCGGTCTTCTTCTCCTTCTGGAAACTGAAGCTGGTCCGCCGGCTCAGCTTCCGCTGCTTCTGGGCAAAGTAATCGGCCCGAGAGGTGCTGGCTCGGGACTCCAGGATATAGTTCACCTGGAAATACACATTCGGGATGTATTTCAGAATGTTGATTTGAAACGTCAAAAGCTTTACCATAAACACAATGAAACAACAAAGACATTCCATAGTGACTCACTAACCAAAGACCCAAAGTCTTAGATCAGATGTAACGAATTTATAGGAAATGTTTTCATCGCCGGATTAGCAGAGCTTTGTTAGCGGCTATTCTAAAATAAAAACAAAGTCTACTAATTCTGCAGGCAGGGAGAGTAAGTAGCAAAAATACCAGCGACCGGTATTGTTTTTGTGGACAATTTATATTACATTTATTATATCAATCTGCTCACTATCCGATCAGACAGGTCACATGGAAGAGGACACACATGAGAGGACAGCGCTGACCACGGACCGTAGTTCAAAGCAGAAACTAGCTTGATACATTTTTAAGTGTTTGTTAATACATCAACAACTACATCTGCAACTTGTGTGTTAACAGATAATAAATGGACAAAATAAAAACACAATTGCAATGAAATAATATAAAATATATGTCTCTGTTTTGTATGTAAATACTGAAGTAAAATACCATGAGTTCTGAATTATGAAACGTCGCCCTCAGGAAACACAACTCACCTTGAGCACTATTTCGTTGACGGTAGCAGCATCGGACTCGAAGAAGAGCGGCTTGTAGTCGTGGTTGCTCAGATAAGTGACCTTAAATATTGCATGACCTGTAAGACATGGAGGACAAACAGAGTTTAATGAGACAGACAATGGCCACGCCCTCTCTTCCTGTCTGCACATCTTCAGCCATGTCTTTGTGTGACAACACGAAGGGGTCACCTCTCTTCGGGGCTGGAGAAGACCACTAGCAGGACAAAATAAGAGTATGTCAAATATTCCTACCCCCAAAAAAGAAGTCAAGATTATGTAAAATGTCACTTTGGTTTGTCCGACTGAATTCTATGGATTCTCAGGAAGGCGCTATGGACTGCTATAGGACTGGCAGGACAAAGACAATACATATTTACAATGACCATAACCATGCCTTCATTGGCTCTCACAGATCAAACTTGATCAAATGGAATCCAATGACCTGAGACAGAGAATGTCATTGGACGATTCACGGTGGTATTTTCACAAAAAATGACAAACATCACAGAATATGTACATGAATTCTCTGAGTGGCTTGTTTTGTTTCTGTAACATTGTAGAATACGGACCAGGCAGGTGGAGGAAACCTCTCCAGTAACATGATCAACCACTTGTGTCTTATCAATCTCAGAAGTTAAACATTCAATATCAATAACTTCACTTTTTTTCCCCTGTAAAAGGGTTTTCACTATTTTTTGGGAGAGTCTTTCCTAATCCAATGTGAGGTCCAGGACAGGGATGTCGTATCATCAAAGTGATGGAGAAATGTGCTCATGAATCTAAGACTTAATCATACATAACAGCATGGCTATTCTAATCAGAGCACTCACAATAGAAAGCAGCACTATATACTGTATATTTTCAATGTATGAAATGCTCTCTAAAATCAGCTGGGAGAGGCAGATGTTGTGTTCATCTTCAGGCTAAAAGCATGCGTGTTGTGGTAGAAGCTGTGAGCATGTTTCTACTGTGACCATCATGTGGAGGCGTGGTGTTTCTACTGTGACCACCATGTGGAGGCGTGGTGTTTCTACTGTGACCATCATGTGGAGGCGTGGTGTTTCTACTGTGACCATCATGTGGAGGCGTGGTGTTTCTACTGTGACCATCATGTGGAGGCGTGGTGTTTCTACTGTCACCATGTGGAGGCGTGGTGTTTCTACTGTCACCATGTGGAGGCGTGGTGTTTCTACTGTGACCACCATGTGGAGGCGTGGTGTTTCTACTGTGACCACCATGTGGAGGCGTGGTGTTTCTACTGTGACCATCATGTGGAGGCGTGGTGTTTCTACTGTGACCATCATGTGGAGGCGTGGGGTTTCTACTGTGACCACCATGTGGAGGCGTGGTGTTTCTACTGTGACCATCATGTGGAGGCGTGGTGTTTCTACTGTGACCATCATGTGGAGGCGTGGTGTTTCTACTGTGACCATCATGTGGAGGCGTGGTGTTTCTACTGTCACCATGTGGAGGCGTGGTGTTTCTACTGTGACCATCATGTGGAGGCGTGGTGTTTCTACTGTGACCACCATGTGGAGGCGTGGTGTTTCTACTGTGACCACCATGTGGAGGCGTGGTGTTTCTACTGTGGCCATCATGTGGAGGCGTGGTGTTTCTACTGTGGCCATCATGTGGAGGCGTGGTGTTTCTACTGTGACCATCATGTGGAGGCGTGGTGTTTCTACTGTGACCACCATGTGGAGGCGTGGTGTTTCTACTGTGACCATCATGTGGAGGCGTGGTGTTTCTACTGTGACCACCATGTGGAGGCGTGGTGTTTCTACTGTGACCACCATGTGGAGGCGTGGTGTTTCTACTGTGACCATCATGTGGAGGCGTGGTGTTTCTACTGTGACCATCATGTGGAGGCGTGGTGTTTCTACTGTGACCATCATGTGGAGGCGTGGTGTTTCTACTGTCACCATGTGGAGGCGTGGTGTTTCTACTGTGACCACCATGTGGAGGCGTGGTGTTTCTACTGTGACCATCATGTGGAGGCGTGGTGTTTCTACTGTGACCACCATGTGGAGGCGTGGTGTTTCTACTGTGACCACCATGTGGAGGCGTGGTGTTTCTACTGTGGCCATCATGTGGAGGCGTGGTGTTTCTACTGTGGCCATCATGTGGAGGCGTGGTGTTTCTACTGTGACCATCATGTGGAGGCGTGGTGTTTCTACTGTGACCATCATGTGGAGGCGTGGTGTTTCTACTGTGACCACCATGTGGAGGCGTGGTGTTTCTACTGTGACCATCATGTGGAGGCGTGGTGTTTCTACTGTGACCATCATGTGGAGGCGTGGTGTTTCTACTGTGACCATCATGTGGAGGCGTGGTGTTTCTACTGTGACCATCATGTGGAGGCGTGGTGTTTCTACTTTGACCACCATGTGGAGGTGCTCGGGCCACTCACTGGGGCTTCTCTCCTCCACCAGGTCGCAGGCACAGAGGTGGTCCGAGTCGATGGAGATGGGTTTCTGTCGAATCCAAAACTTGGTGCTGGCCTTCTGATTGGTGACAGGATCGATCTCCACCTTCTCTCCTGAAATGCCTGAAGAAACAGGTGTGTCCATTTGTAAATGGAAGACATATTTCATACATGCATTGTTGGACTACACAAATCTAACTTTGGACAAACCTCCATGTTCCTGTGTGGGGTATCTCAACAACTATTGGGTGGACTGTCATGATATTTGCTACAAGTTTGAATACATTTGGTGACACCCTTTGACTTTTCCTCTATCATCAGGATAAACATTTCAAGGTGTCGAGTGCTTTGGTTTTGGGGTTTATAATAAAATAGAGATAAAACTATAAAAAGTGCCGGAGAACCTTTTAAGAGGAGACCACCGAGAAGGTGATCTCTTTCCATAGATCTGAAGATGCGAGCAGGAATAAAGATGTCTCTATATCATAAAAAAACCTAGAAGGAAAGAATATGAACTAAAGAGACACTTTATAAAAACACAATATCCTGAAATAAAGTGTATAATCAAGTGCTAAATATCTAGATAAATGTCTAAAATACCTAAACTCCCACAGCTGAGTGCTTCATCAGTTAGACTATCGGGTAGAGTCCGTATGGAGATGGTCTGTGCCAGCGGGTACCATGTTGCTATGCCCCGTAACAGTTTACAGCATCAATGATGCTCTTTGCAGTAACACAATGGTGGACGGTGGAACCAGCAAAGAAACAAAACACAGCGTGTCCTGCACCAGCGAATCTAGCCAGCACTAGCTCCACATGTCGGCAGATGACATCATGCGCTAATTTAGCGAGCACGACGGCGTCGCACAGCCTGCAGTGAGCAGTATGTACCTAACTGGACATCAGTGGTGAAGCGCAGCTTGTGAATCATGCTGATCTTGAAGGACTTGTAGTGGTGGCTGCTCAGCATGTCTTGGACCGTGGTGATGTCAATAGGGGGGTCTTCCTCTGAGCTCTCCTCGCCCCTGGAGCCTGCAGACAGAAGGAAGATCAATCAACCATGATCTGTAACGGGAGTGTGGCTGCAGAGTTCAGCAACGTTCTGCTGGTTGTTATTTAAGGAGATCTAATTGAGATTAGTAAGAGATGTGTTTCTAGTTTTAGGTCATTGATAATTAAAATTCAAAGAGGCTTTATTGGCAATAAACCTTTAAGAACAATGTTGACAAATCTATTACATCAACAATAGAATAAAAAGCAGTGAAAGTATGAATAGTCCACACATGATGCATACAACTTTGAGCTACTCGTTACAGCCCTTTAACTTTGTGATTTCAGCATTACAACATTATGGATTGCAACGTAGATTTTGTTTTAAAATAACTAAATGGTGTCCCAATGTTTGTCGCGATGTATTCTTTTAGTCTGAACTATGGGAAGATAAGAGGTGTGTAACCTGCTTGAGAAGACGAGGCAGCGGTGGGGTTACTCACTGTTTTCTCGGACCAGGCAGAACTCCAGGGTGCTCTGGCTCTCCAGCGTCGAGTCCAGTTCCACTGAGACGTTTGGCTCCGTCTGCTTCTCCAGGCGATACATGGGCCCTGCCGGAGAATGATGGGGTCAGACTCAGCCTTTAGAGTTTGGGCGACAGTTCTGACAGTTGATGATGATGCAGACAGTTCACCTTTTTATAAACCGGGTCTTATTTTTAGTGCCTGCTTTTGGCCACAAGTCCTGTAATAATAATAATAATAATAATAATACACAAACTCACTAAGTCATGTCCAGTGGTTGTGTTCAACTTGTCCGTCATAATCTATTATAATCTTTTTTTAAAGCTAATAAGACGTATGTATTTAAAAGGTGGCATCTGTGGTTCTAATCCAACATGGCGGCAACACTAGTTGTGTGTGTCCTTCAAGAAAAACAAATAAATATACTGGCCAGATCGTGCATTTATAAGGAGAATGGAGAGAAACGATGAATGCTGATTGTGCGTTTACATTTCTGCATGTGAATGATTATGGAGATTATAATGGTGAAAGCCCTGAAAGCACAGTGTGTGATGAGAAAATGATACTCATTCTATTTGGATTCATAACGGCAAGCAGTGACGGGAGATAAGCAGAATATTTATTTTGGTTATTACAGCCGACGGAGCCATAAAACCCATTTAGAGCCCAGTTTTTTTTATTTTCTACTTTTTATTCAAACTAAAATATACTTTGGTTTCCTTCCGTGTAACTAAACGCACAGAACCAATGTGCTGGATGAAAGACAACCACAGAATGTACTTTATCCCTCTAGATCAGTGGTCGCCAACCCGTCGATCGCGATCGACCGGTCGACCTCAGAGACTTTCCCTGTCGCTCTCCAAAATAAAATAAAAATAAATAAAAAAACACATTGGGCCTCATTCGCGAACATTTTCTGAAGTGTGCACCTGGATTTGCATACAGAAACGCCCCGCCAGCTCCTTATAAAGGGCATGCAACTGAAGAGACGTGTGCACAGTCGACAGATCCACAGGCAGCGCGAAAGCAACTTCAGATTAAAATCACGTCAAAGCGGAAAGCGAGCACCAGTCCAGTAAACTGAGACCTAACTTGCAGAGGTGTTTAGCGTTCTGAAAGTCTGGTCTAAGTTCAGAACGAATCCCAGATGAGAAAACTTTCACGAATGACAAATTTGTCCCGAAAACCGCGTTAAGTGGAGTTCAGAAGAAATGTCTTCTTAATGCTGTGTTCACGCGCGTTTGATGTGAACGCAACATAACTGACAGTGTTCAGTCACAGACAGCGTTCAGTCACAGACAGCGTTCAGTCACAGACAGCGTTCAGTCACAGACAGCGTTCAGTCACAGACAGCGTTCAGTCACAGACAGCGTTCAGTCACAGACAGTGTTCAGTCACAGACAGTGTTCAGTCACAGACAGTGTTCAGTCACAGACAGCGTTCAGTCACACTGACTTGAGTCACATGACTTCTGATGTCATCGTGATGGGACACAGAGCTGAACTTACATTAGTTCACTGACAGAATGTTGTCAGTGCTGTAACTTCAGTTGATCAATACAACATATTCGTAGTTCATCCAGCTGCTCATTAAAAATGTGTTTTTTCTTGTTCATATTGTGTGCGGTTAACAAATAATTTTCTTTTTATGTTGCACTGAAATTAAGTGAATTTAAGTTAAGTTATTAAGTTCTTGGTCACATCAATTTGAAAGCTGGACCATAGTGTTTGATTTGATTTAATTACAATTAGGCCAAATAAAAAGCCTCAGGTTGTAAGTACAGTCTGGACAGTCTTTCTCTCAACGCCTCAATTGGTAGATCTATCTAGAGGTCAGGGATCTCCAGCTTAAAAAGGATGGTGACCACTGCTCTAGAACCTCCCCATCATTACCTGAGCCTTTCTGTGAGCCTTTCCTCTTCTTGAGTGCTTTCTGGAGAATCTCCTTCATGGTCACCTTCAGACTGTCCACGGGGATTAGGGAGAAACCATGAGCAGCATTTCTAAAAATAGGGGGGAAAAGCAGAAAGGGTAAAGAGTGCATCTGTAGATTTATCGTTATCATCAAGACAGAAGAACAAACGATCAACTGCACCTGTAACAGCACAACCAGGGGGCCATTCGCTAATTATTAACACGGTTCAAATGAGAGAATGTCTCTCTTTTAATGCATAGGTTTTGAATGTGTGGAAAGTTTTGAATATGAGCAGAAACCTTACTGAAACACATATGAGCCATTGAAGTCCAGAGGTTATTAAAAAAAATATATAATATGGTAATAAGAGCCTGTTCATCATGTCATACAAACACAACACAGTGCAGAAGGTACACAGCCGGCTGTTTGCTAAACGACCCCATGAAAAATCAGGACAACCCCGACATACACCGGTGGTTATGAACATGAATATGTTCGGTATGACTTACATTCTGACAAACAGTGACTGTCTGGAAGCGAGACCAGGGGAGGAGTACTTCTCCACCAAGGCCAGAGTGCTGAAACCAAACTTGTGGATGGGCTCATTGGAGTCCAGCGGGGGGAAGTCCGTGTCCACCTCGCCATCGTCCTCAGCGATGTGGAGGCAGTAGGCGGTCACATTTTCACTGTGGAGACAAACAATGAGTTGTTGAGCCAAAATTTCTAGGGGAGAAAAAAAGTTGTTGGAATGCATCTTATTTTATTTTTGCTCACTTGAGTTTGGGCTCTCGTCCCTCGCTTGTGTACTGCCAACATATGAGGCCGATGAGGTCGTGGACGCGGGCGTTGGCGATGGTCACCACCGTCATTGGGTGGACTTTCTCCTGCGCCAGCTGCATTGAGAGGTAGACGTCGATCTTTTTTGTTGCCGTTGTGCCAATGTGGCCCTGAAAAAGGGGGAAGAAGGTTGTCTTTGACACACAATGTTGCACTTATTTCTAAATGTGTTTATTTTAAAGAAAACACCCGAAAGGACCAGATGGAGAGAAACTAAATGAAGAATGACTCACCTTGCCATCAAATTTGGAGTACTCATTGAAGGGGTTGTTGAGCTGCTGGGGACACTGCTCCAGCCGCAGTGAAAGGGTGGATTTGGTACCCGTCGTCCTCTGCCGGTCCTTAAAGTCCCGTTTCTCAAACAGAGACCCCAGATCCTCCACTGCACAGAAAGCATCAGAGCAATAAACAACGAGCAGCGCCACTTGGTTATTGTCATGAACATTGGTATGAGTAGGTATCTACCTTCTTCTTCCTGCAGGAAAATATCCAGACAATTTAAAAGGACTTTACGTCTTGGAAGAACTGTTATAATATTGTGATTGAAACTAGTAAAGAGTAAAGTGCTGGAGAAAACTGGAGCACTTTTTATTACACATATATTTCTGTGTACATACACCATTTTAGGTACAAGTCTTTACATGAAGGCACAAAAGTAACATCTGTGTAAAACCAATTGTCATCAGCTCAAACAAAGGGTTGTGTTTTTTTTTTTTTTTTACAATATTAGTAAGTACCACAGCTTTGCTGTTGAAATAGGTTTAATACATTTATTAAAAATAATACGAAACATTACCTGACTGGGAGTTGGACCTCTCTTTCCATTGAACGTTTTTACATTTGATTTGGTTCTGTCGTTCTTTCCTTAACCTTTCAAGTCTTTGCGCTGAAAAGAAAGGAAAAAAGAAATAATTCATGCACAAAAAAGTTGCTAAAACCCCGGGCTAATAGAAAAATCTGTACTAAACTAAAATATCAGTACGCTCTGCTTTGGTTGAAATATATAAAGTATATCTGTCATCGGGCCTGTAAGAGGAACACGAGAAGAGGACATTTGTTTTCAGACACATTAATATGTATATTACAAACACCAAGATGAGCCAACAGCAAAACAACACTTGTACACTTTGTTCATCCCTCTGATCTTACCAGCAGCCCCAGGTTTCTCTCGGCTGTGTTGTTGGGGTCCTGATGAGACAGCCACCACAGGTCAGTACTCAATCTCGAGGCTGAAAGTCTCAGAGGATTGCAGCTCTCTACCCACAACCCAGATCCCAGATCAGCACTCCACCAAACTTAGAGCAAAACTCAAGGGAGCCAAAAAGAGACGTCGAGTCTACCTTTGGACTCCCTCTGTCACCAAAACCAGAATTACCTTCAAATTTAAACACTTGAATATAGTTTAACAGATTCAGACTTTGTATTTGATTTAAAATGACTATGCTCATTTTTTTTTTACACATCCCATTACACCCCCCACTTCAAACTCAAACTCAGTACCATGTGAAGACGGACTACCCGACAGCCCAAGCCTTGCGATTTAAGCCACGAGAGCATTTTATTGTGCTTAAGGGGAATTAAGTTGCAGTTGACATTGATAAATGTGGCAATCAGGTGGCAGGGCTCAACAACAAGGATTGTTAATAACGTGGCACCTTAGTGGCAGCAGTAAATCTAATACCACTTGTGGTAATGCAAAGTGGTAATGCAAAACATTTAAACAAATCAGGTTGTTCTTTTTTTTGCAACCGATGATGGAAATAGCAACTGAGTGAGCAATCTCGCTGGCTTCTCATCCCTGTTGAGAGTTGCACACGCGAAGCACAGATTGGCCACCAGCGAGAAAAGGGTGGCAGGTGCAGTCCACCAGCCGGCTGGGTGAGCATTAGTGCATACAAAAACATGTACAGGGGCAGGTAGAAATTGACTCCTGGCCTAATTAAAAACATTGATCCCTGAGGTGCTGGATATTTACTAATTAAATAAAGTTGTTCCATCATCAGTCTCTTTCATAACGGTGGTCAACGGGGAGAAGTCTTTCTTCACCCCAATGATCTGCTTTTCAAAGCATACTGATGTGTCGGGACACTTTGGGCTGCATAGATAACGGGTACGCAGATGTTCAGACCCCAACGTGTGTCCCAACTGCTGGCTACATCTGGCCCTGAGGCTCTCTGCTCTTGAGCCACAGCCAGCTTGATGCTCTCTCTTCGGCTTCGGGGGGGTTACTGATGGCTCTCCTCCTCTACTCACTCTGGAGGTGGCTGCAGCACAGTATTCTTTTTTTTTGTCACATCAGCACCTGACTGACAGATGGAGCCGTTTGTATTGACAGATGTTGGTTTAACAGTAGCTGTGTTCCAGTTTGACCATCTCTCGCAGACACATTGCAAGAATTGCAATACAAAAATAAAAAAGCTGAGACGGAGATTGAGTTGATCAGGCATAGAGGTGAACAGTAACTGAGAAAGTCCTGTCTGAAACATGATAAAAGAACCACTCCAAAGATGATCATGAGATACGCCCACTACATGAGCCTCTCTACCAAGACAGTGGTAGAGAGGATCAAAAGCAGCAATCACATTCAATAGTACCAATACAGAACATTCTCCTGCATCACTTTGCATGAAGAAGTGGTTTGAGATTGAGAAGAGACATTTCTGTTGAGTGCAACCGACAGAAAAGCAGACAGAAGGTTGTGCACATCGAGGACAGCTGTAGGCTTCTAAGACCTGCGCTATACAAGGGAACTTAGAAATGAGGCTGTAGCTCTGGTGAATAAAAGGTTCAACAAAATACTTATTGGTTGTATGTATACACTCAAGATGAATCATTGTAAATGTGATCTGTGCTACCCACCTCACAAAATTGAATAGCATTCACACAGTGAACCACAATCTAATCCCACACAATTTGAAATGAGCCTTCCTAACCCACTGGCCCAGATTAGACACACAAACCCCCTTCAAACCACAGCAGAACTGGCTTTCTGGCTGCCCCTGCCATAACAACCGAGGGGGGCGGTGTGCCTGACAGAAAGCCCGCCCTGCTAACCAGCCGGAGCATGGAGGTGTGCCTACCTGTGTTGGAGCGCCGGCGGATGCCAAAGTCCCAGCTGGAGGTGATGTCCATGGACTGGGAGAGGTCGCAGGCATGATTGTCTGTCACGCTGCCGTCTCCCTCGATCAGGGGGCCCGACCCTGTTGACCCACAGCTGCTGCCAGGTACCAGAGCCAGCTGGCACTTCTCCAGATCCACATCCTGGTCTATTAGTACCATCTCACACATTCCCGTATCATCACTGGTCACATGAGACTGTCTGATATGGGCCAGAATAATGGCCGGGTTGTCCAAGAAAGCCATTTCCTCTGCTTCGGAAAGTGGCTGATAGCGTCGGATGGTTTCTCTGTCTTACCCTCTCTCTGTATTCCAGAGGATCCCTTTCTCTCTCCTTTCAGTCTCTCTCTGAGAGTCTTAAAGTAGTGGCCGGTGAGAAGTGGGGAGCGGTCATCTTTTACATCTCCTGATTATTCCCTCTGCGCCAAGGCAGGAAAGGTGCCAGCACCTGTTTCGAGCAAAATAACATGTATTACACAGTGCAGGAGGAAAATTGTAAAATGAAGCCGGAGAATTGAAGCCAAATCATTGTAACGGCAACAATTGTAAAGGCTTGCAAGTCCCGAGCTGCAGAGAAGTGCTATACTTGGACCGCACATTACACAAGTCATGATGGAAAACCGACCAAATCAAGCCATGGAATAAATAACATTTAACATAAGCATATAGTTTATTTGATGCTTACACCCAGTAGTAAAGCGGAGCCTGATGAAGACTAAGGCTCTAGGGAGGCCCTTAATGCCCGACGGTAAATCTGCACTGTGACTTTGAAGGAGTAGAAGACTATTAATACACCCAGTTACTTTATAGATCCTCTGCCATTCAACATGTCACACCGACATATCAGATGATGTCACTGTCTCGGACCCTATGTGTCTATCTGGACCAGTTTGGGATTTAGTGATAGTCACAATACCGACATGTCGTCAAAGACTCCGGTGTGAGAACAGTAAACCTATGACCTCTTACTAAAAAGACAAAAAATAACTGAGTGTTGACACTGAACACAAAGCTGTTGATGATTTCAACACCAAGATGAGCTGTGAATAAGGGCAAAACAATCCGGTCCCCTGGGGTTAATCGATCTCCAACGTTAGCAAACAAGCAGCCCCAGATACACATGGTTACAATCATATCTAATGGCCTTTATTTCATTTCGCAGAGCCAGTTATTACCACAAAGGCTTTCCCCGAAGGGTGCTAACGAAAGCTAATGCTAAGCTGCAAAGTTTCACATTTGCAACGCTTAATTTGTTGTTGTTTTTTAGACAAATTATGAACGTGCATGTTGACCGCTTTGTGGTCTCTCGAAAATAAGTGCTTAATACGTTGCACTCAAAACCTCTCCCTGAACAACACAATTAAAAAACGAAGGCTCCCCGGTAACGGTTAGCTAACAGCTAGCGTTAGCTGACCTAGCTAACGGACTAACTTTAAATCCCTACACATTAGCTCTCGTTAGCCAAGTCGCAGCTGTGCTCGGTATTCAGATTGTAAACACGTGCAGTCACGGGTGTCAGTACGCGTTTCGTTGGCTGTATGTAGTCGGCTCATCAGCTTGTCTCGGCTAACACCACTGAAGCTTTCTTTGGTTGGCCGACTGCGGTTAGGGATACCATAGCTGCTATCGTAGCCTCCCAGAGTCACTGTAGTTAAGGTTCGTTCGTGAGGTTATCCCACCTTTAGAAGTCACATCCGATAAGGCAGCGACATGTCCACATTGCCCCATTATCCATGCCCACTCCCAGTAGTGACACGAACCCTTTCCACTAGTAACTATGCACTATAGCGAAATCATAACACAACTGCAACCCGATACGATCTGCTGTGCTCAGACAAGAAGCAGCGAACCCAGTTTCAATTCCGGTCACTTCTTCTTCTTCTTCTTCTTCCTCTTCTTTGGGGGTTTCCCTTCTTCTTCTTCGGTGTTTGGCAGGCCCGCTTACAAATACACTACCGCCGCCTACTGGACTGGAGTGTTGAGCAGTAGATTGACTGGAAGAGAATAAATAAAGTAATTATCTCTATTGTCTATCCCTGTTGCTCTTAAGCATTTCATTATGAGTTTGTGTACTGTCCTGGATGCCTTCCCTAACATAATCTCCAATGTAGCATTATGTTTTCCATTGATCAGTCCTACAAATAATTACCTTCTTTCTTTGTCATACCCATTGTAACTCAATATTACACGTTCAACTGTTTCTGGTTTATTAGTCTTTGCATAGTCCAATTGGGTGCTTGCCTATTCTATAAAGTGTTTGTTTAATCCTGTGTGTCCTATTCTCCTCCCTTGGGCTCCTGCTTCGTATTCCACCACCTCCAACATGTTTTTTCTGTTTTACTGAAGTCCAACTATTCTTGTCAAGTTTTGCGCATTGTGTCCGTTATGATACTTTTAACCTCTGTATTGTATGACAATTACCTGTTGTTTTAATGATTGTTTGGCCTGCCTGTTTGTTTCGTTTCACCCCTACATGAGCAGAAACTCAAAAGATGGAAAGGTACCCTAACCTTTATTAAATAAATCCGACAGCTGAGTTTCTCTCCCAATTATATGACAGCATTGTCCCCATTATGCATGTTTTGCTTCTCTTGTTTCTTGTTTTCTGGACGGCTACCGGAGCTCTTTTGTAGAGTGTCTCAATGCATCCATAGTGTTGTGAGCTTTTAGCTGTCTAGGCGCTCTTTCTTATTTAAATTGCTTTACTACAATTACCATCCATGTGTGGGGCCCGCATTAACAATGGACACAATAATCACCCGACCCAGGTAAATCACTGTTGCACAAGCAAACTCACACTTCGGCAGATTTACTGTCAGCTTTGCCTCTGCCAACCGGTCAAACAGTGCTCCAACCCCCTGCATGTGAGAATACCAGGCATCACTACAGACCACTAAATCATCCAGGTAAACTGTGCAACCGGCCAGGCCAGCTACCAGACAGTTCACCTACTTATTTGCCAGTAACCTTTCAGCAGATCACATTTGTTGACATACTTTGCAGCACCCACCTGGTCAATACAATCATCCATACGAGGTAATGAAAAATAATCTGGCTTTGTCACTTTATTGACATTTTGAAAATCTGAACAGAACCTTGGTGTCTTGTCAGTCTTAGGCACCAACACAAAAATGGAGAAGCCTAGCTTGATGACGAAGGCACTGCAATGTCCTTATCAACCATATACTTTACCCCAGTCAGTACGGGAAGGCACGTCACCAAACAACCCTGGATATTTCAAAATCAGATGTTCAAATTGCCCAGCCCGTGCTTCTGGCAAATGGCTGAATTAGCCTTTTGAGGGTCGCTGAATTTTTTAGCCGACCAGAGAGCAACCCGTCGCCCGGCTCGAGAACTGCATCTTCCATACTCTCGACCAAAAGCCCATCCACTGTACCTGCCATCAACACCAGACCCACTGCCACTAGTTTCTGCTCCACCTCACCAGGTGCCCATGCAGAGAGAGCATAATAGGGTTTAAGCAAAATTACATTGAACAATTTCACAGGTTCCCTGCAATCAGGAGTTGAAATCAAATAGTTAATGTCTGAGATGCGTTAAACCACTGTAAACGGACCCGAATACTTTGCCTGGAAGGGGGAACTCACCAATGGGCAAAGTGCCAAAACGCGATCACTGGCAATAAACTCACGCATGGCAGCTTGGTGATCATAAAAAAAAGTGGATGCCTAAACTCATTTACATAATCAATAAGGTTGGTGGGTGGATCTGACTCCGTCCAATCATTCTAAAATACAGACAACAGACTCAAGACAGTATGGCCAAACACTAGCTAATTTGGGCTAAACCCTGTACTTTCCTGTACTACCTCCCGTGCAGCTAAAAGCAACCACGGTAGCCCCTCTTCCCAGTCTCCATCTAGCTCCGTGCAGTACGAGCGCAAAAGCGACTTGAGTGTTTGGTGAAAGCCCTCCAAAGCACCTTGACTCTGTGCGTGATATTTAGATGACTGGTTATGTCTAATACTCAACAGTTTCAACACTACGGCCATTAGGTGAGAAGAAGAATTTGACCCCTGTTCACTTTGTATGACTCTAGGGATGCCAAACACATCTATGAATTGCGTCATAGTATAACTTACAGTTATTGTTCGTAAGGGATACGCTGCCTGGTACTTTGACACATAACTGCTAGCAAGTACTAGCTACCAGACCTTGCACGGGGCAGTAGCCCCACACAATCAATGATTAGGTACTCAAATGGCTGACTGGTAGCTGGGATTGGCTCCAGCGGAGCTGGCTTAAAGATCTGATTCGGCTAACTAGTCAGCTGACACGTGCTGCAGGTTTTAATATGCATAGAAACATCCTTCTTCATTCGTGACCAGAAGGAATGGCGCAAAATCCGGTCATGGGCTTTACAGACACCCAAATGCCCGGACCTCTCATGAGCAAGTTTTAACACATGATCGAATCTTGGATGGAGTGACAAGTTGAAAAATGGGATCCCCGACAAAATCCTGTCCATGGGGCACCCACTTCCTCACCAAAATACCATCTTGAAGAAAGTAGCCCCTGGAAACATGTTTCACCTCACCATCTGACAGCACTGACACAAACAACTCTTCCAAGGACGAATCCGCTCTCTGTCCACTCTGCAGATCCCCATCAGGTAAACGCAGCCCATTTTCCTTCATGTACCCATCTAGCCCCTTTGACTCAGCGCGACTTATTGAGGACGTAACCGCACATGCAGGGAAAACTTCAGGAAAACGCATAGCACTCTGATCAGGCAGTTCTGAGTCTGAGGGAGAGAGCGTGACTATCGGAGGAGGAGGTGGAGGAGAAGGCATATGTGCCCAAACGCGACGAAGTCGTTGCCCAAAATTATGTCAATTCCTTCCAATGGCAACACAGGTCTCACCCCAATAGCCACCTTCCCACAGTCGGACACCAATAGGACCAGGATAACTTGCAGCCAGTGCAGAAGGTTTCACCCCTGTGTTATCAACATATTGCAATATCAACAATTGATGATGCACCATCATGGTCTTTGGCAGGTTGAATTTCCTCAGCTGCCTCAGGAAGAACATCCTCTGTTAAGCCTGCTTGGTGATGGAGCTGATGTTTAGCTCCCATTTGAGGTCCTGGGTAATGGTGGAGGCCAGTAAGAGGAAGGACTCCACAGCATTGACGGGGGAGTCACACAGGGTGAGAGGGGCTGGTGGGGCTGAGATCTTTCTGAAGTCCACAACCATCTCCACTGTCTTCAGAGCGTTGAGCTCCAGGTTGTTTTGGCTGCACCAGGTCACCAGGTGGTCAGTCTCCCACCTGTAAGCGGACTCGTCCCCACCAGAGATGAGTCCAATGAGGGTGGTGTCATCCGCAAACTTCAGGAGCTTGACGGACTGGTGACTGGAGGTGCAGCTGTTGGTGTACATGGAGAAGAGCAGAGGGGAAAGAACGCAGCCTTGGGGGGAACCGGTGCTGATGGACCGAGAGGCTGAGACGTGTTTCCCCAGCCTCACGTGCTGCTTCCTGTCAGACAGGAAGTCTGTGATCCACTTGCAGGTGGAGTCGGGCATGTGCAGCTGGGAGAGCTTGTCCTGCAGCAGAGACGGGATGATGGTGTTGAAGGCAGAGCTGAAGTCCACAAACAGGATCCTGGCGTAGGTTCCTGGGGAGTCCAGATGCTGGAGGATGGAGTGGAGGGCCATGTTGACTGCATCGTCCACAGACCTGTTGGCTCTGTAGGCGAACTGCAGGGGGTCCAGGAGTGGGTCGGTGAGGGTTTTGAGGTGGGACAGGACCAGGCACTCAAAGGACTTCATGACCACAGAGGTCAAGGCGACGGGCCTGTAGTCATTGAGTCCTGTGATCCTAGGTTTTTTGGGGACGGGGATGATGGTGGAGGCCTTGAAGCAGGCATGAACTTGGCATGTCTCCAGGGAGGTGTTGAATACCACACCAGAGACATCTGAGTAGTGTTATGAATATGAATCAGTGTTGGCTTCTATTTTGACATATGACCTGCAAAAAACAAAATTGGCTAGTTATTTGAGTTTGGTTCTCTCGTATTTTCGTTTTTGGATTCTGTTTGTTTCTAACAGAAAACAAAGAAAACAACACGGTATTTCTAAACTATAAAACAAACGAGGCAGTTCTCTCTCCACCGGCATTATTTTTGTTTATCAAGAAGTCAAGAGAAAGCGAAACACACACACACAACATACTGCATAATTAGCAGGTGGCATTGTTTACACCGATGGTCGATACGTAACACCGGGGCGGGAGAGGGGGAGAAGCTCCTCCAGTTCAGTGATCACTCCCCAACAGCTTCATCGATGGCACCCTGCTGAAACCACTAGCTGGAGGACCACCATGCAAATATACACAAAGCAGCTTATGTTTCGGATTGTTTCGTTGATTATAGTGATTTTGTAAATATGCGAGTCTCTCCGAAGCTGTGAAACGGCGCGAGAGAGAATAACGCAGAAGAAAAAATAAACGGAGACCGGTCGAATTGGACCGCCTCGCTGGGTGAGTGGTCGAACGGTACTCGGCTAGTTAGCCAACATTAGCAGCCATCGCCGATTCGTGTCAGCGACACTTTTAGCACGTAAACTGCTTTTCCCTTAACCGGCGGGATAACGTTACCGCAATGATTTAGTGTTGTGCGGTGAACTCTTAAATCGTTTGCCCACCGGGCAGGCCAGGAACACACACCGTTACCGTCTGACAGCTTTAGCTACGGGGTTTGTCGCAGCTGGTGTGCGGCTACTTCCAACGTTAGCGTGCTAATGCTAGCTGACTAGCTTGTTAGCCGTGTCGCCTAGCTAAACTACCCCGAGAACCGGAGGGATGAGCGCATGCTGGTTATCCTTTAACGGCGTGTTAGTTTGACGTGGATGGGGTTAGTTATCTACACAATTGCTGGCTGTTGTTGTGTAGCCACGGGGCCAATGCGTGCCGAGCCGTGCCCAGTATGAAGAGGACATTCAGTCTATACATGGGCGAAGCTATTGATGCATAACGCTGTGCAGCGTTAGCTAGGTTAGTTAATTCACTAAACAATGCTTTTATTCAACATATATTTTAGAAGTAATACATGCTGTTTCTTACTCGTGTGTAATCAAGAGGGAGCGGTGTGTTCATATTTTCAAAATGTATTTTATGTTGCGACTAAACAAGACTGCTTTAAACAACCAGATGTTTAAATGTAGTTTGGTCTTCCCTTTGCAAATACCGACGTAGATCTGTGATTATTGACGTATGTTGACGATTGCTCACCGTTGTTGTGTCTACGGTCTACTGTATACAATGTAAGTCGCTTTGGATAAAAGCGTCAGCTAAATGTAATGTAATGTTATGTAAATCACTAACGCTTTATCCTTTGCAAAACAACACACACCTGGTCTTCTTTCACCAAAATTAAGCACAGTGCATAATTCACCTTCTGCCATCAGAGAGGACAACCTGGCTATATACCCAGTCTTGTTTTCTGTGGATACGAAATTAAACCGGTAATATTTCATCCCTATTATGAATAATGATCACAACAGAGAAACATTTGGACTAAACAGGACGTTTTTAGTGGTAAACCTGGCCACACGTATGTTTCCCTAAATATTTGTATTCTTTTTTTAATTCCAATTATTGCATCACTGTTATAATCTTTCAACATGTAACGATAGAAAGCCATGAGAACTTTTAAGAATTATGTTTTAATTTCTTTGGTAGCTGGGGTCAATGGGAGCCGGTTAATACTTGATTACCAGGTAATAGCAGCTGTATTGATGGACCTTATATGGATGGCGCACCATTTTCCTATCTAGGCTCCGTTCATTGCGTAAATATGTCGGGATACTTCATGTATTAAGCCACAGAGATGATAATTAAACATCTATCTTTTAACTCGCTGCTGGAGGTGAGAAGGGAAGGTCGTTCAGTCTCCTCTTGTGCACTCGTGTCATGCTTGAATAGAGCCTTTAAGGGACATTTGCATAAAAAACAAATGTTTTTTGGCATTTAAACATAATTTTCTAACTGATAGAGGAAGCCCAGCACTGTTGCAGATCCCATGGCTGAAAAGTGCTTTCATCAACATCAGCTACTACTGACATCTGTCTCTCACAGTTTGCTTGAAGCAAAGAATGTAGTCATTTTCATGGCCACCACTAAACAGACGTCATTGGGTTGAGGCAGGTGACATGCTTACAAATGTAGTTCAGATCTGGTTTGGTCAGTCATGGTGCCAACTGTGCACATTGTTGGTTGGTGTAATCTTAAATGATCAAATTATCAACAAGGATTATTCATTGATTTGTGACATTTTTGTGTTAATACCGTTGTAGTTTTCATGTATTAAGATAAATAAGTTTATGGGCTGGTGAATGTTGCGGGTGCGAGAGAAGCCTGGGTCAGCCTGCTTGACCTGCTGCCACCGCGACCCGACCCCGGATAAGCGGGTAAAAATGGATGGATGGAAGTTTATGGTCATCATTTTTGAACCACTGAAATCTTACGAGAATTTGTCTTTTTGGATAATTTTATTTACTATGGATTAGGGCTAGGCAGTATTTTGTGACTTCCTACATTCCCCTGGGTCCTAAGTCCCTCCAGTTCAGCTTCTCATCACCCTCTATGTACCAACGTACATAACAAATACCAGCCTGTAATCAGCGTTGCATGTGTGTCCAGTGCTTTGACCATTGCTTTAAACCCGTCTTTATCGACTGTGTGCGGAACCATGTCCTTGCAGAGGTGGATCCTTATTGTGTCTGTAATGTCGCTCCACCGCTTGCTTTATTGTCACAAGCACTGCCTCGAGCAAATGCCTTTTGAAGCGGTGTCTGACCCTTTAGCTTCACTGATTCACTCGCACTACCGTGACTGGTTGGGCGACTGTGGCTCAGTGGTTAGCAAGTCGGTCTTTCAATCAGAGGGTCGGTGGTTCGATCCCCGGCTCCGGCAGTCTGCGTCGTTGTGTCCTTGAGCAAGACACTTAACCCTCATTGCTCACCGTTGCTGTGTCTACGGTCTACTGTATAGCATGTAAGTCGCTTTGGATAAAAGCCTCAGCTAAATGAAATGTAATGTAATGTAATGGTTGAGGGTCTCGAATCCGAGGACCGTGATCGCATACACTCTTCGTATTCCAACGCATGCTTTCTGCTGAGGTGATGGAGTAAGTTGCTAGTGTTTCCACCAAAGGCAATAACAGCGGCTCGACAAACTTTGCATTAAATTGTTTTCTGATCTACATAGGATTTTTCAAAACCCAAAACCCTCCAGCCAGCAGACACAACTCCTCTCTGGGCAACACGTTGTGTTGATGCATCTCTGCTCTCTCTTGTTCCTCCTGCATCGCTCTTTTCTGTTGTTTAATATAGCGACAGTGTTTCTTCTTGTTGAGATAGTGGGCGGGCTGTACCCAGCATGCAGTTCAGTGGTGTAATTTTATAAATGTACAATTATTAGTGTTAGAAATTGTTTGTCAAACTGTTGTGTTGTGGTGTTTTACCCTGTTAAAGAGCGTTAGCTGTGGGTTATTAATTGTTGTTATAAGTCATGTGTGATTGGTGCAGGAGCTACTGGGAAAACTCAACTGTGGGTCAGAAGTCTTTGGCTTTGCCCAGCCAACACTTCAAACCCCAGCCATGTGAAGTTTGCTCTTTAACCTGAGGCAGACCAATGTTGACAGCCTTTTATACGGAGAGGTTTTGTTCTCTCTTTGTGTCCCAGCTCCAAACAGATAACTATGGTAGTCAAGGAGACACTATACAGGAGGCCTCTGTTGTCCAGGCAGCTTCAAGAGGGGTTTCCTTCTTCTCTGTAAATCCCACACTGCTTACTTCTTATTGATAGGCTGCAAAGTTGATTATTAGATAATACCATACCTTAATCCTGCACACGATCACGCTTTGATTCAGAGAGTTCATGGAGAGAAGTGGCTGTTCACATTCAGCTCAAACCCTTTGGACCACTTTCCGAGTGACCGATCTGTCATGCTGCTTTTTTGTTGCAGAGTGCAAAAAGATGCCTGAGGTGCGGGACCTTTCTGAAGCTTTGCCAGAGATGCCCATGGACCCAATCACTGGAGTCGGGGTCGTAGCCTCCAGGAACCGGGCACCCACTGGGTATGATGTGGTAAGTTTCTGAACACAACCCAGGACAGAGAGACAACCGTATGCTATGTAATCGGCTATTGTGATTTATATGGGCCAAAACAAATCTTGAAGCGATAATCATGACCACCACAATAACAAACAAAATTGCACATTTAGGTATACGTCAAGACTAATGAACAGAAGTCAAGAGTCAGGGATTGCTGAACAAAACCGTCGACCCATGACCCCCAAACCTGGACCAAGAGTGGTCTGACTAGGCTTTATTCATCGGTATGATGTTCGGAAAGTTCTGAGCTGTTAACGTGATGCACACAGCGTGCTCTGAGCCTGTGTTGTTTGTGTTGAGCTCCGCCTTTCACCGTGATTTGTCGATTTGTGTGTCCGTCTACATTTTGTGTGAAACTAACCAATGAACACTCGGGAAATCACTAAGGACCTCCACACCTCACACTGTACAAACACTGAGGCGACAGACCTGATGACCATAAAGAGTACATAGTACATATATACAGAGTACATATTTTGTTCTCGTTCTGAAAACTGTTTTTGAAACATTTAATAGACATACACATTGTGTAAACATTATAAATAGTTTGTTTTATTATATAGCAACTCAAATATACAGTGCATCTGGAAAGTATTCACAGCGCTTCACTTTTTCCATTTCGTTATGTTACAGCCTTATTCCAAAATGGATTAAATATTTTTTTTCCCTCAATTCAACACACAACACCCCATAATGACGAAGTGAAAAAGGTTTTTGGGAAATCTTTGCAAATCTATTAAAAATAAAGAAGGAAAATATAACATGTATATAAATATTCACAGGGGATTAAATATTTAAATGATGCCGCAAAAACAGCTTTTCCTTTTCTTCTTTTTACTTATTTCAAATATGGGCCTTAACATAGATATACAGAGACTAAGAGGGTATCCAAGGGTGAAAATGGCGACTGGATAAGTGGTTAGCAGGTCTGTCTTTCAATCAGAGGGTCGGTGGTTCAAACCCCGGCTCAGCCAGTCCATGTCGTTGTGTCCTTGAGCAAGACACTTAACCCTCATTGCTCACCGTTGCTGTGTCTACTGTCTACTGTATATCATGTAAGTCTCTTTGGATAAAAGCGTCAGCTGAATGTAATGAAAGTAATGCTGATTGAGTTGTGACAATTTCAGCCTGTATATTCTGGGTCATTTAAAATGGCATTGTTGATGTGCTTATGCAGTTGTGACACATTTAAACAAAAACAAGAAAAATATACTGTATAAGCATAACATCCCTTTCGTCTTATTTTAGAGTCAATGTCCTTACTCTGAACAGCACTATCCCCTTTGCAGCTGCAGTGGATGTTGTCATTATTTCCATCATTGTGTTTTACTCTAAGCCTAATACAAAATTAGTGACACACTTATCAGGCGAGACCAGTTAAAATAATCCTGTGACTCGTCTCAGTGTGATGACCCCTCCTCCCTTCACTTGTCTCCAGGTCTCTACGACAACAGACGGCCTGGATGCTGACCTGTGGAAAGATGGCCTTTTCAAATCCAAGGTGACGCGCTACCTCTGCTTCACAAGGGCCTTCTCCAAAGAAAACGTACGTCAACTCACCTCACCAACACAATATTTAATACAATACATACTATTGTATGTACTGTATTTATACACTACACTATTATGTCATGCATATAGTATTTGGTGATATTGGGGCGACTGTGGCTCAGTGGTTAGCAGGTCTGACTTTCAAACAGAGGATCGGTGGTTCAAACCCCGGCTCAGCCAGTCTGTGTTGTTGTGTCCTTGATCAAGACACTTAACCCTCATTGCTCACCGTTGCTGTGTCTACACAGCACTGTGTAGACAAATTCTATCACAACAGTCAGCATCAAAGGATTAAAACTGTACAGATAGGGCCGATTGCGTGTGCCGATAAAAGCGTCAGCTAAATGAAATGAAGATTCTGAGCACGTAAGATTCACTCTGGTCCTCTCTCCTTCTTTGTTGTGTTCTCCCATAGAGCCATTTAGGCAACGTTCTGGTGGACATGAAGCTGATCGATATCAAGGACACTCTGCCTGTGGGTTTCATCCCCATCCAGGAGACGGTTGACACTCGTAAGTCATCAAGTAGAAAAGGCACTGAAAGCATCACCGTGTGGTAATAACCCTGTTTGTCTGAAAAAGATCCAAATTAAATCTATACATCCCCAAAGATGTCTTGTCCTAATAAGTGTAATTATTCTTTAACCACATTGTGTGATCAATGATTACTCCATAATGATAATCAAACACTTTAATAAGCAGACTGTTTGCAGTGGAGTAGCTCTCTGTGTCTCTTGTGTCCCCCCAGAGGAGCAGGCCTTCAGGAAGAGGCGACTCTGCATCAAGTTTATTCCACGGGACTCCACAGAGGCCGCCATCTGTGACATCCGCATCATGGGGCGCTCCAAGCAGGCCCCCCCGCAGTACACCTTCATAGGGTGAGCAGCCTGGGCTCACACATTGGGGCCGTTTTGTTGTAGACTAACAGTGTCTAAATACCAAACACTCACTATCAATGCATCCAAGGGACACACTTTATGTAGTGGACGTTGGTCTGATAAATCAAAAACAAACATAAATCAAAGGGCCACTGACGCACCGTGGGTTTGTGCTTTACGCAGGCAGAAGAAGGCATTGTGCATGCAGTATTCTGTTTTTCTCACAATTTATTTCACTAAACAAAACAAGTAAACACACTTCTCTGTACTCTTTTCACCGCCCTTGCCTTTTAGTGTGTGCTCACTGACCTGCTCTCATTCGGTGGTTACAGTTTAGTAACGGCGCCCCAATCAACGACGTAGTCGCTCAGTCGTAGCTACCTTCAAAGCTAGCTGTTAGCTGTTAGCAGCTGTTGAGCAGCACAGTCTGCTCATTATGATACGTGAGCCTTGGGCGTAGGCAAATTATCTAACGTTAGCATGGATCAACTATGGTCCCTTATGTCACTGTTGACTAGTGAAAGTTTTGACGTCTGTCTGGGGTTCGAAAAGGTAAAGAAAAAAACACAAATGTAGTTCGTATAAAATAAACTCCTCAAAAGAACCCCTGTGCATGTTCATCCACTGCACACTGGAGGAAGCACTTCCAGCCTCAATTTCTCGGAAAAAGTATTAAACTAAAATGTGGGATGCAGCATTTACTCCCACTTTTTGGGGCTGGAGCGAAAGCCAAAGTAGACGTGCGTTGTGTTGAGATTGTAACTTTTCTACGCCACCTGAGATTTCCTTTCATTCCCTTGTTTCACAGAGAGCTCAACAACATGGGAATCTGGTATCGCATGGGGAATGTTCATCGGGCCCAGGACTCCACACACACCCCGACCACCAACAACATCCAGAATGTGAACTCCCCCTCCAGCTCAGCACCGGTACCAGCTGCTCCGATGCCCAAGTATGTCCACTCTATTGTGGGATGTGTCCTCCCTCACCTGGCAAGCCAACATGCATCCTGCATTTACACACATCGCTCCGCCCGTACACAGAGGATGTCCACTGTCCTTCAACAGAATTTCCATAAGGGAAGGGAAACAGATTTATCTTTAGACCACAGAGAAGTAGGAAACCAGTGTGTGGCCTGCAGAAGGGTTAGAGACCTCAGAACTACGTCCAATACTCACCATAAAGTTACGTTTCAATACACTCTTTATGCTCGTAAGCTGTCTCGCTTTCTCTGTCTGGCGAATTTAATTTTGAACGTTGGTCCAGGTTCATTTCTGTTCACGGTAGCATCAGCACTTTTAACTGTTAGCCCTCTATCTACTTGCTGGGAAGGAATCTCTTCATGATGCAGCTCCAGTGGAATAAACGGGGCTCCTTGTTCTTTGCTGAAGTGCATTTTCAACTTCTGCCAAATATAATCTGAGACTAAGAGCCGTCTGAGTCATTCCCTCTGTGTTGCTATCGCTACACATCCGCTCAGCAAGGACATGCTGTCTGAGGAAACACAACCAGGGAGTTTTGTACCGGTTTAATTTGTGTCTGTCAAAGTCTGACACCATGAGCCCCCCCACAAAAAACATTATTGATTGTTATGGCTTTTCAAAGACCCATCACACAAGCACATAATGGCAGCGAGAGATTGATTAACTGTTTAGTCTCCATTGAACTCACCAGATGCTTTTTTGCATTTTCTTTCTCTCTCTCTTTGTCCCAAGACATATTTCCATGACCCTCCCAGCCAGCTTCAGGGGGAAGAACACTACCAGACCAGACTATGAGCACCAGAACTCCAACCTGTATGCTATCTCAGGTCAGCAGTGTGCCTTCTTCTCAACTTCCTATCCCCCAAATTTCAAATGTCAAACTCACGGTGTTGTTGTTGTTGTGTAGAAATGTCCTTGAACTGGTTCCATTTCCTTTCTTGGATTAATTGTCAGGCTATCAGTCTGGAAAGAACAAGACTTGGGTAAGAAAGTTAGTTACGAGGCCTAATTAGTTTGCTGATGATAACATTTGGTCAGCGCTATGCACTTATCTGACTTTAACGCACAAACCATAAATGAGATATTCTCATGAGATATGTCACGACAGAATTAACTCTAAGTGCACATCACTGGTTTTATCTTCAGGGTTAACGTTGATGTTTTGTTATTTGCCCGGTCGAGCAAGTGGGTCAGAAATCCACTTGCCAAAGTCAAATAACAACAAAGTCATTTGTCATAATTGTTTATTAAAGTTAATAAATCAGACAAGGACACATGTCACCGTTTTGACTGATGCTTTGGTACAGCCCTGGTTATGGATATGATTTGGATTGTTATACTAAACATAAGATCATATCCACAGACTTTTAAAACGGAGCCGTTGTTTGAAGAGAGGACTCCTTGTTCCTGTTAGCCCTGTTACGTCAACCTGATGTTAATACACACTCGACACTTCCTGTATCCACATCCAATGTGAAGCCCTGTAGGACGTCAGTGGACAGAATCCTCTCACCTCTTTATAAAGCTTTTATTGTGAAACATTTGCAGGACTTTGTCGTGAAAAACTCCGTTCATGGTTCACACGCTGCCTTCACTGACATCTTGTGGCGCTCCAGTTTGGCTGGGACATTAGCAACATACACCCACAGGGACTGGGATACCACAGCACTTGAGATGAGAACAACAAAGTGTTGTCAATAACATGATTATATTGTTGGATTCATGAAATGAAAGCACAATGGAAGTGTACATATTCTTAGTTGGCGTGCACAGTATATGACGAGCCTTGTTGTTTTACCCCCAACCTCTATTTGGAGCTGGCCATTATTTGAAAGTATGGTATTAGGCGTGTCCAATAACGGTGTCTTTGCTCTTTGCCCTGCTGCCCCTACATGGACCATGGTTGTTGCTCTTGTGCCGTTAGAATATAGACTGTGTTGTCTATATTTGTGAGTCGATGAGTTCTTCTTTGCTGTCACTGAAAGATGCTGTGTGGAGCATTTATGTGTGTTTCTCTTTCAGCAATGGACGGCGTGCCTTTCATGATCTCTGAGAAGTTTGCCTGCGCCTCATCTGATGTAAGTTGCCTGAGTTGAGCCTTTTGGTGGCACGATGGCCTGATGGCGGGTCACAGATTGCATCCTATAAGAGAAGTGTCCAGACATGTGCTTTACCAACTCACGTTCTGTCCCTGTGCTCAATCACCAGTGTAACAGAAGGCTTAACCTGTAAGCCGGTCCTCTTGTTTGACTAGATGTTCTGTATTTGAAATATCTAACGCAGTGATAGATCGAAAGGAAATAATTGTATAGGAAACACTAACGTTATTGAAGTTGAACTTGTTTGCGTAGCTGGAAACTAATTAATTAATTAACCGTGAATGCTCTCCATCTTCAGCTGCAGCAGGTGGATCTGATGGGCATTACAATCAAGTCATTGGCTGAGATTGAGAAAGAGGTGAGTCGACAGATGTAATCAAGTTGGAGTTACTGGAGTCCTGCTGTGCATCTATCTATCTATCTATCTATCTATCTGTAGATAGATAATTAGATGCACAGATATTTGCTACTGTTTCTTTTTGCCCCTCAGCATGTCCTTATTTTTGCGAGTTGAAGCTTTTTTTAAATGTAAAAATACAAAACACTGTGATGCAACTCTGTGCACACAGTCAGCTGTCAGTGATGGAACATAATTCCTATGACGTTGGAGATTATGTGTTCATATTTCTGAGTGCAGAATGTAGTTTGAAGGTGAGTTTTATAGGCTGCTCATAGTGATGTAGCTGAAGTAAAGCCATTCAAAATCCACTGCCAAAACATTATATCTGGTTCTAGTGATCTACATTTCATTTTTTTATTTCATTACATTTTTTACTATAATTTTAATCTTCAATGGACCCCTGTGTGTTTTACCCGTCAGATTAAAGCTAACATATATATTTAAAATCTAGACTTCAGCCTAATACAGAGTCAGATCCACCACTTCCATCCATATTCTGGTATATTATGAATGAATCAACAATACAGAATAAAACCTAGGAGTGTTATTGACTCTTCCCGTCTCTGACTCTCCATATATATTTAACATGCATTAATATCTTCCACTGGATTAAAATGGAGGTTGCCTGTTGTTCATCTGTTGCCATGGTGAATCGTGGAATTGGATTTCCATTGATGATGGTGTTTTTCATTCACCACATACCAGCTTAACTTGAGAGTGAACCAACTCAAAATTGATTGAACAAACTCTGATCAGCTGTTTTTGAACCAAAGACCAATTTCCCTAATCAGGGTTTGTCAACTCAGGGTTTACGGTTAGTGGACTCAGGGTTCAGAGTTAATTGACTCAGGGTTAGTGAACTCAGGATCAGGCTCAGAGTTTGTTAAGCCTGCTTTCTGAAACAGGGCCCTGATGTTGTCATGAATCCACCTTAGTCTCAACGAGTAGAAATGCTCCTGTACTTACACGCGGTGTCCACCAGAGGCCACTGTGGTCCGGAGTCTGATCACCTGTATCCTTGTAGACCTCAGATGTTTTGCTGATGATTTTATGAACTCTGTAGACCGTGGTGTTTTTTTTGCCAGCCCTCATTACATAATAATAATATGGCCTCGGCCTCTGTCAGTATGATTACAGTTTCCGCACAGAGCACAGTGCAGCCGCTCGCCTCCCTCCCAGTCCCACCAGGACCTCCCTGAGCTCCGAGGCCTGAGGACCCCCTCCTCTCTCACTTCCCTCAGCAGGACAGACCTGGACACCACTACTGAGGACCTGCCCACAACAAACAGTCCCTGTGAAGATAACAACTACACACATGATTTTCCCCAACGTTTGGAAGATGTCATTGTCTCCAAGTGTTGTTGTGCTGTTGAATTGTAACGGACCACGAGACAAATAGAGGGACCACTGAGGGACTCTGGCTCAGGCTGAAACAACTACCTTCATCCACCCAAGAACTGGCTTTTCACAGGAGATGAAAAAAACAAGGAAATGAAAGAAATCTCCCTCATTTGATTTTTAAAATCCATTTTCTTTTCTCAAAGCAGCGGTGGAGTGTTGCTTTACCTGCAAACAACCACATCCAACCTGAAGGACTCGTTACAGACAAGATGAAAGGAGGCTTCACTCTTACGGCGGGGCACCCTTTGGGCCTTTCTTGCTTTGAAATGGAACAAGGGTTTGAGAGTGGTTATCATGTTTGCATCATCGGCCCGAATCCTGGCACCGTGGAGCCGAACCATCCCGATTCATGTGTCGGGAATACAGAAGGAAAGTTGAAGGAAACCAAGTTGGCGGGGTTTAGTTTTCAAGCTTGTACAGCTTTTCTAGAATGGGAATGATTCTCATTGTTCTCTTGATGTTACTGGTAATATACTGGCGTGACTGTGAGTGCACTTTTGTGTTTTGAGAATTTCAGTGTGCTTCCTGTTTGCCACTCCTCTGTCTGCATACAAGCGCAGCTTCAATATAGAACCACTGTTACTGTTGATAGGTTACACTGCTGGACCTCGCTTACCACTATTATGATTTATTTTCATCCATTGCTAATGTATCGTCTGCATTTATTTTTATTTTTTTTTGTAGGGCTGGGTATTATTCAAGTTTTGGTACCAATACAATACGTTTCTCAATACCGTACTTTGAGTTACTAACGTATAAACGTAAAAAGAAAATCAAGGAAAGAGGGAATGCACAAAACCTTTGTTGGCATACCGAAAACTACAGCTCCCACTGGGCTTATGGGAAAATGTGTTTGCGGCAAAAAAAAAAAAGTTACATGAAAAGCAATATTTTGTTTGTATTATTATCATCGTTGTCGACAGTTGTCATTACTCTGTGCCACTGACGCACTCCGGACACTACCACAGAAAGGTGTTGAGGTTTGATACCCAGCCCTAGTTTCTTTACATCACAACTATCTTAACTATTTTAAGTACAATGCTTAAAGGTGCTACATTTGATATTCAGAGCATTAATACAGCAGCAAACAACTCTTTGCTGAGTTAACATAGAGGAGTAACGTCTCCTCTGTGTGTTTGCATCGCTACAGCTGATAACGGTGCCCCCCCCCCCACACACACACACACACACACACACACACACACTGTTAGCTCTGTAAAAACTGTTAGCGCTGATTGCACCGTCAGCTGTAGCCGTCGCCATGTTGAGAGCCGCATGGAGGCAATAGATGCTCTGGATTTTGCATTGAGCACCTTTAATAGACGTTGTAGTGAAAGTGTTACAAATTGTTCTTCACGCCTGAACAAAGACAAAGTTGTCGATCAAAAGTGCTCTTTTTTTTGTTGAGTATATTGGTTACACGTTAAAAACCTTTGTGCCTACAGCGCATATTTATCCTCTGTAACAAAGCTACGTCTTTAATTCAGCTCGTTTTCCCGCTAACCGTTAAAACAAACTTGTCTTTTAGCTGTTTTAGAAGTTGTATAACTTGAATTAGCAGTTCTATTTTTAACTTGTGTGACAACAACTCAGAACACCTAAAGTACAGTTCTTTGTGACAGATTAACGTCTAACCTTCAGGATAAATGTGGCCCAGTGTTATACTGTAACTCCAATTATTAACAGAATCTTTGATTGGATTTCATCCATTGAAACCAGAGAATACTGGATTTTTGAAACCAATACCAAGATACTTTTACAGTGTAAGATTCAGCCCTTCAGTGCCCTCTGGTGGACAAACTAATGGAGACACTGTTTCTAAATGACCTCAAACACATATTTGACATTTCTGTACCGACGCTCCTCACAGGCATGCAGACACCTACATACCAGAAATGCTCAAGGGCCTCCTCCTCTTGTATTCCAAATATATCTGATCATGTTTAGTTTTCAGGTATTTTAATTGGCTTTGGCACTCTCAACCCTTCCTCCGCGTTTACTTATTTCAGCACCGATTCCAGCAGGAAGGAAGAGGCGTGTCATACTCGCCACTGCTGACGAAAATGAAACGCATCACTTCCTACAGATGTTTCATATGAGCAGACGTTCAGAGGGCGCAGTCCTCCTCATTCCTGGTGGGCTTCATGTGAGAGACACAACCTTAACTCTTAACACTCCAAATAGTAATATAAAGAACGTTTCCTTTGTGTATATGCAGTATTGTGGAGGCACCAAGGATTTTGGTTTTATTCTGCCTGTTTCACTCAGTTTGTTCAAAGTGTCTCTGCAATATTACCAAGTCATAAATGCATCAACTCCTTTTTTTTTTTATTTGATATTTTTGTGCGTCTAATTTATTTGTCATTTCGGTATCGTGACCGTGTTCTCCTCCAGGCTCTGTTTTCACAAATGTAATGTATAAAGTTGTCTTTTGCACTGCCGACATGTTAGACAGGCTCATGTCCATGTGAAGCTCCATGTATTTGAGCCGAGTGTATCCGCCTGCTATGCGTATCGTTTCTCAGCTGTGGTGTTAATGGAAACATTTAATGACTCACTAATATTGTGTCTGCATTAACAAATAACAATACTGCTTTGATATGTCTGTTAGTTTGCATGTACGGTGACATGAGGAGTCTGAGGTTTCAATAGGACGGTTATTTTTGTAGGTTAGTGATCAAAGGTTACCGATTTTGTCTGGATAGATTTTATCCACTAAAGAATGAACAAAACAGCATCAGTTGAATTGTATTATAAGGAAGTTTTATTAAACTATGATGAACTGGAGTCCTTGACTTAAAGTTTGATTTTATTTTGTTAATGATGGTGACGCTTGATCAATTCTACATTTGTGAACTGAATACTGTTGAAGACATTTGTGAGTTAAAATCACTAATATAGGATCCTTGTAGCATCCATTTGATTGTTTGATAAGTTTAGCATTAAAAGGCTTTGTATAGTTGCACCTTGCAGCGCTTCGTATATCTTACAAAAGGTTCCTCATTTGTGCATTTTTCTCCGAAAACCAGCAACATTTGTCAATTTCCAATCGTTACATGTATACAGCCTTTTCAAAATAAACTCCCGTCTTCACAGAATCAACTCAGTTGGGTTTAGAATAAAAAGGCCGTCGTAAGTGCCGTTACTCAAGTACACAAGTTACGTGAGAAATAAATCAACGTTGGCTTCTCGTGTGACGAGGGGAACGAACAGCCTCCTGATTGGCCGCTGCTTGGCGCTGTTGGACTGCGCTGGTAAACACCATAGACCGAATATAAGAAGTGGCTGTAGTCTGAGGAGGAGGAGGAGTCGCCCCCTGCTGGCCAGTAGAGAGAATGCAAGTTTGAAGACACTTCGGCCCAGATGGAAGCTAATGTAACCCAGCTAGGACCTGCTGGTGTCTGATGCCCGGTCAGAACTGGAGGTTGCTGCCAGCATAACATTGGTCATTTCTGAGAACATTCAATCTTCCAAGTTTTTTTTTTTTTTTTTTTTTTAAAAGACCTATGATCTACCCTCTACTGTGATGTCCCCCTAAGGACACATTTCACTCATAGAAAGGGTCTTAGAATAACAGAATTGTCTAGTGGTGTAACTAAAATGACAGATTTTTAGTGCCTCGAGTACGTTGTCGAACCTTTCGGTGTTCCATAAAAACTTCAAAGCTCAGTTCACGGCGAGCCTCTCGGTGCGGTGGCCTTCCTTTGCTTTGAATTGGCACATGCACTTGCTGGTGGTTCATTTCTCCTGCAGTGTTTCATCTCCGTGTGTCTTTCTTTTCTCAACGGTTTACTCACAAACAAGTCAATTAGCCCTCCAGCAAACATGTGGCTCTTCCTGCCGCCAGCTTTATGTCGTGGAGGAGACGACAGCGACCGCCTCGGCATCTGGAGCCGCGTCACTGCACCACCACAGACGGCAGCGGTGGAAAAACTCAATGTACGTTTGACCCTACTTTGTCATGTTCTTGTTCTAAATCACAGTGACAGATGTTCCAGTGGATGTGGAATAGAGATGCAAATCATCAGAGTAAGAGTAAGAATTAAACTTCCCAATAAAGACATTTGAAGTCGGAGTGCAAACTGAAATGCTCATTTCCCTCCATTGTATTGGGGTGGATCCCGATTCCTTAAAATCGGGATCTTGTGACCTCGATATTGAAGCTGTTCTCTGATGGTGCTCCTTACAGATTCCTCGGTAGAAGTTCACCCGGCGAGGACGTTCGGCGGCAGTGGTTCTGGCTTTGGGGATGGCAGGACTGTATTCACGTCACTGCAGTAGATACAGGATGTCAGGCGTCATGGTCACAACACCTTCCTCAAGCTCGATCCCCTCAGCATGCTGTCAATCCTGCATGTTCCACCTGCATGTTCCGCCTGCATCCAGTTTCCAGTATTTGTGTGAGTATCGGGAAGTATCGCATTAGAAAAGCTGTATGTAAAAATTAAATAAAACGTCCTCAATTGTGCAAAGAAAATATTTTTTCGGCTATTCTCAGTTTATTTTCTTCCATTTGTTGATGTTTTAAATGGGATATGGAAATGCCTTTGCTGAGCAAATTCTCACACACACCCTCAGAGTTGTGCACACCTCCCCCTACAGCACTGAGTGAGACGGATTGTCATTATGTGTAATTAACATGTCAGCAATTACTGTGAGATAAATACGTGTAATGGGCTGATGATGGCGCTGTACTTAGTTGATTAATAGAGGACTGACTTGTTTCCACATCAGTGCACAGGCAGGCTGGCCTGAAGGCAGCACCCACAGGCTGTGGAGCGCTGGAAGCCGTACAGACTGCTGTCAGCTGATCCTGTGTAGGGTTTCCACCGGAGACTGTCATCTGATCCTCTTCCTGTGGCCCTCGTAGTCGATTCAGGTCTATGGATAAATCGGTACAGAGTGCTCCCTGGTAGCCGAAGAGGCGCCAGTTCACCTCCTGGCACTGCCGACGTGCCCCTGAGCAAGGTACCAATCCCCCTAACTGCTCAGGGTACTGTCTCATGTGGCGCCGGTCTGTTATCTCTCCCCAGTAATGATTGAGTAAATTAATCAAATAACTGCAGGGTGAAAATACCTTTCGACCACATCCCACCTTTACAAAGGGAAATGTCTATTCTTCTAAACAACACAGTGTTTGTGGCCCTCTATTCAAGTGAACATTTCTGGCTCAGAAGTCTTTGGCTAAAAACAGAAGCTGGTCCTCTTCTCTGTATTCTGCTGGAGTCTGGGGCCTTGTGTTGTCAGCTGGAACCAACTTAGGAACCAGAGCTTCAACACTAAACATTAGATCCCATTTTGTTCTTTGGTGTGCACAACAATGGAAGCTGATTTAGGAGAACGATGGTTTGTTTTACATGGCGGCAGTTTTTCTCTCACCTTTACCATAACGATACATCGTAGAAAGCAAGACTTTGATATTGCAAAACCCAGTGTTCGGATTGGGCTTTAAGAGCAGAAGGCTTCAAAGACAGAGGTTAGGCTCCGCCCACCCAGGTGTTTATGTACATCCCAAGTCTCTTAATTGCTTCACCGTTTCCCTCACGTGAGCTTTGTCAACGTCTAGATGGCACCATAGAACAACATCCGGGTTCCCGCACAATTACAACAGAAAACATGAAAGTCATCTTATCAGAGTGCCATTAAACTGGCAGCCTTATATAGCCTGCCATTGACGAGGACCTCAAGCTTACTACAGAACCGGGAACTCAGCCCCCCAAATTACCCAAACTACAACAAATATATTTAAAATACAGTTAAATCACCCTAATGCCAATCACCTGCATGATCTCCATTTAGGTTACACTTCACAATAGAGTCATAGAAAGCCTGAAGAGGAAATTCAACTCCACTAACACCCCTCTAATTGCTACATGTATCTCCCGGAACTTTAACATCACTGGAACTGCTCTCTCCTGGCTCAAATCATATCTAACAAACAGACAACAATTCATCAGCATCAACAACTGCACCTCCTCCACCGCCCCTCTGTCTCAAGGCGTCCCCCAGGGTTCGGTGCTTGGTCCTCTCCTGTTCATCCTCTACCTGCTCCCTCTTGGCAACATCATACGGCAACATGGTCTCCTCTTCCACTGTTACGCAGATGATGTCCAGCTCTACATCTCCACAAAGGCCATTACCACTGCTACTTACTCCACTCTGACCGACTGCCTCACTGACATTAAATCATGGATGCAAACCACTTTTCTCAAACTCAACTGTGATAAATCGAACATGCTCATCATCGGCCAGAAATCTCTCACCAAAACCAGCCACAACTTCTGCCTCACCATTGACAAAACCACTCTGTGTCCCTCCCCACACATCCGCAACCTTGGAGTCATGTTTGACATCAACCTCTCCTTCGAACACCCCGTCAAACAAATCACCAGAACTGCCTTTTTTCACTTAAAAAACATAGCCCGTCTCCGCCCAACACTCACCTCATCTGCTGCCGAAACCCTGATCCATGCCTTCATCACCTCCAGAATTGATTATTGCAATAGTATTCTTTATGGCACACCATCCAAAATCCTAAATAAACTTCAATACATACAGAACTCTGCTGCTCACCCACTCGTGACCACATCACCCCTGTTCTCCAGAACCTCCACTGGCTCCCCGTCCTGCAACGGATCCATTACAAAATCCTTCTCCTCACTCACAAAGGCCTCCATAATCAGGCCCCCTCCTCCCTCACCGACCTGCTCCACCACCACACTCCATCCCGTCAGCTCCTCTGATGCCTCCTATCCATTCCCCATAGGACCAAGCACCGGACATGGGGTGACAGAGCCTTCTCCATAGCTGCCCCCTCCCTCTGGAACTCTCTCCCAAAACTCATCAGAGACTGCACTGACCTTTCCATATTCAAATCACAAATCAAAACCCATCTCTTCAGAACTGCTTTTAATGTGTGATTGTGTGCTCTATGTTCTTATTGTTTGTATGTATTTTATTCGTTTTATTGTTTAGCTTATAGGATGATTTTAAAATGTTGTGTAAAGTGTCTGAGTATTTTGAAAAGCGCTATATAAATTAAATGTATTATTATTATTATTATTAAATTGGTGCTCAGGTACCTTGGGGGCTCTTGTAGCCCAAACACTCTGCAGAGGAGACACAACAGACATAAGTGACTTCAACACAAACCATACATGTTATTACATTTCATTTAGCTGAGGCTTTTATCCAAAGCGACTTACATGATATACAGTAGACCGTAGACACAGCAACGGGGAGCAACCACCGATCCTCCGATTGAAAGACGGACCTGCTAACCACTGAGCCACAGTTATCTTACTGCACAGTCAAGCAACAGTTAACACTCGTCCTTTAGGCCTTGGTTGACCTACAATGAGCACATGACATTAAGATAACCGACCAGCAGAACTAAGTGTACGTTTGTCTTCACCATTACAACCTCCACCAGAAACCAATAACACAACCAACGTTTGAGAGGGTCTTATTTCTTTCAGCAGTCTTGTATACAAAATGCTACAAATACTAGTAATGGAGACGGCCTTCATTACACCAGATTAGAGCGTTTGTACATCCAATGCTTAAACTGGGGGGCGGGGTTACCAAGCGGCCAAAACCTGCGCGCTGGAAAGACAATGATGAAGCAACAATTTAGCAGTAAGCCTCACCGAATAAAGTAAACTAAGACACATGGGTTTCAACTAAAGTTGACTACAAAATTGAATTAATTTTCATCTCGGGGGACAGATGTTGTGCCCTGAAATAAACAAAGTGCTTGTGCATTGTAATGGCAACACCTATACATAGGAAACTATTGTCAACCATTTAGCGGGGCCCCTGAGCCTCAGAGCGTTACTGTGATACTGTTATATCTAAATATGCTCAATAATTCACATTAATAAAAAAAGCATAAATGGTCATTTCAATACCAGAACAGATACATGGCTGCATGCTTTTGGACTGTGGGAGAAAGAACCTAGACATGGGGAGAACATGCAAACTCCTCACAGAAGGGGCCGTCCAGCCCAGGAATCGAACCCTCACCCTCTTGCCATGATGCAACAGTGCTAGCCACCACCGCCTGACAGCAGTCTGTTGACAGAGTGTTTCATCTTGGTGTCACCACAACTACTTTAAGATTGCTGCCTAATTTTCCATTAAACTTTCCAACTGCTCAGATCCATCATAGGGGCTTTACATACGCAGCCATTATAAAAACGGGTTTACGAGGACGACAGCTGCTGCTGATTTCCTTCAAAAACGGTTTTACAGCTCTCTTTGACAAAAGCTGCCTGTTAAAATCATAGAAATGATGGAAATCAATGTGTGGGGCACATGCCATCAAAGAGTCGTTGCCGCTCTGACACTCACATCCTCTTGTATACATGTGTTGCTTTATGTTTACAGGCAGTGAGTGACATCTGATGGTTAAGAACATCAAACCTCTTTTCTTTGCATCTTTGTTACGAGACGGCGGCTGCTGTAGAGGATCAGAATGAGCTTTTGGGGAGTTTTTTGATTAGGCTTCATTCATGGCACCTTGGTCTGATTAACCCGCTATGCCCTGGGGTAAAACTTAGCTGGAGTCGATCCCAGGCGACATTGGGCAAAGGCGGGGTGGATAGGTCGCCAGAGAGACAGACAACCATTCACACTCACATGGCTGCATGCTTTTGGACTGTGGGAGAAAGAACCCGGACATGGGGAGAACATGCAAACTCCTCACAGAAGGGGCCGTCCAGCCCAGGAATCGAACCCTCACCTTCTTGCTATAATGGAACAGACCTAGCCACCACCGTGCAGCCGTAGATTAAATCCAGATCGGGTTAAATTCTGCAAATGGTACATTCCAATCTAAAGTCGTTGGTCTGAAAAAACTTCTAAAAGAGCTAAAAAGAATATTAGGATATTGGACGTCACATTTGAGTGGATGGCGAGTTCCAGACTCCGTCCTTTTTGTCACATTTTACATGTGAGTGTGTAGGGTACACAATTCTTTCCCAATGTCACTTGCACACAACCAAAAGAATACAGGTGTTCATTATTATTATCGACTAGAGTATTTCTTAGTCTCATTCTTGACGTGCCTGGAAAACCTCTAAAGGGAGGCATCCTGGAGGCATCCTAATTAGATGCTGGACCACCTCAGCTGACTCCTTTCAACACGAAGGAGTAGCGGCTCAACTTCAAGCTCCCTCCTGATGTCCGAGCTCCTTACCCTATCTCTAAGGCTGAGCCCTACAGAGGAAACTCATCTCCTTACCCTATCTCTAAGGCTGAGCCCTACAGAGGAAACTCATCTCCTTACCCTATCTCTAAGGCTGAGCCCTATAGAGGAAACTCATCTCCTTACCCTATCTCTAAGGCTGAGCCCTACAGAGGAAACTCATCTCCTTACACTATCTCTAAGGCTGAGCCCTACAGAGGAAACTCATCTCCTTACCCTATCTCTAAGGCTGAGCCCTACAGAGAAAACTCATCTCCTTACCTTATCTCTAAGGCTGAGCCCTACAGAGGAAACTCATCTCCTTACCCTATCTCTAAGGCTGAGCCCGGCTTATTTCGGGTTAGGGTTAGGGTTAGGGCTGCTAACCCCTGCTCTCTACCCGTCACCTGTTAACACCTGCTCTCTACCCTTCATCTGTTAACCCCTGCTCTCTACCCTTCACCTGTTAACCCCTGCTCCCTACCCTTCACCTGTTAACCCCTGCTCTCTACCCTTCACCTGTTAACCCCTGCTCTCTACCCTTCACCTGTTAACCCCTGCTCTCTACCCTTCACCTGTTAACCCCTGCTCTCTACCCTTCACCTGTTAACCCCTGCTCTCTACCCTTCACCTGTTAACCCCTGCTCTCTACCCTTCACCTGTTAACCCCTGCTCTCTACCCTTCACCTGTTAACCCCTGCTCTCTACCCTTCACCTGTTAACCCCTGCTCTCTACCCTTCACCTGCTAACCCCTGCTCCCTACCCTTCACCTGTTAACCCCTGCTCTCTACCCTTCACCTGTTAACCCCTGCTCTCTACCCTTCACCTGTTAACCCCTGCTCTCTACCCTTCACCTGCTAACCCCTGCTCTCTACCCATCACCTGTTGACTCCTGCTCTCTACCCTTCATCTGTTAACCCCTGCTCTCTACCCTTCACCTGTTAACCCCTGCTCTCTACCCTTCACCTGTTAACCCCTGCTCTCTACCCTTCACCTGTTAACCCCTGCTCTCTACCCTTCACCTGTTAACCCCTGCTCTCTACCCTTCACCTGCTAACCCCTGCTCTCTACCCATCACCTGTTGACTCCTGCTCTCTACCCTTCATCTGTTAACCCCTGCTCTCTACCCTTCACCTGTTAACCCCTGCTCTCTACCCTTCACCTGTTAACCCCTGCTCTCTACCCTTCACCTGTTAACCCCTGCTCTCTACCCTTCACCTGTTAACCCCTGCTCTCTACCCTTCACCTGTTAACCCCTGCTCTCTACCCTTCACCTGCTAACCCCTGCTCTCTACCCTTCACCTGCTAACCCCTGTCCCCTACCCTCTACTACAGGACTCATTCCACACAGCTTCTCCTGTTTTCTTTTATATAAAAAATGTTCTGTTTTAACTTGATGTCTTTCTAATTGTTCCCTTTCTAATTTTGTTATATGTAAACTTTGGCTTTGGCTTGAAAGGTGCTATATGTAATTAAAATATTATTATTATTATTATATAGGCTTGTATCTACAAGCCTATATGAGACTAAGAAATACTGTAGTCAATCATAATACTTTATACAAGATATGATGTAGGGCAGAACAGAGTTGATTGCACATCCTTTAGATATAACCTAGAGGGTTCTGAATATATGTTGGAAGTGGAATGGTTGAATGGAAGCAAGAGGTCACCCAGGGTCGTTTCAGGAGTAAGGCACTTGATTCTGTTGAGGATTTTGAGTGTTTTTCACATCAAATTGTAAATATCCAGCTCTTCTGCTTCTAGTATATAATCAAAACAATCATTACCATTAAAAGGTATGAGGGGATAGCTGTGGATTAGATATTTGTACTTTTCTTGGCAATGCTAACAACCCAGACTTTAAGAAGTGACTTAGTCACTGTGAACTATTTGTTTGTGGACGGTTTTGAAGCCTTGAGTTTGACGTTTTGTCTGTCGCCATCTTGGTTTTTGTAAGTGGCACCAGAGGTTGGATTTAAGTATAACTGAACACTGAATCAGACATTTTTTTATGTTAAAATAAACTTTCATGAACTAAGAAAACATTTCGAAAATGGTTAAGGGCCAGTTGTAAAAACAAAGACAACTCTCATCCCTAAAGCATCCCCTGCTTTATGGTCTGTCTGACTCTAAATGTCACAGGAGCACAAGAGTTAGGACCCAAACGCAGACCACACAAGACAGTATAGAATAAAGGAATTTATTTGGCCGCCAAAAGGACATGTGGAGACCGAGGTCCGACACCGAGGAAAGCTGGGCACGGGGTAGGTCCCATGGCCCGACACCGGAGGCTGGCAGATCACAACGTGGGTCCCATCGCCCGACGTCGGAGGCAGGCAGATCACGGCGTGAGCTCCGTGGCTCGACACCGGAGGAAGGCAGGCAGATCCTGAGGAACTCTAAAGACGAGAAGAGAGAGGGTCAGTGGCAGACAGGATCAAACGGAGAATCTCCCAGAGCGGCAGAAAGCGAAACGGACTGACAACACAGGCCTGCAGGACCAGGGTTGACATTTGGACGGTAATGAGCCCAATTGGCCGCAGCTGTGCACCGCACAGGGATGTGGCCATGGGCGGAGTCTGGAGGTAGGAGAAAGAACACACCCACAAGCACATGGCAAAAACAACACAAACTGGGGATTACAGACACATGAGGAAAGGAGGCTTGGGGAAACAGAGGCAAACACACAATGGATCAGACAGGGATCCTGACACTAAATTACCATCATTTACTAAATGAACATCATGCTGTATTGAAGACTTGAAACTAGATTGAGACATAAACTCATGTTTACAATGTTTACTGAGGGAATACATCAAGAGAGAAGTAGAGTAATTTTCTATAGAAAATGTTATCTTAGTCATCCAGGTAGATGTTTGTCACATTGTCTTCAACGGATGAGTTGAATATTATTGTTCTTTGTATTGTTATATTGTTATATAAGGATAAGAAATGCACTCATAGCATCGATTCTTCCTGTTCATGCCCTCTCAATACAGGCAATGTTAGGTTGTTGCGTTTGTATTAATTAAGGTTGACTTCCATTAAAATAACAGGTGTGAGACGTATTTGACAACTTCATCAAAGGGAATCTATCAAGGATATAGTTTTTGAGGGACTCTCCCCCGTTGTATGCAATTCCAATTAAAACGTTATTCATCTCCCCTGTTGTCTGGTCCTCTGAGCCGCTCTGCATTCTGACCTCAGTGTCGTTTTCATGAGCTTCATCTTTTGACCACAGGGCGTCAGGACTGGCCTCTATATGGAGATGGCTCATCCTCCCCCTCACTGGGACTCTGCCGTCATTGGTTCAATGTTTTTATCTGCACACAACACCTCTTCAAAATAAACGTTTCTAAAAGAATAAAGGATTTTGATAATTATGGAGAAAAAAACAGCAAAACAAGCAAACGTATTCAATAATGAATTGATTGAAATTAAGGCCTTATAATATGGCCATATTAATAACCTTGTAATAAACTTCAGATTAAACTGTGCATGAATCACCACCTCTTTCATTTGACTCACAACTCACATTCTAAATAAGAGTTTCCTTTCGAAATGTACACTTATTTTTCTTTTGGAATCCATTTTATTTGGTTCACAATCCCTCTAGAAACGTTGAAGCTTTGCTGATCGTGTATAAGAAATATAAGTTTATTTGTATATACATGTTCTTATGTGGGTTCTCCAGAATTCTTTGGAGAGGCCGTCTGTTTCATCCAATCAACCTCCGTGTTCTACTGACTGGAGGACGGGTCTAGAAGGTGGCACTTCTGATCCCCCCCGACCCCCCCGTCCACCCCCACCCCCACCCCCCGACCCGACCCTCGCTTAATTGAACCCGACCCACGCGCGTCTTTCAATATATTTCATTTCCCTTTAATAAAAGCCTGCTCGCGCCGCTCATACATCACGATGATTTCTATCTGCGAGCTAAATGCAGCACGAGCCGAAGAGCGGACAGCTGATGACTTTATATTGCTTTCCAAACAGCTGATCTTAGGCCTGCGGCGGAGGCTGATCAATCTGAGATGCTTTATTTGAAAGCACCGGATATATATATATCGTCTGCCTCTCATATCACGCCCGTTTAGAATCACGTGATGTTATCTGTGGGTAATATTCAATAATACAGACGTGAATATTTATCCGCATTGTGAAAGCCGACTGGGGGGAAAGTTTCCTTTTAACAGTGCGCGTCATTATGCAAATTCTACAGCAGGCTGCACGTGCAGATTTAATCTGGGTTGCAATAAAATAAAAGAAGATAAAATAGAAGATGGTCTGCGGGTCCTCTGCATGTCGGGATCGGTGAGATGACATTGACAAACTTAGCTTAGACTAAAGGCCCGCCGTTCAAAACCAACTATAAATAAAAAGATACATAAATGAATAGAATTATGGGTTCTAGACAGCAGCACAAATAAAGGGGGAATGCGTATAAAACGTGTATAATATTTATATATTTGATATCAGGGTGCGACCATGAAATACATTGCGTCCTGAATATTTCAGCAGTAAAATATGTTCCCAATACAAATACATTGTTACAGTATGACAGAGCGAAGCCATAATGTTCATCCGCTCCCACCCCCCAACAATTCTGACTGTGTACCTTTTTTAAGTATCATAAATGTTTCTAATTATTTGTAATTTTCGTATTAAAAAGTATACTTTCAGTAAACGGAAACCCCCCATAACATAAAATGCAACAGGGTGTCATGGACCCTTTTTGAGGTTCTGGATCCTCTCCCCTCCTCAGGCCTTCAATGGAGGCGGTCCCTGTGTGGTTGTCCTGTTCATGTGATGTGGGTCTGATGCAGTCAGTTCATACAGAAATCCCTAACTTTGAATAGCTATAATGAACTTGGGTCTAAAGACACCAACCCGCCTGCAGATCGGCGTTCAAACCCCCAGAAGGCGGACAGCAGGTCTGCCCTCATGTCCTCCCGCGCATGAGCATGTTTTAGGGGAGAAGGCAGCGACGAGTACCGGGAGGCCCAGAGACCCTGCACGATGCTGGGGAACATGAGGAGATGTGATTAGATATCAGGAGGCCGACACGGACTCACTGTGCAGCTTCTCGTGGAGGCGGATCCACCCGGACCCCCGGGCACCAATACCGCTACAGAGCGGCGGAGACCGCGCTCGGCGGAGGCCAGGGGGAGGAGGGAGGAGGAGGGGGAGGAGGGAGGAGCAGGAGGAGGGGGGCTATTCCAGCTCCGAAAGAGCGTCGGACTCGGTATGGCACATCAAGGCTAGGACCGCCGGACCCTCTGCGCTTCACACCTCTGGATTTACCCAGCTGCCGGTTCTCCTCCGCAGATCTTCCGGGAGACTGAGACCTCGTCTGGGTTTTCTTTTTTTCAACTTCGCGGATTTTACAAACTCACTGTCGCTTTGCTGTCCAGGTTGGCCGCTGCTCGGGGCTTTGCGGGATTTGTCTCGCAGACCGGGACCTCGCGGCTTGTGGAAGTTGCAACAAGTCGTGCGTGTCTGCGGCGGTCCGCGCGCCGCTGTTTGAAGATGCTGAACGACATTAAAATAGAAGATCGTCTGCGGACCGATGCGGGGTCTCTGGACGTCATGATCGGTGAGTTCACGGCCTCTTCTAATGTGGAGTCTTTTCCCCTTCTTCTCTTTTCTTTCTTTGATGACGTTGCAGCAGATCTCCATTCAGCTTTAAGCTTTGGCTTATAATACTATTAATATTATTAATAGTATTATTAATAATATATGTATACATACACGTATACATTGGATATATACGTGAATATCCATATCGAAGTATTGGAAGAAAAACTATACATAGGCATCTTATTATTATTATTATTATTATGAATAATAATAATCATATATATACATATTGTTATGGTTACATATACATTGTTACATATATGTTGTTACATATATATATATATTACAATCAATAATAATAGTATATATATATATATATATTATTGATATTATTATGAGCCATAAGCCTAGGAGAGCTGAATGGAGATCTGCTGCAACGTCATCAATCGGACAGAAACAACGGAAGTCGTTATTTTAAAATCTATGATTTTAAAGGACTATCCTGGGTAAACAAAATGAAGGTTGAAACAAGAAAAAAGTTTGATATTGTGTCTCATCGGCAGTTCTATTCTTCTGTGCAGCGAGTCAGAAATGACTGCTTTATTAACTCTTATGATATAGTTTTGTGTGCGTTTTTGTGTTTTGTTGTGCAGCAACATGGGACCGCATGTGCATTTCGTTGTGCAATGACAATACAATAAGCGTGTAACCTATTTGAGAATTGAATCAAGAAAGAATACATTTGTTCTCACCCCGATGTTCTGAACCTTAAAACTGCTCGACCCACGACGCGTGAGTTCAACCCCACCAGAGCAGAGTGGAGTCCCGATGAGCACTCGGGCCTCGGCCGGGCCATATGAAAGTATAGCCGATGCAATGGCTTCATAATCTGTTTATGAAAGCATGATGACGCAGGTCGTGACAGAAAGGCTACATTTGATCTTTGCTATTCACCAAACTAACTGTGAGAAGACGTAGACCGGACTGGGTTTATGCCACATTATTGTTCCTTTTATTTATTATTCATATATAGCCGCCGTCAGGATGAATATGACGTCGATGCTGCACGGCCATCTCCTCCTGCTTTGTTCATACGAGCGTTTGATTTGTCTTCCCCTTCCTTTCCGTTAGGCGGGGACTCTCTGCAGCGGGCCGTGTGCGAGGGCTGCACGCGGGTCATCTCCGACCGCTTCCTGATGCGGGTCAACGACGCGTCCTGGCACGAGGAGTGCCTGCAGTGCGCCGCGTGCCAGCGGCCGCTCATCGCCACCTGCTACTTCCGGGACACGAGACTCTACTGCAAGGCCGACTACCAGCAGTAAGGCGCTCTGTTCTGCACGCGCTCGAGCTGGCCGTGGCCTCTGGGCCGGAATGTGTGTTTGTGTCGGTCCCGGATAGCCTAGCTTGTATTTATTGTTTTAAATAGCGCGGTGTTTAGGCCGGCCGGGCCTATGCAGAAGCCCGTCGGCCTCCGTTGTGTTTCGCGGTGAGCGGTGCCCCTGAAGGGCGGCTCTTCACCTGCACCGGAACTATTCAAGGCCGTAAAGAGTCAGACCGCTGCCCCAGAACACCTGCTGTGAATCCTGGATGTTAGCTTTACACATTTAAAGCATTATTTACTGCGGGGCTACTTTGTTCTTTACGCAAATGGCGTAAATCACAGTTCTGTTTAACGACTCTATGAAAACAAAGGCAGCCATTGCCGTTTCTCTATGCATATTAATATATTTTAAATTATTTTATCCACAGATTATCTGTTCTTTTAAATTATAACATCTACATTTTAAAGTCAGATATTAAAAAGCACATTTATTTTAATTTGTGAAATACAATACAATTGGCTACTGAAATCTAATAATTATGTAGTTGAGCAAATAAGAGGTTGCATTAATAATAAACAGAGAAGCACACACACTGATTGCATCACTTCTGGATGACTTAATAAAATATGAGTATTTAACCTTAATGTGTAGGCCTAGTTGCATTCATTTGTAATGAATGGGCGCTCTACAATATACACAGGTTGCTTTAAATATGGCATAACTAATAATGTTGTAAATGTACACAGGGTGAGGATGAGGTTGTGTGCAGCTGGACAATGTGCTGTAGTTAAAAGGAGCTTTGAGTGGAGCTTCTGTATGTGGGTGTTGTGTTATTACAGCATGGGCCTCCATTGGCTTTCATGCATCTTAAAACACACGGTGAACTGTATCTCATAACATAGTAACATCCAGCTAGACCCAGTGTGCTGTAGAATATGTGTAGGCCCTATTTTTAGTAATCTAATCTAAAAGGCACAGTAGAAGAGTGATAAGTTGTGAGCAATTGGAGAGTGTTGCTCACAGCAGAAAGCAGTGTAAACGCGCCGTCGGCCAATTGGATGTGGTTAACAGAGTGTTGGTGCAGCTGGGTGGTCTTGCCTCTTGAGTTTTTTTTTTTTCCTTTTCTTTTTTTCTGTTTCCCAGACAGCCTGTGCAGCGCTCTGACAGCGGGCCGTCTGACTGTCACATCATCTCTCTGCTGGGTATCTCTGTGAGCCTGTCTGCTTTCCTTTAAGGGCCTTTGTCCTGTATAGTGCTGGAGCTCTAGACACTGGCTGGAGGTCTGCCGACTACAACGGGCAACACGCATCCCATACAGCGCCACACGGCAGAGACGTCCCATTCCTGCAAACTGGGAAACGGGGAATTTCACACCCAGATTGACCTTTAACCTCTTTCCCTTATTTGTCAATGTTTCAGTTAGTTGGTTTTTGTAACACCATCTAAAAAAAAAAAAAGCATATGATGAAGATTTAAATAAAAGGTGTATCTGGTTTAATAATCAACCCTGGAACCTGCAAAAGACTACAACAAGTGCAAAAATGAGAGTAAGGTCAAATAAAAATGAGAAAAATACAATTTAACAATTGCCTTTTTTGCTAAATATACAAAGTGACTGAGTGATGATGTGCGATCAGACTAGACAGATCGGCTAAAGGGTTCAGTTAAAATTAACAAAAAGATAAATAGAATGATTATATTTAATTATGATCAAATGTTATGTTATTTTACAATACAATCTAAATAAAATCCAATTATTAAATTAGTCAAACAATTCATAAAACAATCAAAGTCCAGATGGATATATTTAAAACGTTTTTTTTCTTTTCAAATGTACGTCATAAAATATAAGAAAAATATATATATTTTTTTTAATAGTGACACATGGTAAACTAAAGTCTAATATATCAAGAAATAATACAATAAAGATTAACAAAAAACTATCCTGGTGGTCTGATTAGTTTAATTAAAAAATAACCACCATTTCTCAAAGGTCTGGTCTGTTTCAACTTAATGCTTAAATTGTTAAAAATGTTTCTTTTCTTTACTGGCATTCAAAATGCAGCGATGAATTCTCCGTGATGAATTGGATATTTTTCATCGAATGCAAACAAATATACAAGTAAAGTTCACAACGCTGCATTTCAAGATGTGGGCATGAAGTAAAATGCCCCAAATCGTTCAAATGTATTTCTTTCAGCCACTTGTACATTTTAATAATTCCATGAGGACCAAAAATACTCCATAAATTGATTTAAAGAAAAAACAGTTTTATTTTTTATATTTCTTCATTATTCTTCTTCCTGATCTGTGTTCGGCTCTGATCGTCGCGTTCCAAAAAACGACAGCCAACTGGCAAACAAATGTCTTTCACTGGATGGAGAAGCTCTGGACACTCACTGGAATCCTTTATGGACACAGAAATAGCCATTTGTGTGCCGAGAAATAGGTTACAAACAACAAAATCATGTAAATCAATTTAATAAAGCCTATGAACACAATAGTGAATGAGAGAAATATCATAGGTATATGATATAATATCATCAGAGTGCTATTAGAAATTAGACACTTAATTTATATTGATAATAATGATATACACATCATTATTTCTTAGAGGAAATGGGGCAGTTCATGAATGAGATACCACAAATGAGTGAATCTGAAGGTGCAGAGGAGACGCAGCTGGCACCATAACTACGTTGCAGTGTGCTCTAAACCTGTGTTTCCTAAAACTATTTTCCTCGGGACCCATTCAAAAAAAGAAAAGACATAAATTGACCCAATTCATAACAGGCCTAATCTATAAATCTTATAGATCGAAATTGTGAGTTGCAGACCCTTCTTGAATGATCTCAAACGGGTAAACCAGCCTTTTAGAAGAGATTTACATTCAATAAATTACAACTTTTTTTGTTTTGTTAAATACTTTGTACAGAATATTACATTTACATTACATTTCATTTAGCTGACGCTTTTATCCAAAGCGACTTACATGATATACAGTATACATTAGACCGAAGACACAGCAACGGTGAGCAATTAGGGTTAAGTGTCTTGCTCAAGGACACAACGACATTGACTGGCTGAGGCGGGGTTTGAACCACCGACCTTCTGATTGAAAGACTGACTTGCTTGCCACTGAGCCACAGTCGAATAAATGCGTTTAGGCTAAATGTACGGTAGCCTCACATATTAGATTCAGTGTTAGTTATCAGAACATTCAGGCTCCCCGTGGGTCCCAAAAGTATACTGCAGATATACATTTTAAGACTGTGGAAGAAAATGTTTTGGGGACCCAAAATACATTTTAGTGCAATCCACTGGCACCCGACCCCATCTTTGAGAGATGATCGTTCCAAACCATTTATTAATTGTCTACATACTGTTTCTAAATGGTAAAAAAAAGGGGGCCATACAGCGTTACTCTCCCTGTACATGTCTGCCTGCCTCCTCCCTGTGTGAGTGCTACAGTCTTTGTTGACTACCGGGCATCGTCTTATTAAATGTTGTTTTTTAATCAAGTGCAGCTCAGGATCTGGGTCAGAGTTAGCGTCGTGAGGATTCCTCCCGGGCTACCGGCTTGCTGCTTTATGCTGTGGCTTAAATTGCTCCCCTCATCTTCCTTCGCCATTCAGGGAGAAAAAATATTGATGTAACGGCAATAAAATGAGTGTCCGAGGATTTAATCGCGGCTCCTCAGTCCTCACAGAATCAGCCTTAGAGGAGGTTAACTCTACTGCTATGGAGCTTGTACGCTTATGGTCATGTTTTTACAACCTGGAAAGAAAAAGCAACAACACATATCAGTAGTCTCAAAGCGCTTACAAACACAGTTGCATTTACTCCCTATAAAGCATACAGACATTTATTTAAAGGGGGGCTTCAAATCTGATCGATTTACATTCCGTTGGACTTGTCGATAAAATATGGCTCACTAAGTATTTAGTTTTTCATTTAAAGGGAACTTATAAGAAATGTTCAGCTTTGTACTTGAATTTTGGCTTTCTAATGAAAAATATTACGAAAAGCTTGCTTTTCTGTCTTTTTACACACACCTGGGGTATTTGGAGTGCCTCCCAAACGACCAACTAATAGACAAGGCCTTTGCCATGTTGGTTTTTATTGCAACCAGTGAACGAAAATGACCATATTTGTAATATGACGCCATATACGTCTCTGGCAATGGCAGTCAATCACAGTAGCCCCGCCCTAAAGCATCCCCTGCTTTATGGTCTGTCTGACTATAAATGAGCATAATTTACTAAATTAACATCATGCTGTATTGAAAAAGACTTGAAACTAGAGATTTAGACACTCATGTTTACAATGTTTTGTTGAGGAAATAGATCAGGTGAAGTGTTCTATAGACTTCTATACAACCAGAGGAGTCGCCCCCTGTTGGACAGTAGAGAGAATGCAAGCTTTAAGACAATAATGCAGTGTTTTGTATCACCTGCGGACTTATAATGTTAAAGTTATGTTAAAGTGCGTTGCAATAATCAAGTCTGGGGGACATAAAAGCATGGATGACCTTTTCTAGCTCTGCAGATGAAAGAAATGAGCCGATCCTAAATAAATAAAGCACTTTACTCTAGACATTACTCTACGAAACGAAAGTTGGCTTGAGGCAAAATAACCACATAGTTGGGTTCATGAAAACAATCCCACTTTAGGACATAGAGCGTAGAGCGTCGATCTCGTGGTTGAAAGTCCTGTGTTTGTTGGACCTATCACCCTGTTATCTTTGGAGCTGTTATTTGGTTATTTATGTGTATTTAGCTGAACAGCTGGTGAAATGATCAGACAATGACGTCGTCTTCATCACCTCATGTGAGGAGATCTGTTGTGTATGGGTCATTTTGTGACCTGTGAAATACATCCCCAACAACTCATTATGCATAAGCAACATGTTGAGAATATTAGATAGATATCTATTGGTATTTTAATTGATATTGACATCAGTAGGTAATATATGTCAGTGCTTGTTATGTAAGTTATGTGTGAAGTTGAATATTTATATTATAAATTAAAGGGAAATATTCATATTATTTATTACTTTCCGACTTCCCTACCCTCTCTGTTAAAAACACCTCACAAATACATAGTTTAATAAGAAAAAAACTCAGTAATTTCTTGAAACAGCTGTCCTTCGTAGCGTCACTCAAGCACTCAAGTGCAATTTTCTGGGGACTATGTTCAGCGGCGGATTAACCCACATTTGGATGAGTGTTTGGGTCCATCAGGCTCCCTGATATGTTTTTAACTACAATGGAGCTCTCTGGCACAGAGGAAGAAGACCTATCAGGCTGTGCAGTAACTGTCCAGTTGATCTCTCCGGTAAACACTGTTAGCTCTGATGTCGTTGTTTTTTTACCGCTGTTAGCATTGTTAGCTGCTATAGCTGCTAGCTGCCGGCTCAGCCGTCGCCATGTTGAGAGCCGCATGGAGGCAAACCCGCTGCTCCAAATGACGTATTGAGAACCTTTGAGGTTTTGCGGTCGTCTTTCAGTCCAAATGCAATCAAGTGACGGAGTTTCTGAGCGTTTTGAATCCCTGGTGTTTACAGCCTGGTCGCGTCTACAAGGTGACCAGGAGTTGCGCAACTCCCGCAAGATGGTTTAGGTTAGGCATTGACCTTGAATGGTTCAAATTCAGATAGGTCGTAGGAGCGTTTCTGCACGTTTTCACCAAACTGCATGCTGGGTACAGCCCGCCCACTATCACAACAAGAAGTTGCTACACGAACTCAGTCGCTACATTAAACAACAGAAAAGAGCGATGCAGGAGGAACAAAGAGAGAGCAGAGATGCATCAATACAACGTGTGCCCGAGAGGAGCTGTGTCTGCTGGATGGAGGGTTTTGGGTTTTGAAAAATCCGTAGATCAGAAAACAATTTATTGCAAAGAGCTGAACTGACCCAGGGGGATGTAGGTGAAAAACAAAAACGGAAGAGACAGAACAGAAGACACACCACACAAACAGCTGTTCACCGCTCGCTGGCCAGTTGCTAGCGAGTCGGCCAGCGAGCGGTGAACAGCGAGCGGTGAACAGCGAGCGGTGAACAGCGAGCGGTGAACAGCGAGCGGTGAACAACGAGCGGTGAACAGCGAGCGGTGAACAACGAGGGTGAACAGCGAGCGGTGAACAACGAGGGTGAACAACGAGCGGTGAACAACGAGGGTGAACAGCGAGCGGTGAACAGCGAGGGTGAACAGCGAGCGGTGAACAGCGAGCGGTGAACAACGAGCGGTGAACAGCGAGCGGTGAACAGCGAGGGTGAACAGCGAGGGTGAACAGCGAGCGGTGAACAGCGAGCGGTGAACAGCGAGCGGTGAACAACGAGCGGTGAACAACGAGTGGTGAACAGAACATTCAGTTGCTTTCTGGCATCAATGAATGAATGTGTTTCATGTACCGTGATATACCACAAAACCGGCAGAATCTTACAATGCGAATATGAATTTTTGTCCATTCCGCCATGTCCAACTCATCATCCTCCACTCAAACTGTCCTGATTCCTTCTCCTCTCCTCTTTGACATTTTCTTCGGAGGGTTCATCTTTGCACATTTCTTTTGCTCCCTGCCCTTGTGCGTGACCCCTCCATTATTCATGTTTAAACAGGGACGTATGTGGGACATGTCATTGTAAAACAAGAAAGCAGGTTTATTTTATTAGAAACCAGAGGACCTGGCGTGTTCAGCATTAATCAAGGCAGAGACCCCTTCAGGTGCGGATCCAGGAGTAAATCCTGGACCCAGAAACAGCAGGCTGTCCAGGAGTCTAAATACACTCCCGTCCCCCTGGGAGCAGGGGGCAAAGAAAAGAAGAGGGGAGGGTGTACAAAGTCAACCCAAAGCAACAACACGGTAACCAGCGTGAGCTCCTTAAGGGGCTGTTCTGTTTGGATACCACAGCTGATCAACGGCCGAGCTCAGCACTAGAAAAACAAGGCCTCGTGAAAACTTTGCAGATTGGGTTTCATCGCCTCTCCAGTCTCCCGCCACGGCAGACGCAGGTTGTCGTCCTCCCATAGTCTCCAACGTCATCTAACTACAGTGATTTATGCCACCAGTCCTCTGACCCCACCTCGACTTCAAACACAGGCAGCATGAGTTGCCTCTGTTTGGCAGTCTGTGCCCGGAGCTCAGGGAGCTTTCAGCTCACAGTCAGGATGCTGCTACCGTCTGAGGAAAACACAAAATCATCCCCAGTTCTATTGAAATAATGGATGAATGAGGAAAGTAAAAAGTGATATATAGATATAGCCCTGCTGCAAAGATTCTTGGGTATTAAGCTGAGAGTAAAGATACAGAGGCTGTAACTCAAAGCTATAATCTGTATCTCTTTGTCACAACCCAGTTGCCAGAAGAAATGTCGTAACAAGGTAACTAGTGTGAATACACAGCATCATCCTGAGCTGACTTTCTTACATAATTCTACATAACTAGCTTAAAGTCAACCTCAACTTTGTTGTGTAGCTGTCATTGTGCCCTTTAACTCTGAATAATTGTTGCTCACTATACGTTGACCATTGACAACCACATGCTTGAGGAATGTAAGGAAAGGGCAAACAAGAGGAAATGACAAAAGAAAATATAAATACGTTTCAAAATTAGAACATAAAAAATGTATTTGTAAATTCTGGAGACTATAACGCAAATGAAAAATAACAACAATTTGAAAGTCTTAATAATTGTCTTTAGCTTTTTCTCACTATGAAGGCTGCATAGTTGCACAGTTCATGCTACATTTCAGATACACCGTCCCTTTACACCGTCAGCTTCCTGTTGTTTTATCACACAGGGTTAGGTGTTAGTCATTTAGGAAGTGATCTGTGTTTCTTCCCGCTGACCTCAGAACAGCTAGGCATTCCTCTACCACACTGGGACGGACTCTAAAAGTTGAGAGAGTCACAAATCATTAAGGGGCCGCCGGCAGTCTCTGTGTATGTGGCCACTCTGAGAGGATGATGATGAATCTGCATCTGAACATTTATGCCACCCCATCCATCATGGCTTAATACCACAGTGTAGCCACTTGAACTAATCCCTGGTCCACATGCGAAGTAAAGAGGTTGAATGACTTTTCTTTTAGTTCACATTTCTCTGAGATTTAGAGGGAGATGGGTTGTGTTCAGTTCTACGGTAATGCAGAAAACTGTACTTTTTTAAAGTGCACAGCATGTCCAAGTCCTGCATTAAAACTTGCGTGACCACTTTTAACTTCATAGATTTACAATCAAGTTGACCATTTGTACTAACTGTAACTACGATCACTCCCTAACCCTAACTAAGTTTTACTTGCCTAACTTTAACCATGCAATAGTTGGAAGGCTTAAATATTCACCCGTTTTTGTTTGTTTTTGCTAATAGAGCGTGATTAATTTGCACATCATTCAAACTTTTGCATCAACCAATCGCATGCAGGATGTACATATTCAATATTTACACTATAGTCTGTTGACTATAGGAGGCTCAGTGGTTTGAACCAAGACGTCAGTCTCTAGTACTCCCTTCAACCTTGATGAAGGCAGCTCCCCAGATCCACTCCTCGATGTGTTCCTGTTTAGCGAGACGAGAGCTGAAGTTCACTGATCATTTTCACAAAACTAAATGATACTAAGTCGCCTTCTTGGCTTTTAGCAACAAGTAAATGGAAGTTACCATATTTGGAATGCGGTGAAGTAAAGTAGGGACTCGATATGCAGCTCTGGTTGCGTCTGCGACCTGTCAATTACAGTAAGCCCCGCCCTAAAGCATACCTTGATTTATGGACCCAGAGGAGTTGCCCCCTGGCGGTCAGGAGAGAGAATGCAGCTGTAAGACACTTATTACATTTCATTTATCTGAGGCTTTTATCCAAAGAGACTTACATGATATACAGTAGACCGTAGACACAGCAACGGTGAACAATGAGGGTTAAGAGTCTTCAAGGACACATCGAACCACCGATCTTCTGATTGAAAGACAGACCTGCTAACCACTGAGCCACAGTCACCACTTATGCATTGGCTTCACTAATCAGAAACGGAGGTGGCCGTCTGTGCTGGTATGAATAGTTTTAAAGTGAAATAATCCGCTGAATATTTCACAATATTCATTTACTTTATTCGTCATGCCCCTGGTGCGTAAAGGCCTTAATGCTTCAGACTGGCCGACCTGCACCTACCACGTTGTGAAAGTAAAACTTAACGGTGTGAATATAAAATCAAAAATACTTAGTTTGGTGTAACGATTAATTAAATTTTTGTGTTTTAAGTCTCAAAGCATTGAACAATTAAATTTAAAAAAACAGAAACAGTTACTCTGTATAATCCACAGAACATGTTTTTATTCATATTACTTTGTACCAAAAATAGTGAGGTCTGTGAATCACGCAGAGTAACCACCACACACATTGTGTCTGGAAAAAGATGTTGCTGTTAAAATGTCATGGTTTAATATTAGTAATTGTTTAATATGAGTATTTGCAATCCATAGTATTGTTTGAGGAGTGAATCTGGAGGCTTTTATTTTGGATTGATGAACATTTTTTAGTTATCTAACGACACGTTTGTGACATGGTGTAATAAGGGGAAATTTCAACCACAGGAACAATCTGACATCACGCCGCTGTTTTAACGATTGTGTGAACTCCCCCGGCTTTCGTGTTGTTAGGCCTGAGTGAAAGTCAATAGCCAATAAATAGTGGCCGGCCTGTGGGTTTTTACTTTCTAGCAGACATGCCACATTTTTACCACTCACGGTTTTTATCTGTGACCATTCACTTTCCCACCCGGACACCACCTCTGCACCCCATCCATGTCTGAGTCCTTAATGTGTCCCTGACATGAAAGCGCCCATGCAGGAGATTCATAATGGGCCTGTGGATCAAAGAGGCAGTGAGAGGTTGGGGTTGCACCGGCTATTTTGTCATGTGGGCCATAACACTTGGATTCCTAGAGCACCCAGGGTGGGACGGGCACGTCTGAGGAGTTTGTTGAATTAATAATTATCTTTATTACCATCAAGCCGGAGGGAAAATAAGAACCAAATCCTGGCTGTCCCTCACAACAATAGTTCATATGTGACAGGCGGACATCGGTGTGTTTTATATGTCCTCCACTATGTCATGTCGTTTCCCAAGACTTGGCCAGCCGACTGATTTGCTTATTGCTTTAGTTTCACAAATCCACAATAGTCTGTTGTTTTGCTGTTCACAGCCCACTTCCTCCTCGTCAAACACGGCCCGATTTTGAGGCATATTTCCACCAATTAAATATAAACTCAGGATAACTTCAGTTTCAAGAGGGATCCAATGGAGCACAATGGCTCTAACAAGCTGAGTTGCGGGTCGGGCGGGACCTGGACACCACGGCTCCGCCCCCTCATCACTGCTGCACAGACTCCGGCTGCAAAATGCGTAGGATGGTGGCGCTCGTACACAAAATATTTTGGCTTTGTTTCTGTACAGTGGGAGTAGTGGAGACGCATCGGCCATCTCGGGCTGGTTTCATCCAGTATTTTTTAGCAATACCTACAAACAGTAGTGGGCTCTAATTTTTAGATATCCCACACATGTATTTAGTATGTTATCCATAATGAACGAGGACGTGGTAAGACAGCTGGAGGGAGGATGGATCCAACGAACTGGGCTCTTTCTGCCACTCGTTCCCCGAGAAGTCAGCATTGATGTTTTTGTCGTGTAACCTACGTAAATAGTTACATGGTTATTTTAACCCAAGGGATGATCTTTTTCCTAAACTGAACTAAGTCGTTTTTAGTTAGTTTCCCTAAAACTAACTAAGGAGTTTCCTGTGAAGACAGAAGTTTATTTTAAGAAGACTATATGCTTGTAGCGAGCGGAAATTGACACGTGTTGCACAGTAACTTTTTCTGAAAACGTCTTACGAACTGCTGCATGCTCTATGTATACTCTATGTATACCTGAAATGTTGTTAACAAAGCCTCATTACATCGGAGAAATGTGCACACAAAGCTCTCTCCCGAAACTTTGATGGATGTTTTCTGACAGTGAGGTCACCTTTTCTCATCCCAATACGTTGGACTGACCTGGAAGCTGGTTTCCTGCCGGCTGATAGTCTGACTGCTCTGCCCGGTCACAACATAATGTCATTACTGTTGATACGACTGAGCCCAGACCGAGCTGACAGCAGCTCTCCACTCTGACAGAATGGTGTTTGCCAGTCTGTAGTTGGCTATGTCTCTCTCTCTCTCTCTCTCTCTCTCTCTCTCTCTCGCCCCCTGTTTATTCGTTATAGCAGCGCTCCTGGCCTCTCCCGGGAATCTGCCTGGCATTTAGAGGGCTGAGACGACTCAAGACCCCAAGGGCTCATCCAAAACCTGCCTGCTCCAAGCTGTCCACATTATTAGCTCCCTGCTCTCAAAGGAGATGTTCACACACACACACACACACACACACACACACACACACACACACACACACACACACACACACACACACACACACCAATACACACACTCCTTCACTCCGTCTTTATGATTCTCTGTTCTCTTGTGTTCTCCTGTGTTCTGCCTCTGGTTCTCCCCAGTGGGACAGGAAGTAGACGTGTGTGTTGTCAGAGAGCTGCTCTGCCACCAGTGTAACAGTAATCACTTCATTGATATTCCTTGTCTAATTACGCTGCTGCGTATCATTTGCATAAACCTCTTTTTAATAACGAGGACAAACAGACGTCTGAAATCTTGTTGGTCTCTTTCTCTGCAGCATTCATTATGTCTGCCTCTGGACTCTCTCTCTCTTTATATCTCTCCCTCTCCCTCTCCCTCTCTCTCTCTCTCTCTCTCTCTCTCTCTCTTTCTCTTTAGACAATGCTGTGAGTGTCTGTGACACCACGGTGGCCAACCAGCTGGTTTTTAACCTGCAGCCTGCTCAAAGGATGGCATCGCTGCCCAGTCAACAATGGGTTATGCTGTCATCATTATGTGATGTCATTTCTGAAACCACTTCCTGCCATTTGGTGCCTTCAAAATCCAAGGTTGCCAAGTGCAGCTTTAAGGAGACGATTCCAAACTATTCAAATATACTATGTAAACAAGGATTATTTTTTTTTTCAGTGCTGCATCACTTTTGACAATCTGGAGCACAGAGCTCACCAGTGATTGTCAACCATTTGTGTATCTGCTGACACGTTGCTGACAGGAAGAAACTAGTATGTTTACCACAGAGCAAGAGATGAAGAAGCCTGTCTGATTTGCAACATTTCTGAAGCTGATGTTATCCCACACACAACTTTAGATATCGCTTTTTGGACACAGGGTAGCATCTTCTCGCCGATCCTTGGTTAAAAGGGACACAATTCAATTATACTTCATCAAGGGATGTTTGAGCCTGTGACAATCATCCACACACATATTAGTTTTGATGGACACACGAAAAAAGAATAGAATAACAACAAAAATGGTAATTCTCAAGTACGGACGTTACGTGACAAATAAGTCATCGTTTGGGTAAAAAAAAGTGGTGTTACTTGAGTACGGAAGTTACGTAAACGTAAAAATAAGTCAATGTTGACTTCTGGTTTCACACGGGACACAAACAGCCGCCTCCTGTGTGGAAGTTTCCTGTCTATAGACTCCATCCACCCGGACATCACCCCAAAGCGGGCTTGTCGTTTTTTTATGTCATCTCTCCTGTCCTGCCTCACGCTTACGTGTAACAGCATTTCTTACATGGGTTATAGATGGATCATAACAGCATTACTGTTATCAAGTCGAGCCGCGACAGGGTTTTCTAATCTGAAGTTGGGTGCGCCTCCCCCTCACATGTGCTGCTCCACACAACACCCCCACCCGGTCCTTGTTTATTACTGGGCCTCAATAGAATGATCTCATCTCAGAGGTTGGAAATGGTGAGGTAGCACATTTGTACACTATTTTTGTGGCAAAGTGTGTGTGTGTGTGTGTGTGTGTGTGTGTGTGTGTGTGTGTGTGTGTGTGTGTGTGTGTGTGTGTGTGTGTGTGTGTGTGTGTGTTCACGCCCCTTTACCTGCAGGCCAACATCTCCGTGTAACCTCTGCAGGAGTTACCTCTGTGATTGTGATGTGTTAGGCTAAACACATGTGACCCAGAACAGTGCTAAAGAGTTTGTTTCTCTTCATCTTCCGTCTAGCTCTCCGGGTTCACTGCACAGTCTACTGCAGTGGATCATTAGGCTCTTTGAAATTTAGAAACCATTATCCAATTATGCAGTTAGAGTGTCTAAGTATTCACAGAGGTCATCTGATCTGGTAAGTTCAAATACCAGCAGTGACGTTTTCAGAGCAGGCCTGCTGGACTCACTGCACCTACATGAGAAAGAATGCACATGAAAGGTGCAGAAAAAACACCTCTTCTTATGGAATATAGAGTCTATCTTGCTTTTTAAAGGCTCATATTCATTCAATAATGCATTATTTCATTCATGCACATACATTTTTATTGTCTGAAGTATTTATTATAAATGACTGTTCAGAGTTTTGATAACTCAACCCAACAAAACTACTATATTGTGGGTAGTTAAACGTAATGGAGACTAGGCTGAAAAATGAAATGTAATCCAGGAAGTCCAGTTGGAGTAACAGGAGATGTCCATCCTGGTCTCCTAAAAAGGATGTTCCCATAAAACAAACAAACACATTTCCTCTGTAGTTGTATGGGACCATCATTCTTACCTGGAGCGTCTTTGCCTTTGTGTGTTCTATTTTAGTGAACCACGGCTAAAGCACAAGGGATTTCTCCGGCACATTTTCTATGCAGTCCAGCATGAGATTCAGCTCCAAATGACAGAAACAATAAAAGAGAGCGAGTATTGTTTTTCAACAGGAGCATGGGATTTCAACTGCAGCACTGGTTTATGAGGCCCAGGGCCGGGGGACTGACGATGCTGCTGAGCGCGAGGGCGGCCATGTTTTTAGGTCATCTGCTCATGAACGTGTTCACTGAACACTGTTCAAGTTGTGTTTATCTTTGTTCTTTGGAAACCTGGACTTGTTGGACCTTTGCGTTGTGAACATGTGTATTTATGTCCAGTGTGTGTGTGTGTGTGTGTGTGTGTGTGTACATACGCGAGTGAGGCACTAGTGTTGGCTTCATATGGAAATATTGGTGAAATGTTTCAGGTTTTTTTTTGACAGTGATGAACACCATATTAGAAAAATATACATTTCTAATCCCCCGACAGTTGTAAGGCTTCAAGAAACTCACTCTGTACTGTGCTACAGGGTGACCGGTGAAAGATGGAGAGAGTGACTAAATGACATACAATATATAGTAAGGCAGACTTAAACTACATGAGGTCATTGAATGCAGCAGCTTCCTGCGTTACAAAACGTACTGTGTAAGCCAGCCAGTTCTCCAACAGTATAGCTTAGCACAAAAACACATTTAAAACAATCACATAAATGATCTACTCCTCATTGTGTTATACAGAGAGACAGACAGGCAGACAAACACGACTTTCACCGACGACGCTGATGTTTGTGTGCAGTTTAACACAAGGTCAAGGTCATTCATATTTTATTACTCACTGTTGTGACATAACGTCTTCACAAAATAATTATCTGTAAAACATCAACTGAGAATCAAACGTCTTGATTTTTCTTCAATATCTTAGTCAAATTATAGGTAAGTAGGTATAGAATATCTCACAACACGCGCTTTATATAACCATTTTAAGCTCATTCAGTCTACCTATGCCTGCTGTCAGGAACGTAACGGCTTCCTCCTGGATTAGCGTTTAATCAAACGTGAATTTAGCTTTTGTATTTTTATTTTTATTTACTTGTGCTCACATTTACATTACATGTAAAGTCTATGCACAGACACGTATGGTTGCGACAGACGCAAATGTCCGCCGGGCGGCACGAATGACGCAAATATCGCGACGCGAATTCGCGTGAGTTGAAATTTTCCAACTCGGGCGAAAATTCGCGTCACGGAAGCCAATCAGCGTTGAGAAGCTCCGACCGTCATCACTGCCGTCCTGCTGGTGCTGAATCAAACTGCTGCTGGTCGCCTGAAGCAGAGCTGGCAGCGGCCGTCATTCAGACGCTGTTGTGCGGCTACGGATGATATTATGAACCCGGACACAGGGGCGTTTGATGGTCCGACATTAGAGGGACTTCCACAAGAAGTTTAAAGCAGAACTAGTGGTTAGTTCAATGGTGGATGGGGGAAACGGTACTGTTTTTACGGAGATAAGCCCCGCCCCCTTTCAGGCGCGAGTAAAGCCAGTAGCGATTAGTAGAAATTTGTGCCGCGTTCGGTGTGAATGCTTGCTCAGATTTCTTCCAGAGCATCACGCTAGCAACAAACCAAAATGCATGTTGCTGCAATAAATGGTAAAACGTTGACGAATTAGACAAATAAGACAAATTAGAAGTGATCAGAAATAATTTTATTTGTATTCTCTATTTCTGAAATTGATTCCAAATTTGCATTTAAGTTTCTGTGAGACGTGTCATAATTGAAAGAATACATTTGACTTTAATCTCACAATTCAGACTTCACAGATTTTTATTATTAATCCAATGAGTCATTTTCTTTTCTTGATTCTTGATTCTTTGTCTCGAACAAAGACACACATCCACCTTATATGGAGGTCATCCCGCCTTTGCCCTCTCTGTCAGACTCAGAGCCAGGTATCAGTCGGTGGTGTATCAATTCTGTCTTGTCCTGGGAGAGGACTGTGGAGGCTGGAGGGTGGGTGGGGGGGGGGGTACAGACACTCAGAGACAACCTGCACTGCCAGCAGTGATGTATTCTTCCTCAAACAAATGTCGGGGCTGGAGGATGGGGGATCCCCTGGGAAATAAAGTCTGCCTCCATCCACAACCCCCCCTCCCCTCTTTATCTGCTCAAAGCCGTGTCTATTTATGAGGGTATAAGTGGTGTTAAGTCCCTATGCCTCCAGGATGTTTATTAGTAGCAGGTCCAAGCTGACTGACACACTGAATGGAAATTATGTCTCACCTCTAATACAATGCCTGACGGTATTTATTAAAAAAAAACTCTCGGTTAGAGAACACTCCCTTTCAAACTAAGACCAGATGAGCACTTAGTGGAGAAACTAAAGATTTTGGTAAATATTCACTTAAAACAAACACTCATAGTGTCACTGCAAGTGAGAAAAATAGCCGATGGCAATGTGAGGCCCCCTCACCTTCCACTGAAATCTTACACAACCTCAATACGCAATATACAAGATTGCATGGATGAAAGCCAACTAGGCTATACACACTGCACAAACATCACCACGGCTAATATTGTTCACAGATGACACAGCAATATGGACTGTGAGCTTGTTCTGGACCAATAGACCGCGTCCGTAGGCCCCAATGATGTGTTGCTTAGTTTTATAATTTACACACATTGGACATTTACGCAATTAACATGTTGAAAATCCTTATTGCCTACTCCCACTGCAACCATTAATCCTTTCATACTGTAAATTAATTATTGCATTTATTCATTTTGTATTGGCATGCAGTGTAGAAAGCCAGTTTAATCCAAAAAAATGAAGATGACGTTGGTACCGGTTACAAACCGGCTTGGTGGATGAACCGTGCGCCAACGGGCTGATGGTTTAATTGGTTTGTGTCTTTAGCTGAGCTGGACCAGAGAACATTTGGTTAGAACAGATCTGCATTGTCCTCTGTGTAGTTAAATGGATGTAGCCCTGGTGGGTTTTCGGTGGAGTGAGCACTGCACCAGACTCCATTTAAAAAATAATGCCTTTTAAATGCTACATTGTTTGTCAGCAACCAATAATACTTAGGAGGCAATTTGGTCACAGATGCTCTTACTAATTGAGAATGGCAACACATCAGGCATAATTTAGTTTGAATGAAAACTCAAATCCTGGCATTTAATTCTGTTTTTCTTCACCACTGTAGTAAGAAGTAAATAACAGGGAGTAACAGGTGAACCAATTTCCTTTTAAAATATGTGCTTTATATGCCGATGTGAAGACTGCTTCATGTGGATTTCGAAAAGTAACAGAAATATTTCGAAAAGTAACTCCTAACTATGAAAACGTCAAACTAACTTAAAAGTGTTACATTTGAAAATGTAATTTGGTGTGGTGTTTTTGTTAGTGTAGGGTTGTATTTCTTTGATTAGGAACCATTTTGTTGGAGTGTTTTACTCAACTACATTTATTTGATATGTATAGTTACTAGTTACTCCTACCGCTTGTCAACAAATACTCTGTAATACTACTTCATTATTTAAGAGAAGACATTATTGGTCATAAGTTACAAGTGAGGTTCACAATTAATGCATCAATAATTATAACCCAATAGTATATCTTATTCTGAAATGGGTCATTCAATATGTCTATTTTTGTACTTTTACTCATATAATTTGGTATGCAGAGTATTTCTACAGTGGTATTTTACATAAGTAAAGCTCAAAGGCTTTATATTCAACTTTATTTCCTCTGACACCATACATGAGCATTTATTATATGACCACCATATTTCCGTAACCTTAACTTTAACCTTTTTTATTGCATAAACACAGATGAGAATGACCCTACCAAAAATCCTGCAGTTCACACCTGCCTTTTGTGTTTAGAATGTCGAGATCATTTTCAACAAAAGAGAGCCCTGTGATGAATCAGTGTGGGTGTGCTGGTTCAATTTGACACAGGCTTGTCGCCACCTCTCAGTCTGCAGCTGGGACATCAGTCCTCTGTGGGTGTGTCTATTATCTCTTGCACACAAAAGGCCAATGACAGTCGTCAAACAAATAGTTCTATTCCAACACTGATGATAATGTCCATGTCCCTGTAAACCATCTCTGACATAAACACCTTTAAAATAGCCTCGTACAAGAAACCCAAGACAGTAACAAATGAACATAAACTCTGATACGTCCATGTTTAATGAAAAACAATTGAATAATATTGAAACTACGTAGTAATATTTAGTCACAAAGGACAACTCTACAAAGGACCACAGATAATGGGGAGTCATAAAGTCAGCATATTGAATCAGTAATGACTGTTACCAACTTACTAACCTAAATAAGTATTTTAGTTGAATAAGTAGCCAAAAAACTAAGTAAACCTATGTCGTAAGTTTATTTTGAAATTTTGATTGCATGTAACAAGCAGAAACTGAATATGTTTTCTGTGAACATAGAAATAGCATATAGACTATCTACAATTACATATAAATACAACATGTGTATATATATATAGTTGTATGTATACAAATATGTATGTATGTATATATGTCGTAGGTTTGTAAGTCTGCTTCATGCTTCACCTATATATATATATATATATATATATATACAGGTGTATGTATACATATATTTATATATGTATGTATGTGTATATACTGGCAACTGTGGCTCAGTGGTTAGCAGGTCTGACTTTCAATCAGAGGGTCGGTGGTTCAAACCCCGGCTCAGCCAGTCCATGTCGTTGTGTCCTTGAGCAAGACACTTAACCCTCATTGCTCACCGTTGCTGTGTCTACGGTCTACTGTATATCATGTAAGTCACTTTGGATAAAAGCGTCAGCGAAATGTAATGTAATATATCGTATATATATTAGACATGTTCTGTTTAATTGACCGAATGTCAAATTCCACTTCCCCTGTTTGACATAATAGTTTTAGTAGCGTAGCTTTTAAAACGATCAAAAATAACAGCTGCATAAGTTACTTAATTTTTCACAAAGCTCTACTATAGATTTAGCCTTTTTTTATAGGACGTATTCCACATGACTACCTTTTTATGACAGTTCCCCTTTAAATGTAGGTTTCAGCATTTTGGTAGAAGGTTTTGTTGTCTGTTTCATTGACATGTGAAATAATCATGAAAGAATGGTATTCATTGTTATACCAATAACACACATTCTTGAAATATCAGGCTCATGTACAGTGTCCTAGTAACAAACACAAATTGCTTCATGTGCATTACAGGTATATTTAAAGTTGTTTTAATAATTCCATATTAGTGAGGGTTCATGAGGACTGCATGTGGAGGTGGATGAGTCAAAGCTGTGTTGATGTGAGCTGAGCACAGGTGAGAGGTTGGCCACCGGGGAGGAGGGGTTAGCAGCCTGAAGGCAGGGCTATTGAAGGCATTGTGTGGTGACGGACAGCAGCGTGTCGGGAAACAAATGAATTGTGACAGCCAGCTGGAGCACCAGCCGCACCAACCAGTGAGCCTGAGGCTGTCATCACTTTAGCAATGACGAGGAGCAGCCGGGATCAGCCTGGAAATATGACTCCATCAAGACCCAAAGCAATGTGAGGGATGCACAAGGGCCAGAAAGCCTGTTGGCCCCAAATCAAACCCACTATATTGCCATGACAATGCTCATTATATACAGTACGTCCTCTTTCACCACAAGCAACAATAATTATCATCTTTGTGAAATGTAATGTTTTATAACTGTCTAAGGTTGTCATCCTCCTGGTCCAAGGAGACCTGGAAGCCTTGTCTGGCAGCATGTGGGCAGAGATGACAGATCATTCATCAAAAGGCCAAAAACATACACATACCATATTAGTGTTAATTTAATCATATATACATATATATATATATATATATATATATATATATATATATATATATATATTTATATATCAACCGTGAGAAAAAAAAACGGCATGATTTTCAGCCTGGTCTCACATTCGGGTGTCAAATACCAGCGTTTCATCAAAGCTGTCGGCGTCTGATACTGCAGACAAGGTATCCCTCAGCCTCTGCAGGCGACGGGCCGGGTTTCCCACTGACTCCAACGTGAACCCATCCGCATCATTATTAGATGTTCAGAGTATCTGCTTCAGCAGATGTCGGGGGTTTTGGTATAGAGTGATACCAAAAAAAGTTTTGGTAAGTTAGGGAAGAGGTCGTGGTGGATCAAAAAAACTCAGTAACTGTGCTTGCGTTTTTTTTATTACTTTCTCTAAGTAGAAATAACGGCACAAAGAATGTTGACATCTATTACCGAATATTGAACCCCTCCACCCCCTCCATGGAGTGGAGACAATGTAAAACTGACAATGGATTGTAATGTATTGACAATTCTGTCTGATGTATGTATGTATATATGTATATATGTTGTATGTCGGCTCCAGCGCCCCGCGACCCTAAAGAGGATATGCGGTTCAGATAATGGATGGATGGATGGATGTTGTATGTATGTATACATATGTTGTGTATATATATATTGTTTGGTGACGGAGGGGTCAGGTATGTGGTCCTTGTGGCCGATGGAGCCTCTACATCTCCCAATCTTCTACATTCAACTGCATCTGAGCAAACACACAGATAACCTATTTAATTGAGGAGGAATGACATTATTGTTGAATATGCCACTTATGGGCAACTTTGTCAAATTGAAGCAAACTCTTACAGAAGCCAGAAGAGCGAAAACATCTTTTACATCAAGAAAAGCCTTTGGTGTCGTTCTTTGCTCCTCTTTTCCTGAATAAACCCTTTCCACTCCTGATTTAACTAATGCTATTGCAGCATCTAAGCTAACCTCTTTGGCTCTTAGCCACCTTTCTGTGTCTTCACACATACGTAAGCGATAATCCATCTGCAGCTTTGTGTTCATGTGTAGGTGTGTATGTGTGTGTTGCACAGGGTACCCGCATCCCTGTACCCACCTGCTTTAATAAATGGAAAAAAAACACCCCGGCCAGGACTGCTGCCAGCTATATATTAAAATTCATGCATAATTATTGCATGGCCTCTGGCTGTTCGACTGTGAGAGGTGTAAATCATTTCGGTAGTAACCGTATGAGATATTGCACAGCATCAGACCCCGTCAGTCCCCTCCTGCAGGCTGATGACACAGATATTGCAGCGTCTGCTTCTGTCCTCCGTATTTTAATTTCCAGCATCTGCAGCAATGGCCTTTGTGTTGTCTCTTACAGCACTCTCCAGTGTCGTAATCTCAGATTTTATTGCGGCAATATTCGGTCTGGATGGCACTCAGTTTGTTGTCGGTGCATTTCTCCGTACCATGAAGCTCCCCTAACTGGTGCTCCAGGTAGTCAAGCTCCTTTTCCATTAACGTGTCTGGGATTGCCTAGTAGCTGGAGTCCCTTCATTTGACTTTGGGGGGTCACTACATAAATTAAATTTTTTTTTTCAGGTTTAGCCATTACTCTCTCAATTAGTAGAAAACATGAAGTAGTGTGTCAGAAAAATCTAACTAAATTGGATACACTTGCAAAACAATGGGGAAGTCAAACCGACCGACAAAGTTTTAATGATGATGCTGGAGGGGATTAAAAGATAATTCTGATTTAATACAACTAGGCTCTAAATATACCATCTATGACCACTGGTGCACACACAGAGTAATGAAAATGAACTCTGGGAGGTCCACTTTTCTTTTTCAAGAAAAATGCACCAGGAATTTCAGCAGGCTGTTTTCTATTGCTATCGGTCCTCAAGTTACAAATTGGTCCCCGTGGCCAGGTGATGGGCCCCACCAGGATAGAACAACAAAACACACACACACACAGCGAGAGAAAGAGGGGGTAAGAAATCCCCCGTATAGAGATGAACACAACTATTGCAGCTGCATGTTGAAGCAGGATCCTCTCCTCCATTCCTTTCACCTCTTCTTCTCTCCTTTCTATGTGGTTCGCTTCAAGGGCTTTTTTCGCTTTGTGGTGCAATGTCTTAACAGTATGCTGGGTTACAATCAGTACACACACACACACACACTGGCTGTCAGTAAGTTACAGAACTCAGATAGGATGGAATAGCTTTGCCCTAGTGTTGCACTGGGAGCTGGGTGACCAATTTAACAACTCATTCTCACTCCCATCTTGCCAAATACCGACGCTTGGTCTGTGGCCCTAAGCTTCAAACTACGACGCTCTAGGTACCATACAGTGTCTGTTTCTGCTCATTACATAGTGTCTTTTCAAAATAAAATGCCAATGTAGGTTTTCATCTGCAACAAAAGTACTTGGTTAGGTTCAGGTAAATATTGGGGTTTTGGTTAAAACAATAATAGTTATGTAATTGGTGCTAAGTAGCCAATGTAATGGAACCGTGGTAAACAAGTCAACGTTTACTTGGTTTCACACAGGACACAAACAGCGGCCTCCTGGGTAAAATCCTATTTTTCTTTGAGCCCTTCTCAGCCGTCAGTTGCACTTAGCGTCTTACACTGACGTGAATTAGCTGCAAGCCTGATAATCGGCAGAAATTGGTAACAGACACCCGAGGGCACTGGCCAAGCATCAGTATTCGATGAGTTGGGAGTGAAACCGGGTTGCATTTAAATCTATAAACCACTTGATTCACAACTGTCTTTTTCACTGTCACCAATTGGACCCGAGGATCTCCCTAGGACCTCTTGGCGATGGACCCGCCCTCCTTCGCTCTCTTTGACTCTCTCTGTGTGGTACTTGGCATCACATTTTGTTCTGCTTTGTTGCCAAGAGAAGCCCCCCCCCCCCCCCCCCCCCCATTTCTCTTTTCAACACAGCTCTGCTGTATTGGTGGAATAGACAATCACCTCCACCTGCTGTTTAAACATGGAGCATGGACCTGATTGATACTACACTTTAATGTGATAGCATGCACAGTGCACCAGGCACTCTGCTTAGTCTTGCATTGCAGTCTCAACGCAGCAAAAAACAAACGTAAATGTACTGCATCAGTATGCACCAACATACACATATACAATAAGCATGGAAACATAAACTCCCTTAGGCGTCGATATATAAGATTGTGAGGATCCACCCGTCGCACACAGGGTGTCCACCTTCACTCTATCACAGCCAAGATTTAATATCACATAACCTGCCAACAGCTGTCATGGCAACCTGCTTTTTCCCACAATGCAATTTTCCCACTGTCCCTAAGCTCTGAGGTACAAAGTCTCCTTTCTCTCTATTTGTGTCTTAAGTCGCCTGTATATTAGAGAGTATAGGTCTAGATGGAGCAGTCTTAGTTCGAGGTCATGTTCCTGGTCTTGTGGATTGAAGGATCGCCTCACAGGGTTGTCGAATGTGTGTTGCAAACTCTGGCTATTGATTTGTTTCTTAATGAAATGTCATAAATCAATTCTTGGTTATTATTAATCTAAGCCCAACCTTTAAACCAAGGTACCAGGGGTGAAGACAGCCTGATAATCCATCAGAATTGACATTTCATTTCTCTTCATTAAGGCCTTTACATATTTTACATTTGCACATAAACGTATTTAGTATGTATGTGCTGTAAAAGCAATGTTGATTTCTTTCGCAGAAAGATCTGTATAGTGAAGATAGAGAGAACAAGCATTTCTTTTAAAAGCAAATAAATTGTGTTTCCCAAACAGAGCAAGACAGATTACATTATTATGAATACACGTTTCTCTTAGCAATATAATCACAGTAGATATGTTTTCTTAGAGACTTGCAGGCGAGTATACACACTCAAGTCTGTTGATGTGTAGATGAGAAAAATCCTACATCACCAACTTTGAGTCTGGACTGCGAGCGTGTTTATTTTCTTTAATTGGGTACGGCCCACCCCGACAGCCTCTCCTGTGCCACGGGGATCTGGTGGTGCTTAAAGTCAGAGACGCTGAAGTTGCGTCAACAGGTTGTGGTCTCAAGTACCAGTGTTTGCATGTAAACAACGGAGAAACACTGTAACTGAGATCTTATTGCTCCAGCATACAATGATATTCCAGACAACAGTGTTCTTCCAGCTTTGTGGCAACAGTGTGTGTTTGTCCCTTCCCTGTTTCAGTATGACAATTCACCCATTCACAAAGCCAGGTCTATAAAGAAATGGTTTGACTGCATCCCGCCCAGAACCTCTGGGGTGACCTGGACTCTGCCAACATCAGGGTTGGACCTCACTATTGCATCTGGTGGACGCCCATGGTGTTGTAATCACATTTTCAACTCACATATTGCAGGAATGTGAGGATTTGGCATATTTTGTTTGGGTGTCCATATGCCTTCGACCATGTAGATATACATAACGTACATCTAAGGATGAAATGGTTTTATTTTCCGATCGCATGACTCACCTTCACTTGTTTTTCCAACACTACCACCTCTGATAGACTCCCTCCGTGCAAAGTGAACCTCCAGAAGGTGAATAAATGAGTGCATCAGATTGATTGCTGAGATCATTTTCCTGCTAACAAACATGTTGAAGTGAGTCCCCAGAGAATCCCGAGGCCTTACTCTGACTTCTTGAGCTTTGACTGAGCAAACAGCACATCCCCACTCTCTGAATCCGGCTTTTATTTCCCCCTGCCTCCTTCACAATCATCTTTTGATTACGCCTACTAATTAAACCTCCAACAAGCTGCCACCCGAAGCCGCCACCCAGCCTCCTCCTTTAGGTCACCCAGCTCCCTGAGGAGAGAGAGCAAACAAGAGAACAGTGAAGGAACACACACAGTCTGTTTTTTTCTGCTTCATCCTTTCTCCACTCCTCTTATCCTCTTTAATCCTGTACCTCTTTATGCTTGTTAAGCCGCTGGAGCAGTGTGGAAGCATAGGGCACAGGGCCCAGGGGGTCAAGGAGGGTCCTCCAAACAGGCGGCCCCTAGCAGTGGTGGTCCAGGTCCTCATTGAAATCCACTGCTGAGGACTTTTCATGAATCCTCTATTGGAACAAACGTTCGCTCACATTGGAAGCTGCACCAAACAAGGCTTTGGAATGAACAAGACTAAAAGTCTAGGGCCTCAGTAGAAGATATTTGTTTAAGTTTAAAGCCTCGCTAGCTGCTCCTTGAAGCTCCATAGGCCCCACATGTGTTGGACAGAGCCAACAGCAGAATGCTAATGTTACTGTCATTTTTAATAATACGTTTGTCCAGCAGAGCAATCATGGGTTCGTTAAACTCAAAGGTTCCACCGCTTGGAAGCATATATATATATATATATATATATATATATATATATATATATATATATATATATATATATATATATATATATATATCCAAACATTTTTTCTTAAATACATTTCATAACAGCCTCATATCTAGCTTGCAGAAACGCACAGTGGCATTAGACACGAACAGCGGTATCCTGGGGGAAAGTCCTTTGTTTGAAATTAAATTAAAACTAGATATAATACATAACAGATTGACATGGCATTGTTATTTTCTTTTCCAGAGCATAGTAACCATTTGAGCTTTATGTAGTCCCATGTGTCAACCATGTGTGGTTGAGTTATTCTGCACCAAAGCTATTTGCATCATTATGAAAGCCATGCAGCTGACCAACACATTGCCTCTGAAGAGTTGCCTTTTTCTTATCCAACCAACCATAGTGTTGGAATGATTATAGAGAATGAGATTGGACAACTTAAATGTGTGAAAAACGGAGGACTGTGTTTAAAAGAAGGACATGAACCCTGTAAAAACTGTTGAACTGGTTTGTAAATAGAAACAATGCTCTACTGAAGCTCATGTTTAGTAGTTCAGTTCACTTCCATTCAGCAGTTTTTTATTAAAACAGATCATTAAATGTGCATGCTTCTTTGTCAGTGGAGAGAACTTTTTTTAAGGACAACACTTCATTTTATGGATTCATAATTTCATACGTATGTTGACTCTACATATGGTCGTGACATTTTTCTCAGCAGCAACAGGTGATAAAATGTCAAACTTTCATATTTAAACCAAACTCGTATTTCACAGCCACCGCTATCTGCCATGACGTGCCTGCAGTGTAAATGTAAAGGAGGGTGTTGGATGGACAGCAGGGAGAAAGAGCTGTTGAATAGAGGAGGGGAGTCCCACTCAGAGAGGAGGAGGAGGAGGAGTGCAGCTGTCCAAACACTGAGCCCTTCTGTACCTGCCTTTAAGCTTCCTCCTTCCTCCTCCCATCCTTCTACTCTGCCCTCCTTTAAACCTGTTCCAAGATCAGACACCACCCCGTACACCAGCAAGCCAAACTATTATTATTTCCAAACTTATCTACAGTAAAGAGCATCAGTTTTTATCCATTAAAGTTCCTTTTTTGTATACAGCCGCCGCTGCCAAAATACATTGAAATGAGTGATAAGACCTTTGATGGCCTTCAAGAATCTGCTTCAGAATCTTTTATTTTTAACATTACCAGATAGCAATTGCTAATTGTTTTGGATTGTGGGCCCACTTAAGGCAGTGCAACATGCTAAAAACATGTAAACATGTGAACATGTGAACATGTGCCTATTTACATATCCAAAAGACCAAAAGAGTGGGGCAAATATGATGATTTAAAAAAATTTGAAAAACTGATCAGATATTTTTTTTTTTGTTAAATGAAATGTTACATTTATTGTGAGTTAAAGAAAATGCTCTTTGGAATATTCAATAAATTATTTGTTGGATTAATCGACTAATTTAGAAAATTATTGTTGGATTGATCTATAAAAAGCTGCACATTATCGTTCATTCATATTGAGTGGTGTTTGTTTCCCACTGATGAATGTGACCATCACTCTCTTTGAGCTCTGTTTTTGATCTCCGCCAACTCCTGAGGGAAATATCTGTCTCAGAGTGAGTCACTTCAGAGCTTCACAGAGCTGAGGGGAACTGCACAGTCAGTAGATGTGCTTTTATCTATTGTATTATAAAACTGTTAATTGGTGAAGCTATGTCTGCCACTGTAAAAACTAACTTGGTATGGACATAATAGAAACAACCTGACAAACAATATAATAATAATAGTCTTACAAGAATAAAAACACATTCTCTGCTACTCATGAAAGATACTTTGTAATAACAGAAGCCAGCGTCCCAACCCAGTCGAACAAAAAGGCTACTATTGTTGAATGTCTATGTTTCTGAATCAACACCACGTTTCATGAATACCATTTATATTATATTAGGGCAGTGCCACGTGGTTGACGTTGTGAAATGTTTAGCTACTTGGATTAGGTTATATTAATAACATAACAACCATGAGAACGTAACTATGCCCTAACTAACCCTAACCAAGTAGTTCTGTTGCCTAAACCTGCATCTTTTTTTTTTCTTCAAAGATGCATGTGACTAGCGGAAATTGTTTGCTGGACTTTCATTGGAGGACGCAGATAGAATGAAGGATAACCTTTTGTAAGATATACTGTTTAGGAACCGTATGAGGTGAGGTATACATAAAAATGTTTAATCTGGAAATCTGTACAGTGAACAAAAAAACCTTTTAGTTGTCAAACAAACAAAGCCATGAAATCCTTTAAGGCTTTATTTGGCATATTGCAGCAAAATAAATGAAATACTGTTGACTGAGTGTTTTGTACAATATACATTCAGTACAAACGTTTTACCTTTTTTCAAGACTCATTAGAGAACATTTACTCATTATATTTACTTATGCTAATTAAGAAAGTGGGGGTGACTGTGGCTCAGTGGTTAGCAGGTCTGTTTTTCAACCAGAGGATCGGTGGTTTGATCCCCAGCTCCGCTGGTCCATGTCGTTGTGTCCTTGAGCAAGACACTTAACCCTCATTGCTCTCCGTTGCTGTGTCTACGGTCTACTGTATATCATGTAAGTCGCTTTGGATAAAAGCCTCAGATAAATGAAATGTATTGCACGTGTTGGTGATGTTGGTTGACTTTAATTTATTAATTTTCAGAGGTATCTGAAGTAATTTGTGACCTGTTGTTTTTTCTCTAGTAATAAATGTCACTTTGGTCAACTACATATTTATTCATTAATATCTCGATTTTTAGAAAATCAGTCAATCTGTTACAGTCAGAACCTGAAAATTTCCCAACATCCATTCTAGGGCAAGGAGGTACTGAAAAGTCTGGATGTCCTCACTTCATACAGTGCCCCCCCCCCCCCCCCCCCCCTCCCCTCCCCCCACACACACACACACACACCTCAGCACAAACACCCCCCACACGTTAACACTTCCAAAAAGTGACCACAGTGAACGTCACACCAATGGAACCATAGAACTCAGTCTCTCTGCCCCACTATAACCAGTCCACTCAGTCTCTCTGCCCCACTATAACCAGTCCACCCAGTCTCTCTGCCCCACTATAACCAGTCCACTAAGCCTCTCTGTCCCACTATAACCAGTCCACTAAGCCTCTCTGTCCCACTATAACCAGTCCACTCAGTCTCTCTGTCCCACTATAACCAGTCCACTCAGTCTCTCTGCCCCACTATAACCAGTCCACTCAGCCTCTCTGTCCCACTATAACCAGTCCACTCAGCCTCTCTGCCCCACTATAACCAGTCCACTCAGCCTCTCTGTCCCACTATAACCAGTCCACTCAGCCTCTCTGTCCCACTATAACCAGTCCACTCAGTCTCTCTGCCCCACTATAACCAGTCCACTCAGTCTCTCTGCCCCACTATAACCAGTCCACTCAGCCTCTCTGTCCCACTATAACCAGTCCACTCAGCCTCTCTGCCCCACTATAACCAGTCCACTCAGCCTCTCTGTCCCACTATAACCAGTCCACTCAGCCTCTCTGTCCCACTATAACCAGTCCACTCAGCCTCTCTGTCCCACTATAACCAGTCCACTCAGCCTCTCTGTCCCACTATAACCAGTCCACTCAGCCTCTCTGTCCCACTATAACCAGTCCACTCAGCCTCTCTGTCCCACTATAACCAGTCCACTCAGCCTCTCTGTCCCACTATAACCAGTCCACTCAGTCTCTCTGTCCCACTATAACCAGTCCACTCAGCCTCTCTGTCCCACTATAACCAGTCCACTCAGTCTCTCTGCCCCACTATAACCAGTCCACTCAGTCTCTCTGTCCCACTATAACCAGTCCACTCAGCCTCTCTGTCCCACTATAACCAGTCCACTCAGTCTCTCTGCCCCACTATAACCAGTCCACTCAGTCTCTCTGTCCCACTATAACCAGTCCACTCAGCCTCTCTGTCCCACTATAACCAGTCCACTCAGCCTCTCTGTCCCACTATAACCAGTCCACTCGGTCTTTTTGTCCCACTATAACCAGTCCACTCAGTCTCTCTGCCCCACTATAACCAGTCCACTCAGTCTCTCTGCCCCACTATAACCAGTCCACTCAGCCTCTCTGTCCCACTATAACCAGTCCACTCAGTCTCTCTGTCCCACTATAACCAGTCCACTCGGTCTTTTTGTCCCACTATAACCAGTCCACTCGGTCTTTTTGTCCCACTATAACCAGTCCACTCGGTCTTTTTGTCCCACTATAACCAGTCCACTCAGTCTCTCTGCCCCACTATAACCAGTCCACTCAGTCTCTCTGTCCCACTATAACCAGTCCACTCGGTCTTTTTGTCCCACTATAACCAGTCCACTCAGTCTCTCTGTCCCACTATAACCAGTCCACTCGGTCTTTTTGTCCCACTATAACCAGTCCACTCGGTCTTTTTGTCCCACTATAACCAGTCCACTCAGTCTCTCTGTCCCACTATAACCAGTCCACTCAGTCTCTCTGTCCCACTATAACCAGTCCACTCAGTCTCTCTGTCCCACTATAACCAGTCCACTCAGCCTCTCTGTCCCACTATAACCAGTCCACTCAGTCTCTCTGCCCCACTATAACCAGTCCACTCGGTCTTTTTGTCCCACTATAACCAGTCCACTCAGTCTCTCTGTCCCACTATAACCAGTCCACTCAGCCTCTCTGTCCCACTATAACCAGTCCACTCAGTCTCTCTGCCCCACTATAACCAGTCCACTCAGTCTCTCTGCCCCACTATAACCAGTCCACTCAGTCTCTCTGCCCCACTATAACCAGTCCACTCAGTCTCTCTGCCCCACTATAACCAGTCCACTCAGTCTCTCTGCCCCACTATAACCAGTCCACTCAGTCTCTCTGTCCCACTATAACCAGTCCACTCAGTCTCTCTGCCCCACTATAACCAGTCCACTCAGCCTCTCTGTCCCACTATAACCAGTCCACTCAGTCTCTCTGTCCCACTATAACCAGTCCACTCAGTCTCTCTGTCCCACTATAACCAGTCCACTCAGTCTCTCTGTCCCACTATAACCAGTCCACTCAGTCTCTCTGTCCCACTATAACCAGTCCACTCAGTCTCTCTGTCCCACTATAACCAGTCCACTCAGTCTCTCTGTCCCACTATAACCAGTCCACTCAGTCTCTCTGTCCCACTATAACCAGTCCACTCGACTGGGCTCTGCAGTCAGTATTATTGTCTCCACAGAAGAAAGGCCTCACTCTGGGTAAAAGTTCCTGAGTGAACGCAGAAGTCCCCACCGGAGGAACCACCATGAGCAACTTAGCATTTAGCATGTCCGCTAGCCCCAGCATTGTTCATGCAACAGTAGGGGTTGCTTTGATTTAGCTCACTTCACAGGTTTGCCGGGTGGTGCATAAAATGAGTGATTAATGACTTTATCAAGGTGCATTGATACGCTAATTATAACCACTATGCCACCCCCAATCTCACACAGTCCATCAAGATGTGTTCATGTGAATTACAGTAAACGTAACTTTCTCCTTCCTCCCCCGCACTCTGAGTATATAAATGGTGCTGTTAGTGACAGTGGGCCTCAGGTCCACTGAGAAATTATGTAATGTGGTTATTGAACACCCCCCCATCCATTATTCATGGTTAAAACTCTTCTCTCTCCTGTGTGTCCTCAGGTTGTTTGCCACCAAATGCAGCGGCTGTCTTGAGAAGATAGCACCCACAGAGTTTGTGATGCGAGCTCTGGAGAGTGTTTACCATCTCAGCTGCTTCTGCTGCTGCGTCTGCGATCGCCAGCTGTGCAAAGGAGACGAGTTTGTTCTGAAAGAAGGTCAGCTGCTTTGCAAGAGCGACTATAAGAGGGAGAGGGACCTGCTCGGCACAGTCAGCCCAGACAACTCGGACTCAGGTAACACTGGGGATACTGTCGTAGGCTATTGCGAACACAGAGGCATCCATGGAAGGACTTAGTGGCGTCATTTTGATGGTCCTCATAAGCATCATTCTGAAGCAAGTCAAATCTTAAGTCAAGGAATTGTGTTTTTTGTTTTTTTTCTGCTCGGTGACAGATAAGAGTGAGGATGAGGATCTGGATGTGAAGTCAGAGAAGTGCCCTGCAGCCGGGAAGGGCAGCAATGACAGCAAAGACCCTCGTCGGCCCAAACGACCACGCACCATCCTCAACACCCAGCAGAGGAGAGCCTTCAAGGCCTCCTTCGAGGTGTCCTCCAAACCCTGCAGAAAGGTAAACAGAGATGATTGAGTAGAGGGAGATATTTCCCTCCAATGATGCACTTACTGAACCGTAGAATGGCATTCTGACTCTGGATCAAGACATCCTCATCTTTACAGTGACAGATGCATCCAGATAGCATTATGATATGAAATGACACATGGTGCAGTTGTGTTGGCTTATTTTGAAAGAAAAACAATGATATTTGGGAAATATGTTAATGTTAATGACAGATGAGTGTTTCCGTGCTGTGGCTTGCAGGTGAGAGAGACCCTGGCTGCAGAGACAGGACTCACTGTACGGGTGGTCCAGGTCTGGTTTCAGAACCAGAGAGCGAAGGTCAGTGAACCCAAAACGTCTCGATTGCAAAATACATTTCAAAATACATTTCCAACACATAGGTTAACTCAGTAACTTAGTTTTAGTTAACTTGGTTAGGTTTATCAAAAAACATGGTGGTTAAAATAAGCGTGTTTCTTATTAGAAGAAGTATTATAAGTAACTGACGTTAAAATTATTAAAAGCTGGATTGGTTTCACACAGGACACACGGCAGTCTCCTGGGTGAAAGTCCTGTGTTTGACCCTCTTTCAACATACCTGAGTGCTGCCTTTGACCTTAGGAGCCTCGTGTTTGTGGTCCAGTCCACCGAGTTGGCCTCCTTAACATGTAACAAGACACATTCCCAATGCTGGCAGGATTGATGCCATTATCCAGATCTGGATCGCATGCGAAAATGGGGTCTTACTGTCTTTCTTTGCCAAAAGTGCTTAATTATCTAAACCAGTTCTACATCAGTTAAGCTCCAGTGGATCTAGAATTTATAATCTACTATTTGCTTGGCTTGGTGGCATTTGGGAGAATAAGCTCGTCAAAGTCTGAATATCCATTCGGCCTTCAGCTGAAGTCAGTGATCAGTCAATAAGCATGTCACACAGGCTACGATGCATCACAATCAATGCTGAAATGCTGGATAAATATTGGTTGTGTTGTAACGGTCACTGTCTTACCACTTCTCCTCTTTTGACAAAAATATAAGACAATCAATCAGATGCAGTGGAATTATTTTTCAGCAAGAAACAAATGCTTTATGTCTCAGTCCACAGACATCACATGGTGGTACCTATGCACCGTCGGCTCCTTTATAAAGCCTTCTCTCCTTTACACATAGCCCCTCATACACACAGCTGCTTGACAGTACATAAACATTTTTTTATACTTTAATGAAATCTGGGGATATTTTGTTCTAAGAAAATGAATATCATGAAATGTCTGCCTTGCATGGCAGCTGGATTCATGCAATATCACAAGCTCAAACGAAAATCTATCATGTCAGGCTTCAACTCATGCGTTTGTGTTGGGGTTAAGCAGCGTCCCGAGGATAAAAGGTGAACATAAAAATATATATATTTTTTTTGCGAGTTACCTGCAATAAACCGACAAAGGCTGCAGAGATAACTATATAATAATGCCGATATATAAAAAGTCGGATTTCATGCTTTGTTAGTCTATTCTTACACATGTTCCGTCCGGTCTCTGAACAAAGATCCACGGTGCCGTCAGGACCCACAGACGGCCTTTCCCACCATTTCTGTTCCAACCTCAATATCAGGACGTCAGTGATGACAGGACATATTTCATTTAGAGCGAATATGCAAATTACTCGAATTCTAGGCAATCGATTTCTGTCAATTCACATCTATTGCATCTAATTCCAGCTCGCTACTCCTAAAGTTTAGGATTAAATGCGATGCACCTGTATGTATATGACGGTTCTAATAAAGTTAAGACGGTCTAACAGCACTGACGGCTTTTTGCTCTGCTCTCGTCTGTCTTTGGCAAGAGTTTGATTGACAGATGGTTCATCCAATCACCTGCCAAGTATTTTTTTTGAGAGTGCTTGCCCTTTTCCAAACTGTTTCCAATGACTGGTTTCTCAGATGGTTCTGTGTAACAACACCAACCATCTGGCGCGTCAGGTCAGTGGAGCAGCATTGTTGTTAAAAACACATCAGTGAGCCCCACTGTTGCGCTGGGTGACATGTTGCTTCATTATCATGAACACACACTGTAGTTTATTTTGACTCAGTCCCACACACACAGTCCTGCTGCCACAAACACTCACCAGAGCACCAAATGTGGATTAATCCGCCGCTGAAAAAAGTCCCCAGCAAATGCACTATTTTCTCCTGTTTGAGTGACGTTTTATAAAAACTGCAGTGACTAACTGCAACTACAAGAAAGTACTGAGAAAATATATAAAGTGTGTGTTTGTGATGCATCTTTTTAAGATTTACATATTCAGTGTCAACCAATGGGCTGGGAGCAACAAGGTAGTGAAGCCAAGTGTTGAGAGACGGACTCACTGTGTTTGGGACGGTTTATGGTATCTGTAATAATCTGTGACAATAATTCAAAGGAGGATGACTTCAATGTGTTATTGTTCTCCATATTTTAACCTGTCTTGGTCTTTCACGAGGAAAAGTGTCAGATTCAGCCTTATGTAACAGTCAGGGACACAGTGATAGTTACTGAACATTTAGAAAAGATTTTTACATAACAAGTGACGTATCTCTAAAATGATGTCTGGAAACTGGTCAAGTGTCTAATAAGACAACTTAAAGAAGACTTAGTATATGTCCTGATTTGATCTATTTCCATATTATAATTAATATGTTTCCATCCGATCGTAAACAGCAACGATCAATCAGAACTTCACTACATTATAATTGTCCACATGGTACTATGGTATGTCCACTTAATTGAAATATAAGTTCATAGGCATTTGTGGGCTGATTGACGGTATTGTCCGTATAGAGCGCTGCTGGAAGAAGCGCTAAGCCCAGAAATAAGTTCCCTTGCCTTAAAGTCAATGGTTTATGGAATAAGGATGGTGGTTAAAACAAGCTGAAGAGATTTTAATGTTTTGTGCTATGTCAAAATGAGTCCGTTAATACCCCAACCTTGAATTTTGTAATTCCTGTTTGTTTGCCACAGAGCATATCTTCTGCAATAGTCCATAACCCAATGGAAAAGTCCCATTGGCTTCTTTGTTGAGGGAAACAGTGATACGCTAACTTCCGAATTGGCCCACAGAGATACGTCTATTGTCTCTTGATTTATTAGATTTCCTATGGTACAATGAATACAGGCCCATCAGCCCATTCCTCCTAGGCCTCACTTTACAATTGAGACGTGTGTGTAAAATGTATATTGTTATGATCTCATCTTTTGACATGTGAATGATGTCACTAAATTATATTTCCATCACTGTCTGCTAACCCTAAACATCACAATATTCAAACCAGTCTCAGGTGTGGCTCGACCACCTGACAGGCTCCCACATCACACATCTTTATTTATTGTTGTTTATACTGGACATATTTTTTTATTACACATCTCAGACTTTTGTAAGTCACTTGATACTTTAAAAAGATACTTCAGAGGAGGTTAACAGTGTCAGTGTCTCCTCAATAAATGCCTCACAGCACCATACCAAGCTTCTTTTGTTGTACTGTTATTTTATCTACAGATGAAGAAGTTAGCCCGCAGACAGCAGCAACAGCAGGAGCAGCACAACAGCCAACGGCTCGGCCAAGGTGAGGACTTATCTGTGTGTCTGTACTGTACTGCTGGCTGCCTTCTCTGAAAAGCACCATCGTTATCCATCTGCAGGATTTAATCTGTCCATTATAATTGTAATGACAGTGATTACTAAGAGCTAGGTAATTTATGAATTATTTGCAGAAACAGCTTGAAATATTACATTTATTAGGGGAGCAATAAACAGAGTGGAGTCACTCAGCAAACACTTCCAGTTTTGTAGGCTTTAGAATGAGTCCCATACTCTGAAGCCAGAGTGACATCTCCGCTGGTAAATATGAGCTTTTCCTGACAGTGGAGCTGTAAAGCGTGGGCCACCATCCTCACTGCAGCGCCGCTCCTCATCGCTGAGGCTTATTGCCACTGTGGTCTCACCGCGTATATGAGCAGACAGTTTAGATAAGTGTCTCAGTGCTTTGGCAAGCACGGCCTCTATCTGTTCAGGGACTTCCAGCGTGTCAATATTGGCATAGCAGCAGGCTTTATTATAGTAGAAACTGCTGTTGTTAACCAAATGAGCTAAGCAAAGGCAAAGGGAGGGGGGGGGGTTGTTTGACATTGATGTTAGGATGAGATGAAGCCTCACGGATGACGAGATATCTTCAAGATCAGCAAGAGAAGTCTTATTATAAAGAGTTATTATAAAGCATCCGTGGCTGCTTGTAGTAACTCACTTGAATGGTTGGCGTAGATGGAAGTGTAAATGGAAGCTGTTATGTTTCAGGTTTAATGAATCAATTATATTTATTTTCTAACACCCATACTCACAAATTTGTCTCTGAGGGCTTTACAATCTGTACACATACAACACATCAGATCAGGAAACACTGTTGTGTTGTGTTCCTCCTCTTATGGAGCATGCCCTAGACCAGTCTGTCCATATAACGCAGAGACCAAACTCATAACAAGCCTCCATCTAACTTCCAGTAAGACAACCCCCAAATGTCAAAGTGGGGTCAGTAACTGTAACGTAATCCTCAATGTTATTCACATCACTGTCACTTTACTGCCCAACACCGTTAGCTAGGCTGGAGGTGTGATGAAGAAGGTGTACACAGTGTCAGTGAAGATGCTCCCACAAGTACAGGAGGACGATGTGCACATGTGCTACGTGACTACAGCTCACAGTTGTAACTGCTTGTTCCAGAGGGGATGTCGGGTTGTATGGAGGGCCTGCTCAGCTCCTACTCAGGGCACCTAGCTCCAAACCAGCAGCAGCAGCTGGTGACCATGGAGCACAGCGGCTACCACACCGACCCTTTCCAGCAGGGCCTCACGCCACCACAGATGCCGGGTGACCACATGAACCCTTACGGTGAGCACCTCACTCTATAAGGGCTGTGGACCTTCTTTTATATGCTCTGTGTGTTCACTTTGTTTCCTTTTATGGTAATGTGATGTGGAGACTCTTGCTGTCCAGTGTTTCTCTACCTGCCACCCGATGCATGCTGGGATAGGCTGCGACCCTCCACCACAGTAGAGGAGTATACAATTGTGTACATTGCCACTAAGATGCAGCAGGCAGCATTTTATATGGCAGTAATACAATATGTCAGGTCTGTCAGTTGGTTGTGCACTTCTTCTTCTTCTTCTTCTTCTTCTTCACTGAATGCAGCTTTAAGTATAGATATCTGTGTTAAAGGTCTTACAGCTCCACCGTTTTCTCTGCTCTTCACAGGCACTGACATCATCTTCCATGACATGGACAGTGACACCTCTCTGACAAGTCTGAGTGACTGCTTCATGGCCACCCCAGATGTAGGCTCCTTGCAGGCTCGGGCGGGGAACCCCATCGACCGCCTGTACTCCATGCAGAGCTCCTACTTTGCCTCTTGAGAACCCTCCGTCACCATCGGTACCAGCCAACCCACCACACCGTGATCCCAGGCCCCGAACAGGTGAGCCCGCATCGGTGAAGACACAAGATACATGTCCTATAAGACATGACTCAGTGAGGAGACAAATGTGACTGCAACACCGAATCCACCAAATATACCTGACCGACCTCCACCAGCCAAAGGAAAAGGGAAAACTTGAAACTGAAACTTCGCCCGCTGTCTGCCCGGGGGTTTGCAGCAGCGGGCCTCCATCCTGCTTATCGACTAGGTTCATTTTGTTGGATGTCAGCATTTGTTGGAAGTGTCCAAATCAAACTGTGTCACAGAAACATTAGGCTCCATGTTTCTCAGTATGTAACGCAGCTTCATAGCTACTTTAATAAGGTTTTAAGTTGCTTTTTATGGGACAATTAGACAAATGTGGTTCTGGTGATGTAATATTAGCCTACTACCAAACGTTTCTGATGTAAAATAAAAAGAAGTGAGCCAACTGATTGATGTCTGTTCCAGAATGTATATAATGTTCTAAATGTAATTACTGTTCTTCAGAAACATCCAGTTTTGCATGCTAGTAAAGACAGCGCTTTATTTATTTCTCACCAACGTGCTGTTATACAATAAATCAAGAAATTCTATTTAAAAAGGTAATATGATCCTATTGTCAAGTACAAAAAACACATCATGATTTGATTCTGCTATTTATCATGTTATTTGCATTGTTTTAATGAGTGTATAAATGACTATTGCTTTGCTATTTATTTTTCATTGAGATCATATGGACATTGTCAAGAGGGCATTTTAGATTTGCTAATTTAACTTAAAGTGTTGGTACTTGAAATAAAAAAAGCATTCTCTTGAACTCTTGTCATCTTTTGTTGAATTGCATTAGCGTGTGTGAATGTGCATTAGTTTGTATCCTTGTGGGCATAAATGCAGCTTATATGCTTTATAACAATAATCAAAGCACATTCATATTTATTATAGCAGCTATCATAGTGTATTATAATTGCCATAGTTGTAATGCATTATTACTTTTATTATGATGCCATGTAGTGTTAAAGAGCTTTGATTGGTCGGAAGACTATAAGTGCGAGACAAGTACAGTCACCACTAACGTCGGGATCAATGCGGTGATGTGTCGAAGACTTATCGTTTGAGTGTACTTGAGTGAGCTGGCAATGCTATACTTAATTGTTAATTTCGTACGCAGTATGTATCAATATACTAATTGAGTACGTACTAGTACGCAGTATGTTGGGGTGCGAGTTCGATCCTCAAGCCAAAAAATCCTGATGTCATTTGAGGGAAGCTTCTCAGGAGCTGGATGTAATGAAATATGTCGTGGGCAGAAAAGGTAGATGAGATGGAGAGAGGCAGAGATAAAGGACGAGCAGGGAGAGAGTCTGAGTGCAAAGAGTGAGGAGAAAAAAGAGGTGAGGAATTCAAAGGATTCTGTAGGTGAGAGTTTTTGCCCGAGGTGTGCAACCGATGTGAGGCAACACCTGGCCGGCTCTTCCATCATCCTGACAGCCGATCAGCTCGACATTTGCGCTTCACCTCGCTTTTTCCCAGACCTACGCCGAGATCTATCTTGATAAGCAGCTGCTTTTTCTAAGAACTGGTTGTTCTTTTCTTATTTGTTCCCCTCTCATCTACTGCACTTGAGTATCCTGAAGGAGGAGGGCTCTCCATTACTCATCAGTCCCTTCTCCTTTCTCTTGCTCTAGGCAACAAATAGATTGTTAGGCTGACCTTAACTAACCTCACAGACGCCATACCACTAAAGTATTCTCAAGGCCTTTACACATCTGGTGCGTTTTTTCCACATCTTAAGACGCACGTCAATATATTTTTACGAACCCTTGTTTTTGTCATGAGTACTTTCACACAGGGAGTAAATATTCCGCAACAGAAAAGCAAAGACGATTGTTTTGGAGTTTATTCAGTAGTTCGACCTCCTTCTCTGCTAGTCCATGTAGTTGTTCCTGCGGTGTATGAATGATTAGATGGTCCAGATGATCAGGTGGCAGCTTGCATGGTAGCTCCTCCCATCAGTGTGTGAATCGGTGAATGATGACATGTATTGTTAAAGAGTCATCGTAACATAGTTACAGCACATTCAATGAATATGACAGAAATTATTCATGTAATGAGTAGGCATGGACCACGACCCAGATAACCAGATCCATGTCATTACTACATTAGCATGCAATAGAAAATGATTGGGACCATGTGAACTCCATATATATATAGGAGAAAGGGCTCTAAATGACACTAAGGTATGTACAAATAACTGGTGCAAATTGGGGTTGTGAAATGAGAGCTTGTAATGCAAATATGTGGTCTTTGCATTTTTCACATTTTCCCATCAGGACGTGGCTTGAGAACCAGCAGTTGTTGTTGAAAGTCTGAGTGGAGGTTGAATGGTCGGAATACCACTTTACCACTCAAGCAATCTGTAATCAGCGATTAACTCTTTTCCTCTTGAAGTTCATTGTTCGATGACGTTGTACGGGCTGTGGGCTCTCATGGTCAATACGATTTTCAACATGTCAATTTAAATTCAATTCAGTTAATTTTGTATAGCCCAAAATCACAAATACAAATTTTCCTCTGAGGGCTTTACAATCTGTACACATACGACATCCCTGTCCTGGTACCTCACATCGGATCAGGAAAAACTCCCCCAAAAAATAATGAAAACTCTTTCACAACAGATGAGGATCCCTCTCCCCGGATGGACAGAAGCAATAGATGTCATGTGTACAGAATCAACGTAACAGAGTTACAGCACATTCAATGAATATGACAGAAATTATTCATGTAATGAGTAGTAGACATGGACCACGACCCAGATGACCACGATCCATGTCAGCAGAAGGAGGCAGAGATGAGGGGCATCAGCAGGGCCGCCATGGCAGGAAGCAGGACCGGATCCAGACAGCCACGATCCATGGAAGCTTGAGGAGAAATGTGATATTCAAAATAATTTCAACGCCGGTGTTTTGTTTGTAAATCTGTAAAAAACTATCTGTGAGACAAGCTTTTGAATCTTTTCTAACTATAACTTAGAACTTATTGATTATGACTGTTCACCTAATTCAGATCTTATTGTCTAAACTAATCCCTTGGTATCCTCCCTATCTGACCCTGGAGACGTTTGATCCTTAAACGTAACCTGCAGCCCAGACAGGTTCTGCAAACCCTCACACCTCAGATTTGAATCCAGTTATGCTTGCAGTGTGATTTCCCTTCTGGAGTATACCTGGCAAGTGCACATGCAGTATCTGGTTTACTAAGAAGTGCATGTGGTTCTCCTACTTCTCAACCTGGTTTCATGACTGACAGACGGCAACAATATTTACCTACCTCGCAACAAATCCCTTCCTTCTCTGTATGAGCTGTGAGTGAGCATGAGTGGAATAACTCCCGTTTGTTCCGCTCCGACAAGCTGCTGGATGAAAGACAAACAGCTGCCTCTTTGCCAAACAATTGATCATAAAAAAATTATGCGTATACACGGCAGCACACAAAGACAGCTCATGGTTTGAATTCGGTCAGGTGGAAGGTACAGAGGGAGACAGATGTCAGTGGCTTTCTGCACGATGAAACCTGCCGCCCAACAACGTTTGGTCTCGGTGTTACCGGCAAACATTTCTCAGGTGATTCAGAGGCCAAGTGATAAAACGTGCTCGCAAAACTCCTCATAAGAGGGAGTAACAAGTATCTTAAGTATTTCTAAAAACATTTTAATATTTCTACCTGTACTAGATTTAAAAAAATTTGTCATGATCAACAAGCAGCAATGAGTTTAATTAAGTACAGCTTAACCAATAAGAAACGTTAAGACCACAGCCCTTAGGCAGCTCTGTGAGAATATACTAAGTTTAGGGGAAAATCTTTCGGGAACAACTGAGACACCTCTTGTTCATCCGACTTTGGAGTGTTCAAGCACTATTCCAAAAACTATAGGTTACCCTATAGCCTTTAGTCACAATACAAATAGCCTACATTAGCTATTTTATTTTATTGGTAGGGATCTATTAACTGAACCTAGATGATGTGATCATCTGCCTACATTGATTGCTCAGAATCATAACTTGAAATTAGTAATGTTATACATTAAAAAGTGTTACGTTACTATGTTACGTTACTGTGTTATGTTACTGTGCTACGTTACCGTGTCACGTTACCGTGTTACATTACAGTGTTAGTTACCGTGTTAGTTACCGTGTTTTGTCGTCTTTTACTTTAAGACAAAGCGTAAATGTGAACCAGGAGTCACTGCGTTCCCTGAAGTTGTGATGTTACGTTACCATGTTACGTTACCGTGTTACGTTACCGTGTTACGTTACGGTGCTACGTTACCGTGTTACGTTACCGTGTTACGTTACCGTGCTACGTTACCGTGCCACGTTACCGTGCCACGTTACCGTGTTAGTTACCGTGTTATGTTACCGTGTTACGTTACCGTGTTTTATCATCTTTTACTTTAAGACAAAGCGTAAATGTGAGCCAGGAGTCACTGCGTTCCCTGAAGTTGTGATGTTACGTTACGGTGTTACGTTACGGTGTTACGTTACCATGTTACATTACGGTGTTACGTTACGGTGTTACGTTAAGGTGTTACGTTAAGGTGTTACGTTACCATGTTACATTACGGTGTTACGTTACGGTGTTACGTTACCGTGTTACGTTACCGTGTTACGTTACTATGTTGCAATCAATGCACAGACGCAAATAGTTGCGAATGACGTGAATTTCCGCCAGGCGGAATTCGCTGCATTCACGCGAGTTGTAATTTTCCAACTCGGGCGAAAAATTTGCCTGGGGAAAGCCAATCACCATTGAGATACTTGGCGCGTCATCACTGCTGTCCTGCCGTTGCTGAATCAAACTGCTGCTGGTCCACCTGAAGCGCTACAGATAATCTGACACAGGGGCGTATGATGGTTTGTGGGACTTCCCACAAGTACAAAGCAGAACTAGTGGTTAGTTCAATGGTGGATGCCGGAAACGGTAATGTTTTTCATGGAGATAAGCCCCCTTTCAGGAGCGAATGGAGCGAATGAAGCAAATGACACGAATGAAGCGAATGGCGCAAATTAACCACAGAGTCGAGCGCGTAAACTCACGCGAGTAATATTTGCGCCGCGTTTTGTCCCTCAACAGTCTAGGCCTATAGCAGCATACCTAGGGGCTGGTTCAAAGCAAGCCTGAGACAGGCCTAACTGTAAGTTTTTCAAATACAAAAGACTACTCTTAAATGTGGAGAGGGTGTCTGCCACCCAGACTGAAAGTGGAAACTGGTACCACAGGAGAAAAGCTTGATAGCTGAAGGCTCTGGCTCCCATTAGACGCTAGGAACCACAAGTAGCACTGCATTCTGGGACACAGTGGTCCACAGTGGGATGATAGGGCACCATGAGCTCTTTAAGATCTCTTTAAGGAGCCTGACCATTTAGGTCTTTGTAGATGAGGAGTAGGATATAAAATTCTACAAATTGTCCACGGTAAGGCGATTAGCCATTGCAGAGAAGCTACTATGGGAGAAATATGATCTTATTTCCTCGTTCTTGTGCTGCAGCATTCTGGATCAGCTGGAGAGCTTTAGAGATTTAATGGAGCAGTCTGATAATAAGGAGTTGGGATAGATCAGCCTGGCAGTAACAAATACATGGACTAGTTTTTGTTGTGTAATTGAAAAAAAACAGTCCTTGAAGTTTGTTTCATGTGGGAGTTAAAGGACATTTCCTGATCATAGACATCTCAGAGATTCCTTACAGTGGGCAATTATCAGGGCAATGTGATCTAAAGCAACTATATCTTATAGATTGTGAATTTGGGGCCAAGTACAATATGTTCCATTTTGTCAGGGTTTAGCATAAAAAACAACACAATTGCAGGTCATGCAGTTGTTTGTTCTTAAGGCATGCTAGTTTAGCTAAATGGTTGGTTTAATCTGGCTTGATCAATAGACATAATTGAACATCATCCGCATATCAGTTTATTAGTTTATGATGTGTTTCCTAATAATATGTGCTTATAGAAGCATATATAAGGTGAGTGCAATTGGTCCAAGCACAACAACACTTTGTGGTGTGATGTGTGTGGAGGATTAATCTTGAACATGTTCAAACAAAGATAAATCTGATAAAGACTTAAACCAGTTTTGCAATGTTACTTTAAAGCTAATTGCATGGTCCAATCTCTGATGTGTCAAATGCAGCACTAAGATCTAACACGGCAAGTCCAAAACCAAGCAAGACCAAGACCAAGCAACTCCATTGTCTGATGCACTTAGAAGGTCATTTCTAACTATATATCTGTGCTATGATGCCCTCTAAACCCTGACTGAAAAACCTAAAATAAACTACGTTATGTAGAAAGTTGTACAACTGCTTTCTCAAGGATCATTTTTAGCAAAACCTTTATTACATTGATGTAACATTTTATAATTCTTTGAATTCTTTATTGATTGCTATATACCTTCAGTGTATGGTACTTCATTCTCGGGTCAACATATCAAAATATAATTTTCAGTTGTTGGAGCACATATAAATAAAAGTTCATCTTTGTTGGATGTCAAGCTCAGAAATAGATCAAGTGAATGTTGGAGAGTTTTTAAAAACAAACATACAGGGCTGCGTGTTGCAGTGAAGAATCAGGTAATTTGATTGCTACATGAGTGAAGGCAGCTTTGCCTCTTCCACGTCTGTAGATTTGATCTCACTTACAGGACTTCTAATCCTCACACATGCCACATTCTTGGCACTCTTCTGTAAATATGAGATAAATAGTGAGTGTCTGTTCCTGGAGGCCCCCTGGGCTCCGCTCTGGGCCCGCTGCACTGAGCTGTGAGACAGCTTCTGACAGTGCACCGTTCCTACGCGTCTTATCCGAGGGTAATCTGACATTACAGGTGTGAGCGAACAGAGCAGTCAATCTGGCCGAGCCGCCACGCAGGCACGATACAGCTCTCTACCCCGGGGACAAGTGGGCTGTCTGCAGCAGGCCTGCTATTGGCTGACCCTGAGAAGGTGACTGACACCTGGGAAACAAACTCACTTTCTGCTCAGCTCCGTAACCTGTTGCCCTTAGTCACATTACTACCATACTTCTCCACACCTTGGAGAAAACCACTGATTGAGTCTGTGTCTCAGACAGATGAGACACAGACATGTGTATTTTGATAATTGGTTTATTGATTTAATTGGTTTAAATTCAATGAGAAAACTACTATTACTACTACTACTACTACCACGCCTCGTCAAACCCAGCACCAAGGCTCTGGTTCCGGGAGCTGCTTACACAACTTAGACCCGCCGCTCCAGCACCCTTCTCTGAATCCCGGCGCTCCAGCAGCCCACTTTGAATCCCGGCACTGGGGTTTTTGCTAAGCCACAGCTGCTGATGGAAGCTCGTCCAATCGAGCCGTTGCACACGTTCCTCTGAGCAAATAGCGCCGCACTATATGAACCTTATATTTGAGTATGGTACGGTCATGGCCCCATCTACAAGTCTGTCATTGCATGAGGCCCCTGTGGCCCTGTCGTGACCTGTAATATGAGTGGTTTCCCCCAACTTATGATGCTGATTTGTTTATTGTTTTACAAGAGCTCCTTCTCTGCTAAGATCATTTGAAGCTATAGACTCATTTTAGGCCTAAACTTGCTCTGAAACCTAAGCTCCCGCTGCCAGACATTATTCATTAATAACAGCAGGCTCCTGATGACATCAGCAGCACACAGGGAAAAAGAGCCCTGCCATAAACATTAAAGATGGCTGACACCTGTCTTCAGCTACATTAGCAGTGTTCTAGAGGGCCCGGCGTGTATATAAAAGGCTAGTCCTTCTGTCACCTGCGCCCTCAGGTGAGTCTGACGTTTGTCACCAGCTGGCACCGAGACGCAGACTGGTGGTTTATACCATGTGAGTTGAATGTTTTTTCATGTATTCCTTAACAGTCAGGTCAACATCTAGAGCACCAACTAATGCTGTGCTGAAATACTAAAGCACCCATAATGAGGCATGGGTGTAGTTTAAGGTAGACTTGTTGTTAGACAGGGGCGACTGTGGCTCAGTGGTTAGCAAGTCGGTCTTTCAATCAGAAGGTCGGTGGTTCGATCCCCGGCTCCGGCAGTCCGTGTCGTTGTGTCCTTGAGCAAGACATTTAACCCTCATTGCTCACCGTTGCTGTGTCTACTGTCTACTGTATATCATGTAAGTCACTTTGGATAAAAGCGTCAGCTAAATGAAATGTAATGTAATGTAATGTAATGTTGTCAGGGTTGGGATCGTCTAATCGTCCAAGGACTTCAATTAGACACATACGTTGTACCTGATTTTTACTTACCCATTAAAATTAAATTAAATCCACCTACATGTATCAAATGTAATTTTATTTAACATTTGAAGCTTCTGTTGAAGTTTTCCAATGAAGCCTCGGATGTCTGTTTATGTCATCTTCTTAAAAAAGATTTATTTTTTCAAAAGATATACTTACATGTTTTTCTTTTCTGTGTACTATCATAAACCAATATACCACTAACACATATATGGACTTAGTATCTATGTTCACAAGGGTGTTCTGCCCATTTCATCCTGAGTATCAGGAAACACTCAATACAATTTCATTGTTATGCCGATGATACCCAGCTATATATATCGATCAAGCCAGATGAAACCAGCCAGGTGGCTAAACTTCAAGTGTGTCTTAAAGACATAAAAACCTGGATGACCTGCAACTTCCTGATGCTGAACTCGGACAAGACTGAAGTTATTCTGCTTGGCCCAGAGCATCTGAGAAATCAATTATTGAATGATATTGTTTCTCTTGATGGCTTTGTTCTGGCGTCCAGCACCACCGTGAGGAACCTGGGAGTTATCTTTGATCAAGACTTGATCACATTACTCCTGTATTAGCTGATCTCCACTGGCTTCCTGTAAGACAGAGAATCTTATTTAAGGTCCTTCTTCTTACCTACAAAGCCTTAACTGGTGATGCACCATCATATCTTAGGGAGCTTATAGCACCATATTGTCCCACCAGAGAGCTGTGCTCACTGAATGTGGGGCTACTTGTGGTTCCTAGAGTCTTAAAAAGTAGGATGGGGGCTCCTCTTCTGTGGAACCAGCTTCCACTTTCAGTCCGGGGGGCAGACACAGTCACCTCATTTAAGAGTAAACTTAAGACCTTTCTCTTTGATAGTGCTTATAGTTAGGGCTGGCTCAGGTCGGCCCTGGTCCAGGACCTAGATATACTGACATATGCCCCCCACGACCCTGCTGATGCCCCTCATCTCTGCCTCCGTCTGCTGACATGGATCATGGTTATCTGGATCGTGGTCCATGCCTACTACTCATTACATGAATAATTTCTGTCATATTCATTGAATGTGCTGTAACTCTGTTATGTTGATTCTGTACACATGACATCTATTGATTCTGTCCATCCGGGGAGAGGGATCCTCCTCTGTTGCTCTCCTGAAGGTTTCTTCCCTTCTTTTTCCCTGTAAAAGGGTTTTCACTACTATTTTTAGGGGGAGTTTTTCCTGATCCGATGTGAGGTCCCGGTACAGGGATGTCGTATGTGTACAGATTGTAAAGACCTCAGAGGCAAATTTCTTTTTTGTGATTGTGGGCTATACAAAATAAACTGAATTGAATTGAATTGAAAGTTCTCCTCCTTTAAACTTCAGCATTTACTGTTCATTCAATCACTGCAGGTGAGGAGGTAATTAAAGCTTTTTAATGATATAGTTATGTGTCATGCTGCTTTATGAATGCTTTCTTAAAGACCAAAGTGATTTCTCACCTGAAGCACTGGTGTCTCTTCTCATAAAATGGTTCAATACCCGGGCGGTCCCACGGCTCCAGCGTTAAATTTGCTCCATGTATTGATTGGTTTGTTATTAGTTGGGGAATAAGTACAGAGCTCTAGAGGAGGAGAGATAAACATGAAAGCTTGGAAGACTGAAATATGTCCACCGTAAAACTGATAAAGTCACTTTAATATTTCTACACAACTTGTATTAACTGACTTTAGATAAAAATGTTTTGAGGCAGTATTCAATTCTTTACTCATATAAATCATATTGTGATTATGTAATGTAAACATGAACAATTACTTTTTCATCATCAGCCAATTACTATGTCACTGTCATTACCATGACATTTTGTATGGATATTCATGACATCTAAGGATTATTGTGACCCTGTGACCTTTATTCCAGTATTAGAAAATGGCCACTGCAGTTTCTAGTCCACAAGTTCTTCATGTCGCAAGCATTGCTCAGAAAATGTAATAACAGAAGAAAAAACACACAAATGATTTGCTGATTATTATCACTATCTGTACCAACAAAAAAACAATTGGTCAAAACTACAAACTACATTTTTTTAGTTAGTACCTGGATTTTTGTGTAATTTATATTGTATCTATTTTTCAAAAAATCCAATAAATTAAAATACCAGAAACTAATTGACTGTATAAAGCCTTTCACAGGTCAATAACGTGGATACTGGTCCAAATTCAGGATTACATTCAATGGCAAAATGTAAGACATTAAATCAACGTTTCTAAATATATTTCTTTTCAGATCGTGTGATTGTGGTTATGGCAAATAAACAATGATACAAATAAACGCTTAAGGCCTGGCACTTCATTAATGTTACTGAACGATATAGTTATGGTTGAAAACAAATATATATATATATATATATATATATATAAATAAATGATGAGATAAGAAATAAAGGCCACACTACTTATTACACTGGTACTGAAAATACAGTACCAGTGTATTTTCAGTACCAGTGTAATAAGTAGTGTGGCGATTCTCCTTCGCGAATCGCCACCTTAACGCGGTGAAGGAGTTTGAGTGGCTCAATGATCCTGGGAGCTATGTTGTCCGGGGCATCTGCCCCTGGTAGGGTCTCCCAAGGCAAACAGGTCTCGGGGGAGAGCCCAGACTAAGAGCGGTTCAAAAAACCTCGATGATAAGCAGCCCAAAGACTGTAGCTACCTCGCCCGGACCAGGGAAACCGGGGCACCCTCCCGGAGCCAGACCCGGGAGGCGAGCTCGTCGGCGAGTGTCTGGTGGCCGGGCTTTCGCCCATGGGGCCCGGTCGGGCTCAGCCCGAAGAAACATCATGGTGCAGCCACCCTGTGGACCCACCACCCGCAGGGACAGACATCGGGGTCGGGTGCTATGTAGACCGGGCGGCGGGCCGGGCAGGGGGCCTGGGCGAGCCGATCGCCGGCGACATAGACTAGCTCTAGGGACGTGGAACGTCACCTCGCTAGCGGGGAAGGAGCCAGAGCTGGTGAGGGAGGTGGAGCGGTACCAGCTAGATATAGTTGGGCTCACCTCCACGCACAGCGCTGGCTCTGGAACCAAACTCCTGGAGAAGGGTTGGACTTTGTTCTTTTCTGGAGTCGCCCAGGGTGTGAGGCGCCGGGCGGGAGTGGGGATACTCACGAGTCCCCGGCTGAGCGCCGCCGTGTTGGAGTTTTCCCCGGAGAACGAGAGGGTCGCCTCCCTGCGCCTACGGGTTGCGGGGAGTAAGGCTCTGACTGTTGTTTGTGCTTATGCACCAAACAGCATTTCGGAGTATCCGGCCTTCTTGGAGTTGGTGGGAGGGGTCCTGGAAAGGGCGCCGCCTGCCGACTCCATAGTTCTCCTGGGAGACTTCAACGCTCACGTGGGCGACGACAGAGAAACCTGGCGGGGAGTGATTGGGAGGAACGGCTTGCCTGATCTGAACCCGAGTGGTGTTTCGTTGTTGGACTTCTGTGCTAGCCACAGTTTGTCCATAACAAACACCATGTTTGAACATAAGGTGGCTCATAAGTGTACCTGGTACCAGAGCACCTTAGGCCGGAGATCAATGATCGACTTCGTAATCGTATCATCTGATCTGCGGCCGTATGTTTTGGACACTCGGGTGAAGAGAGGAGCAGAGCTGTCAACTGATCACCACCTGGTGGTGAGTTGGATCAGATGGCGGGGGAGTCGGCCAGAAAGACCTGGCAAGCCCAAACGTGTAGTGAGGGTGAACTGGGAACGTCTGGCGGAGGATCCTGTCCGGGAGGTCTTCAACTCCCACCTCCGGAAGGACTTCTCACACATCCCGAGGGAGGTTGGGGACATGGAATCCGAGTGGATCATGTTCAAAGCCTCTATTGTGGACGCGGCCGCTAGGAGCTGTGGTCGGAAGGTCATCGGTGCCTGTCGTGGCGGCAACCCGAGAACCCGGTGGTGGACACCGGGGGTGAGGGAAGCCGTCAAGCTGAAGAAGGAGGCCTTTCGGGCTTGGTTGGCCCAGGGGTCTCCTGAAGCAGCTGACAGGTACAGACAGGCCAGAAGGACTGCAGCTGCGGTGGTCACGGATGCTAAAACTCGGGCATGGGAGGAGTTCGGGGAGGCCATGGAGAAGGACTTTCGGTTGGCCTCAAGGAGGTTCTGGCAAACCATCCGACGACTCAGGAAGGGAAAGCAGGGCCTTCCCCAGGCTGTTATCAGCGGGGGAGGGTTGCTGCTGACCCAGACAGAGGATATCGTCGGGCGGTGGAAGGAGCACTTTGAGGAACTCCTAAACCCGGTCAACATGTCCCCTGAACAGGGGGCAGCGCCTGAAGACTTGGGGTTGGATGAACCCATATCCCTGGCAGAGGCCACTAAGGTAGTCAAAAGCTCCTTGGTGGCAAGGCGCCGGGGGTGGATGAAATCCGCCCTGAGATGCTGAAGGCGCTGGACTTTGTTGGGCTGTCTTGGCTGACACGCCTCTTCAATGTCGCATGGGGGTCGGGCACAGTGCCCATGGACTGGCAGACCGGGGTGGTGGTTCCCATCTTCAAGAAGGGGGACCGGAGAGTGTGCTCGAATTATCGGGGTATCACACTACTCAGCCTCCCGGGAAAAGCTTATGCCAGGGTGCTTATGCCAGGGTGATGGCCCGTTGCAACGGGCCATCCGGTCTCTGTACGCCTGCAGTAGGAGCTGTGTTCGTATCCTCGGCAGTAAGTCAGATACGTTCCCGGTGGGTGTTGGCCTCCGCCAGGGCTGCCCTTTATCACCGGTCCTGTTCGTGACTTTCATGGACAGGATATCTAGGCGCAGCCGTGGGGCGGAGAATGTCAGGTTCGGGGATCTCAGGATAGCCTCTCTGCTGTTTGCAGATGATGTGGTCCTGTTTGCCTCCTCGGACCATGACCTCCAGCATTCACTGGGGCGTTTTGCAGCCGAGTGTGAAGCGGCGGGGATGAGAGTCAGCACCACGAAATCTGAGGCCATGGTGCTCTGCCGGAAACCGGTGGATTGCTCCCTCCGGGTGGGGACAGAGTGCCTACCACAAGCGAAGGAGTTCAAGTATCTCGGGGTCTTGTTCACGAGTGAGGGTAAAATGGAGCGGGAGATCGACAGGCGTATCGGTGCGGCTGCAGCAGTAAAACAGGCGTTGCACCGGGCCGTCTTGGTGAAGAAGGAGCTGAGCCGAAAGGCAAAGCTCTCAATTTACTGGTCGGTCTACGTTCCAACCCTCACGAGCTTTGGATCGTGTCCGAAAGAACGAGGTCGCGGATACAAGCGGCCGAAATGAGTTTCCTCCGTAGAGTGGCCGGGCTCAGCCTTAGAGATAGGGTAAGGAGCTCGGACATCAGGAGGGAGCTTGAAGTCGAGCCGCTACTCCTTCGTGTCGAAAGGAGTCAGCTGAGGTGGTTCGGGCATCTAATTAGGATGCCTCCAGGACGCCTCCCTTTAGAGGTTTTCCAGGCACGTCCAACTGGTAGGAGGCCCCGGGGAAGACCCAGGACACGCTGGAGGGATTATATCTCCCAGCTGGCCTGGGAACGCCTCGGGATCCCCCAGAATGAGCTGGTAGATGTTGCGGGTGAGAGAGAAGTCTGGGTCAGCCTGCTTGACCTGCTGCCTCCGCGACCCGACCCCGGATAAGCGGTGGAAAATGGATGGATGGATGGATGAAAATACATTGTATTGTATATAATCTTCTAATGATAACTTGTAAAATACAGAGCAATTTTCTTTTTACACTGATTAAAGGCATATTTGATCCAAAAATGTTGTGATCGATTCATCCATTTATTTCTTTTGTTGAAACAGTAAAGGAGGTTGATGTCATGTTACAAATCAATCCTGTACCCAGGAAACCAACTTAACTTGTTTTTAAACATCTTCAGCTTGTCTGATATGAATGTGATGAGTTTCTGATACTATATAATGCCTGAACTATCACAAATCATCAAGATAAAGAAACACAACCCAGAGGATACATAAACATAGGAACACATTTCCAAAGAAACTTGGACTGCCCTGTGCTCCTCAGTCTAAATACACATGGTTCATATTTTCTCCTCTAAATCCAACTTAGGTGCTTCTCAAACTTCAGTGCGGAAATCCCAAGTTAGATACACAGGGAAATAAATGGGACCTTGTCCCCCAGACAAACTCAGCTCCTTATTAAAGCATTGTGGCTTACACAGGTGGTTCAAGGCAAAAATTAGCCTTTGAAATTAAAATATTACAAAACCAAACTAAGGGAACATGCCACCTGTTCATTCTGAGAGGTAAGGAACATGGGGAATGATTTGTGTTGCAACAACTGAAAACACAATTATCTTTATATGTGTCTACTTGTACAGTCTTAACCAACCGATCCAATGTTTTTATGAACCATATCATATATATTGTTTGGATAAGAAATGACAGCCCATTAATCTTCCAACAGTTTGGCTCAGTCCAGGAGATCTTCAAAACTAGATTGTTATTAAATTGGGAATGTAAATAGTTGTGGTCCCGAGAGGACAATTCCTAATGATTTTTGTATTTCTTTTTAATTCTTGACCTTCTTTCGCTATCTGGCAAAATTAGCTTTTTGAACAGGACTTGGTCCATAACAATGTAGTATATATTAAATAAATACCATTTGAAATGTGCTGTGGTGATTCATAATAACCAGATGATGAGTCACAAAGGTCAGCTTTAGCTCTAGCTGTAGGCCATATTTTGCACATGTACAGAACAAATAGTCCAATATATCCAATAGATTATCATGACATTTGAGGACTTTCATTTTAGATATTGGATTATGAGTGTTTGAACTGTCAAATTCAAGTTAGCTATGATCATCTGGCCAATAATTTGAAAAAGTGAAGCTAAGGTTGATATTGACTAAAGGATAAGACAAGAGTTATTTTATTATAAAGGTGGTGATCCTTTCCATCTCTATGACCACAGCCTTGTTTCCAGGTGTCAGAGTAGGATCTGGCAGGTGGAGGACCCCGACAGGGTTGGCGACAAACAAACAGACACACTGTTACATACCACCACAAAATATTATTAATAGATATATTAATAAACACAGAAATACAAATTCAGTGTTAAACATATGTTTTATTCATCACTACCCACAAATACTCCAGACATAATATTATAGGTCACTAGATAACACAGTAATGTCCCCCCATGGACCAGGGGAAAGGGCCGTGGCGTATCTTCTGATTTGTTGAGTGTCTCGAGGGCATCAGCTGGTGGGACGGATCGGATCTGTTCCAGCTCGTTCCGCTTCATCCCCTGTCCATGTCTACTATCCACAGTATCATAAAAGAACATTTTGTATCAACTCAATTTCAATATTTTAATGACTTCCACATCCTGTCATCCTTCCAATCTGGTGTCCGACCTAAATGCTTCCAGGTGCAATATTTTGAGATCTTGCCAAGGTTTTTGACACGGTTGATCACTATCTCCTCCTTAACAAGCGTTGTGCTACTGGTCTCTTAAAACCTTAAAACCTACTTCTCAGTTCATGTCTTCCCCACAGACGTCAGTGTGTGAGGGAGTAAGACTGTAGGATCATGGAAAGAGAAGTACCTCAAGGTTTGTCTTAGGCTCTTTGTTGTTCTCTATATTTATTAATAATCTCCTACAATCTATTTGTCATATTTACTATGTCCTTATGATACAGTGATTTGTTCTTCCAAGCATGAGATCTCACACATTAGTTATACATTACAGCCTCTCAAAATAGGTTTTTTTTTCCAATAAACTTCTGCTGAATCAGAAGAAATATGTATTTCTATCTGTCTATCAGTCTGTCTGCCTGTCTGCATGTCTGTCTGTCTATTTCCTCCTCCCTGAGGCTTTTGCGTAAACGTCAGTGTAAATTAATAAACCCAGACCCAGAGGCAGAGCTTTTGGAATGTTATTACCATAACCTATAACTGTCTCTGGATTACAGCAAGGATACATTTTTTAGATCTTAAAATCTTTAAAGACGATAAAGGAACTTAACATTCATCTATATTTAGAAAACCAACAGTCAGAAGACTACATGCCAGAAGCTTCTATCCCAAGTGGATCAGCGAGAATGTGTGCCTTATGGCCTTTTCCATGTGGAGAATCTGAGTTTGAGGCCAAATCCAATGAAATGGTGACACGCTTTTAGTAATGTGGATATAGAAACACTTCCCAACACAAAAACATACACTAGAGCTAAACAGCTGGACAGAAAAAAACAACAAATTACTACAAAGAAATGCTCCCGAACAAACAAAAGATAGTTACTCTACACCAGGCACGTGCACAGATAGACCCCTAGTGGTGCTCAAGCACCTGCCCATTTGCCCTGAATGAGAAAAGTGCCCCTTCTACCGGAGCCCAATTTTTTTCTTCATTCATCAGTATTCAAGAATAAAAATTACTCTCTCTGTCATCAATTCCCCACAAATGTGTTTTGAAATCTGACGGGGCATTTATTTGAGTTCTTGTGAGAATTTCGCCCCGACATGCTCCGCGGCGCTCACAAGCCCCGCCCCTCCTCCTCCACTTAGTGCTCGTGCAGTGCTGAGCGCCAGGCCAAACTGGTGCAGCACTTCTCCTCTGACCCGCAGCATCAGACAAACAGGTAATGACGGTGTTTGTGCAATCCCCCGACGTTGTTTGGTGATAAATTAACCACAACATTAGCGCCGCTGAAAACATTACGTCATAACTGGTCCGACGTTTCCTAAAAAAATAAACAAACAAAAAACTCACGAAATCCGTGATTTCAAAGCCTTGTCCAGCTGTTTACTGATGTTAGTCATGTGAGGAGTCTGAGGGCACCACCGCCAGGGGGTGCCAAAGGAACTCTGGTTATGGCCAAGCTGTGTGTATGTGTGTGTGTAATCAGGCAGACGATGTGCAGCCGGGACGAGCGCTTCCAGCTGCGACTCATTCCCTCATCAGCGGCAGAATAAAGCCAGCCTCTTCCCGGACTGCAGCGTCGGGTTATTGTTGAGCATGCCTCTGTCATGCGTAGTTCCAGCTCCACGTCGAGACATCACCAGCGGGTCACCAGCGCCTCACGAGTCACGCCGCAGATCAAGTCACGAGACACGAGCCACGGCCGCGAGCCGCTACGTCACGAGCCGGCAGCCAGAGTCGCCACAGCGAGCTTCTGAGTATTTCCTTTTGTTTGTTTGTTTGTTTTGTGGGTCTGTGAGGCCAGAATAAAAGACTTTCGTTCAGTTACAGCCCTCGGTTCCTGGTTTGCTTTTGGGTCCCACCCGCGTACCCTGACAGAATAACCCGACCCAAAGCAAGGACCCAGCAGACCTGGAGGTGAGGGGTAGTTCACGGCTGCTCCGGTGGGAGTGGTCGGAGTCAGATGACCATTACCTGGATGACTATGGCCAGGTGGAGGATCCCTGGTATGACCAGTGGCGGGAACCCCGGAGGGCTCCGGATGAGCCCCAGATCTTCCCGTGGACACCGCTGTATGACTTGTTGGCCCTGACCCCGGCGCCCAGAGCCCCGAAGTCGCGAAGGCGACGCCCCGCCCGGGCTGTGAAGATGGGGAAGCAGGGCTCGTCAGGTTCCGGTGACTTTCCGACCGCCGGTACACCCCAATTGGATTTGTTAGCCCCGGTCCCGGATCCTGCACCGGCGTCCCGTCCAGTTTCGACGCTTGTGACAGCGCAATCGCCAGTCATGATTTCTGTGTTGACGTCTCCTCCAATTCCTGCTCCCCGCACCCTGTTTAAGCAGCCACCAATTCCTGCTCCCCGTTCCCTGTCGACGTCTCCTCCAATTCCTGCTCCCCGCACCCTGTTTAAGCAGCCACCAATTCCTGCTCCCCGTTCCCTGTCGACATCTCCTCCAATTCCTGCTCCCCGCACCCTGTTTAAGCAGCCACCAATTCCTGCTCCCCGTTCCCTGTCGACGTCTCCTCCAATTCCTGCTCCCCGCACCCTGTTGAAACCTTCCCAGATTCCAGCTCCACGTGATCTGTCGGCGCCCCGGCCGACTCCAGCTCCCCGTGTCCTGTCGGCGCCCGTGCCGCTTCCAGCCCCGGTCCCAGTTTCCGCGACTGCGTCGCTCCCAGCCCCGGTCACCGTTTCCGCGACTGCGCTGCTCCCAGCCCCTGTCCCAGCTTCTGCCACTGTGCCGCTTCCAGCCCCGGTCCCAGTTTTGGCGACTGCGCCGCTGTTAGCCCCGGTCCCGGTTTCCGCGACTGCGCCGCTCCCAGCCCCTGTCCCAGTTTCTGCCACTGTGCCGCTTCCAGCCCCGGTCCCAGTTTTGGCGACTGCGCCGCTGTTAGCCCCGGTCCCGGTTTCTGCGACTGCGCCGCTGTCAGCCCCTGTCCCGGTATCGGCCCCCGTGCCGCTTCCAGCCCCGGTCCCAGTTTCTGCCCCCGTGCCGCTGCCAGCCCCGGTCCCGTGTCCCGTCACGGTGTTAGTCCCGGTCCCAACTTCCACAACTATGCCGCTGCCTGCCCCTGTCCGAGTCTCCTCATCCAGGATGCGGTTAGTTCCAGCCCGGTCGGTGGTTCAGCCGACCTTAGTTCCCCGAGTTTCATCGGCGGTCCGGCCGACACCTGTCTTGTCGGCGGTCCGGCCGACCCTGGTTCCACGAGTCCCGTCGGCGGTCCGGCCGACACTGGTTTCACGAGTCCCATCGGCGGTCCAGCCGACACCTGTCTTGTCGGCGGTCCGGCCGACCCTTGTTTCACGAGTCCCGTCGGCGGTCCGGCCGACACCGGTTTCACGAGTCCCGTCGGCGGTCCGGCCGACACCGGTTTCACGAGTCCCGTCGGCGGTCCGGCCGACACCGGTTTCACGAGTCCCGTCGGCGGTCCGGTCGACACCGGTTTCACGAGTCCCGTCGGCGGTCCGGTCGACACCGGTTTCACGAGTTTTGTCGGCGGTCCGGTCGACATCTGTTTCACGAGTTTTGTCGGCGGTCCGGTCGACATCTGTTTCACGAGTTTTGTCGGCGGTCCGGTCGACATCTGTTTCACGAGTTTCGTCGGCGGTCCGGTCGACCCTTGTTCCACGAGTCCCGTTGGCGGTCCGGCCGACACCTGTTTCACGAGTCCCGTTGGCGGTCCGGCCGACACCTGTTTCACGAGTCCCGTCGGCGGTCCGGCCGACACATGCCCCTCGAGTCCCGTCGGCGGTCCGGCCGACACATGCCCTTCGAGTCCAGTCGGTGGTCCGTCCGCCGCCCGCCCCCAGGGTCTGGTTGGTGTCCCAACAATCCCCGGTTCCCCGAGTCCCGTTACGTCCCGTCCCGAGCCCTGTCCAGTTACGCCCCGTCCCGAGCCCTGTCCGGTTAAGCCCCGTACCGAGCCTCGTCTAGTCGAGCCCCGTCACGAGCCCAGTCCAGTCCGGTCCGGTCCCGAGCTCAGTCTAGTCAGGTCCCGTCTCGAGTCCGATCCGGTCAGGTTCCGTTCTGATCCCCGTTTGGTTAGGTCACGTTTCAAGCTCAGGATAGGTAGGTCCCATCTCAAGCCCAGTATAGTGGGGTCCCGTCCTCCGGAGTCTCCGCCTGGTGGCCGTCCTCCGGCCCGTCCTCCTGAGTCTCCGCCTGGTGGCCGTCCTCCGGCCCGTCCTCCCGAGCATGCATGTCCTGTTTTTGTTTCGTGTGTTTCAGGGTCCTCGTCGCGGGCCAGTGGTCGTCAGGAGTGGTTAGCCCTCCTACCGGGCCCCCCTCCACCCACCCTGGTTGGGTAGTTCCGTGGACGCCAGGAGGCGTCCTTAGAGGGGGGGTACTGTGAGGAGTCTGAGGGCACCACCGCCAGGGGGTGCCAAAGGAACTCTGGTTATGGCCAAGCTGTGTGTATGTGTGTGTGTAATCAGGCAGACGATGTGCAGCCGGGACGAGCGCTTCCAGCTGCGACTCATTCCCTCATCAGCGGCAGAATAAAGCCAGCCTCTTCCCGGACTGCAGCGTCGGGTTATTGTTGAGCATGCCTCTGTCATGCGTAGTTCCAGCTCCACGTCGAGACATCACCAGCGGGTCACCAGCGCCTCACGAGTCACGCCGCAGATCAAGTCACGAGACACGAGCCCCTGCCGCGAGCCGCTACGTCACGAGCCGGCAGCCAGAGTCGCCACAGCGAGCTTCTGAGTATTTCCTTTTGTTTGTTTGTTTTGTGGGTCTGTGAGGCCAGAATAAAAGACTTTCGTTCAGTTACAGCCCTCGGTTCCTGGTTTGCTTTTGGGTCCCACCCGCGTACCCTGACAAGTCATGTTTAATGAAGAGAGAGAGGGAGAGATATACAGGCAGGCATCTTCTTTGTGTTGTTGTATAAATGCCGTTTAGACAATTTCGAAAGTATGTTGATCAGTATGTAGTATGTAGCCAATCATCTTTATTCATAAGGAAAATGTAAGCTAGCTGTCTAATCTAGCTAGCTGTCTAGTCAGAAAACAGTAAAAAATGTGTGTGTACTGTGTTGTCAGCTTTATAGAGATTATGTAAGTCACTCTTGATTATTATGCAGTGCATAATAATCAAGAGTGACTTACATGATATTCATTTATTTATTCAATTTGATAATTTGAGTTAGTTTGTTAACAACAATAAATATATAAGTTGAAAATATCCTACTGTGTTTTTTATTTATTTATTATTATTTTTAATTTCATAAATAATTTTGGCGATGGGTGCCCTTTTTTTTGGTTTGAGCACCTGCCCCCCAAAATGTCTGTGCACGTGCCTGCTCTACACAGTACAGGAGCAGAGAACATCAAACAGATTATTGGTGCATTATCGAGAGTGATGATCTACTCAGTCAGATCTATTAGTCTAAGTTGTATTGTTTTCTACTGGACAGGCTGGCAGAACACAATAAGGTAAACTACACGGTGTTAGCATATTCTAGATTGGATGCCTGGTAGAAACTCCGGAAGAATTCAGCCGAACAACTTCTCTCATTTGGTAGGTTTATTTCTCTGGTCACAATCAAAGTACTAGCGCTGCAATTGCAAGAGCAGGGATTCGCTTCATCAACACGCAGGTTGAGAGAAACAGAACTCCTTCCCAACCGTAAGCCCGGTGGTTTTATACATAGATTCTCGTCACAGGTTTCATCACATCATCCTAGCATCTAATTGGCTCTAACCTGTCAACGGGGAGGAAAGACACATATCCTCCCCATCTCACAAGACTGGGCGTCCAAGGCCGGTCTTCTGCAGCTGGTCTAACATAATAATAACAGATGTGGGTGTTGTGGCGGTGCTCGGCGTGTATCTAGTCTAAACACTCAGGGACCTCTCTGACTCCATGATAGCATTGTTATTATTCTGACCCTGAGCGACCAAAACTGGTTGCATAGACAAGAATGTACATTTATATAACGAATATCATGATTCATATTTTCAATCCCCCTTTTTACATAATTCCTTATGTAAACTAAACAGCATGAATCAGCTACCTACCCAGGTTATATTAATTCCTAACTATGTGTGGGTTATTTATTTAACAGTGTTGAAATCTTTAACATACACATATATCATACTACAGAAGTGGCTAAATCTGTTCATAACTATGTGTGTGTTACTTATCTCACAGGGTGGAAATCTCTAACATATACATATATCATACTGCAAGCATGGCTAAGTCAGTACATGACTATGTTTAAACACATTACAATGAAGCTAAGCTAACCCCCTCTACCCCTTCGGGCATCATCTAAGCACATAAGCATAATATGGCACAAGCAGAACAGTAAAGAATCATCCTAGGCCTACAATCTCACGCCGTCTACGTGTGTGCGTATGCTATATGGGATATGGTCAACCATTAGCAAAGTTACTCATACAGGAAGGGGGATTCTAACTCGGTCTCTTCTTCGGATCCATCGATGTCGAATCTTACCATACCATTTTCCTCATTCTCCTCCAACAACTGTACCTGCTCTTCTAACAAGGTCATCTGATATGGCGGGGTCAATTTAGAGTCCACGGCAGTGGTGATACACTTCAGGCAAAACTGTCTAATACAGGGGATGCAACAGCATCCACATAATGACATCACTACTGTCGCTATGACTATGGAGAGAATTGCAGATATAATCACGCTCTTCCACCTGCCGAACATACTATTTAACCGATCGTTAAGGGGGCTTACTATGCCTGAGTGTTCTGCCAACTCGTGGGACATTGCTCTCAGACCGTCTAAGGCCCTGGTAAAAGATCCATCTGGGGCTGTGTTTTTTGGAATAAAAGTGCAACAAGTTTGGCCAAACATAGAGCAGACTCCTCCCTTCTCTGCTAACAACATATCGAGCGCCATCCTGTTCTGGTAAGACATTAAGGAGGTGGCAGACAACTGTCCATGCACTCCATCTAGGGCATCTCTAGTCTGGTTGGTCAGGCGTTGAATATTAAAATGTACATAATTCAGGCGGTCCACATTTTTATTTACTATGATCCACGGGAGAATGGATGCAAATCCATCAGCTATTTGGTCGGCCAGCTTGTATTCGTTAGGGACCCCTCTGGGCACTCCTATCCAGTGGCGATTCTAGAAAATTTTACATGGGGTGGCAGAAGGGTGGCAAGTTGAAATGCAAGGGTGGCATGTTGAAATCCAAGGGTGGCATATCACACACACACACACACACACATGCCTGGTGTCTATATATATTTATTTATACAAATCCAGATAGTGAAAACAGACAAGAGCAATGGAATAGCTTAACAGTTAAGTTACATACGTAATGAAAATAAAAACTGAGAAAAAACTGCTATAACATTTTCTGTCAGTCCACCTTACTGTACTAAAGACGTTAGTAAGACGGTTAGCTAAGCTAACAGTGGTAACTTCAAGGCTAGCTAGCACAAGCAAGCTGTATAGCGAGCTAGCTACTGTATGCTACCGACTTTTGCAAGCTAGCAATTAAATAAACGATTGAAATTACAACGGAACTGTCTATCACATATGACCACCCATCACATTTTCTTGATTCACGATTCAGCAGTACTGTACCTTCTTTCATCACTGGAAGCCTACAGTAGGCTTGTCTCCAGTTAGTTGCGGGAGATGGGCAACCACGGTGACGAGAGCAAAGCGGACTCTTGGACTCAACCATTTTACGGGGGGGGGGGGGGGGGACTTAAATATTTTAGAACAAGTTACCAAAGAGATCAACAGCTTAAGTAGCAAAAATATAATACCGTTATATAAATGTATAGTATATTATAGGAGACACTTCTGACAACCTGGGTGGCAAGTGGGGTGGCAAGCAATTTTTTTAGGGTGGCAGCTGCCACCCCTTGCCACCCCGGTGGTTTCGCCACTGCTCCTATCGCATCGAAATATATGGGGGACCCCGTATCTAAGTCTACAGTCCTCCTCTTTCTTTGCCACGGACCCACCCTTCTCTCCCGGGTTTCTAACTGCTGGACGTTCATCTGAATTACACTAATGGGAACTATCAATGAGACAGAGGCGCACGTGCCCTGCCAATTAGAGGGCAATACATTCATTAGTCGTCTTCCTCCACAGAACCAATAGATATCTGCCCTGGCATACTGCAATTTTGTCACATTTTCCCAACTGGTGACGTTAAATGTGGTACCGCACCAATCTCTCTCAATCTCACCTACCAGAGTACCAATCTCATTTTCCCTCGTAAAACAGGTGTACTTATTTTTCATGGGGGTGAAGACAGGTGGGACCGCATCCCTCTGGGATCCGGGGTATATTTCGTCCCACTTTTTACACTGCTGGGTTGGGTTCTCCTGCTTATGGGCCTCTATTAAACAGTCAAGATTCTCTACCTGACTCAGGGTGGAGGGGACAGTCCAGGTACTAGGTCTAGCATTTGCACATACCACACAATCCACAGATTTAACCCCTTCCGCTGCCGTAGTTACCCAGTCCATCCAATAATTTGTCTGCTCGAAACCAGTCTCTATTGCTAATTTCACATGTATTCTCTTTATCCTAGTAACCTCAGGAACGGCTATGCTGGACTTGCTGGTGGTCTTTGACTTCAACTTCGGAAGTATCTTAAAGTTTAGTAACCCCAGTGGGTCCCGCCCTGATACATCCACCCCTATGGCCATGGTCCATTGATCTCCATTAGTGGGAACACCTGGTCTATCGGGGAATGGGGAAACTCTTAAGTCAGTTACAGAGAATAGAAGTGGATTCACCCCCGTCTTCCCCCTTCCAGATTGATCCCGAACCATCGTTATCTTATCCTGTATTCTAACCCCTGGCGTGGCTTTAGGCAAGACCTTCCCCAAATCCGTCTTATACCCATTAAACCCCGAGTTCCACCCCACCACCTGCCATGATTGGCACCATGTTTCCCATCTCGTCTCTCCTCATCTCTTCTCGCTCCCTTCTCCATCCAAGCCTGTTTCTCTGTCGGTGCTGCCTGTTCCTGCAATCTTCTGATGTGGTCTGAGTCTAATCTTCCTCTCTCTGGCTCTTCTGTTCCCTGCATCATCTGGCTCTTGGGTCCATACCCTGCTGTGATCTTAGCTGCTCGGTCTGCTGCATTGTTTCCCTTCACTATCTCAGAGGCATCTGTCTGATGTCCCTTGCATTTCATCACTGCTACCTGTTTGGGTTCCCCTAAGGCATAGTAGAGGTCCAATAAGGGTTGCAAATGTTTTACTGGCGTACCTTTACTGGTCACAAAACCTTTTCGTCTCCAATGGCAGAGGTCTGTGTGTGCTGCTTGTAGGGTGTATGCTGAATCTGAATAGATATTCACTCTCTTTCCCTTTGCTGCCTTACATGCTTCTGTTAGTGCTGTCACTTCTGCAGTTTGTGCTGACGCTGGTTGTGGAACTATGCCTGTTCTCACTGTCTCCCAACCCTCAGATGATCTTCTCACTACCGCATAAGACGCAACCATCTCTCGGTCTTGTGTCTGATGGCTGTGGCCGTCACAGTAGTAGGTGTCGTCTGGATCAGTCAGTGGCTCTTTTTCTAAGGTCTGGTACACCTTCATTTCATGGTCTGTTGCCTCTGCACATACATGCTCCTCCCCATTGCCCATCTGTGTTGCCATGTTTTTAGCTGAGGCCTCGAAATGTATGTGTGTCTTAGTCAAAAGGCTTTGCAGAGTTGCCTGCCTTGCCGCGGAGAGTGTGAAAGCATTTGACTGTAGAAACGCCACTACTCCGTGTGTGGAATGTACAACAGTCTGGTGCTCCATCGTTATATGGGCTGTTTTTATCAGTGCTTTCCCTATGGCCGCTACGTGTCTTACACATGTGGGGTGCCCTATTTCCACATTGTCTAATTTCCCACTGTAGTACATCAGAACTCTCCTATCCCCGCAACTCTCCCCCTTTTGAAACAGGACGGAATTCACAAATCCGTCCTTTTCATCAACATCAAGATGAAATGGTTTAGAATAGTCAGGTGGGTGCAACGTGGTCGCTTTGGCCATGGCTTGTTTAATTGTTATGAACGCGGCCTCTGCCTCCTGGGTCCATATCAACGGTTTAGAGTAATTCCGATACCCTGCTCCCTGTATAAGTCTCCTCAACGGGGACACTTCCTCTGAGAAATTAGCAATGAAATTCTTACTCCAGTTCACCAACCCTAAAAATTTCATCATCTCTCTTACTGTTCCTGGCTTTGTATGCTGCAAAATCGACGATTTCTGTTCCCCAGTCATAGCTTGCCCTGTTCTGGATACTATTCTTCCCAAAAACGTTACTCTCTGTCTCCCAATCTGCAACTTCGACTTGGACACCTTGAATCCATTCACCTGTAGCCACCCCAAAACCCCCTTTGTGGCCTCCATAATGGACTCTGAGCTGGTACCTGCTAGCAAAATGTCATCCACATACTGCAATAGCACCACTCCAACTGGTAATTCCAGCTTCATCAGAATTCCTTTTAACACATGGTTAAATATAGAGGGCGAGTCTAAATAGCCCTGTGGTAGGCGTGTGTAAGTGTACTGCTTCCCCTGATATGAGAATGCAAACATCTGTCTTGAACTCTCAGCCAATGGCACACAGAAGAAAGCATTTGCCAAGTCGATGCATGAGAACCAAGTCTTGTCTGGACCCACAGCATTCAACATTGTATAAGGGTTTGGAGTGTCATAGTTAGTTGGCACTACTACTTTATTTATTGGTCTCAAATCGAGGACCATCCTGTAGTCTGGCTTTCCAGGTTTGGGGACCGGATTAATAGGTGTGTTCCAGGGGGACCTCGTCCTTACCAATACACCTGCCTCCAACAGCCCTTCTATCGTTTTAGAAATCCCTACAGTCTGTTCCATCCTTAAGGGATACTGGTAACGATAAATTGGAATCGTCCCTGGCTTTAGCTCTATTTCAACGGGAGCCATCCCAATCAGCCCCACATCAGCTCCCCCTTTTGTCCAAAAGGCGTCCGGAAATGAAGCTAACATGTTTTCAGTGCCCCCATGATCAGTGTTTTCTCTACCATGTGTGCGACTAAGCATATGTGTCTCTGGCCCTAACTGAACCTCCGATGTGTGTGCAATTCTATACATGTCGATAGATGGGGAGTAATGCATGTTTTTATTCTGTGTGGGCACCCAGTCACTGTAATTCATACCTGCTAGCCCTACTGTCCCTTGCAGCTGGGTCCGTATGGCCTCAGGCAAAGATGCTACTATTATCACTCTGAACAACATCTCAGTCATGTTCACTCCAATGGGGTCTTCCCCCAGGTTATTGTTCCATAAATCTCTGACCCTACCTAAGTAGGCTGCTCCTCCCTCACCATCCAGTGGTGGTACCTCTGTAAGCTCCGCGGTCACTATTTTCGTCGGGTACCTATATCTAAGCTCAGGCCAATAATCACTGACCCAGTGTGCCAATGGTTCCCCATCAGCCACATCTGATGTACCCGCAATCCTCTCTAAATGCTGCAATTCCGCTAATGAGGCGCAGGCTACAAAAATTCTCCTAAAGTCTCCCACCCCTGGTACACTCCCCGCACATTGCTCCAAAAACCCTCGGATCCAAGCTGCACCTCCTTTTTCAATTATCGGCAGCTTCTCCTTCAGCATTGACACGTCTGCCAGCGCAAGGGGAGAGTATGTTGTCTTTTCGTTACCATTAGCTCCTACAGCAGTCAGGAGTGGGAACTGATATTGGGGCTCTCTGCGTGTACTTCCAGTGACCCTCCGGTCAACTGGTCTATTCATGTCGGCACATTGGTGTACATTTTCTCCTCTAACTTCCCCTCTTTGATAATACCTATCCCTGCCACGCCTTAAACCTCCTGGCCCTGGATGCTGTACCACAGCGCGCTTAGTATCTCTTTCCCGTCTTTCATTATCTCTAACCACCTGCTCTTCCTCCCTCTCTGCTTCTTCCTCTTCCTCCGCTAAACTCTCCCTTGCATTTCCCCCTACTGGCTCAACCTCCCGTCTAGATAACCCCCTCTCTCTCTCTCTCCCTGTTCCTCCAGCTCTCCCTCTCGCTGTATCCCCAGTCCAGGATGTTATGGGTCTAGGCCCGGTCACGGGACCTCCTCTATCTACACACTCTATTGTCTCTCCTTCCATCTCCCATTCATCGATAGTCGTCCAATGTGGAGGAGGGAAGGGAGAAGAAGGCATTTTCACTGTCTCCTCCAGATACTGATCTATCTGTCCCTCTTCTGCTGGCTCTTGAGCGGTTACCTGCAATAGCCCTTTATGAAATAACAACACTTGTGTCTGTTCCGGTTCAGCTCCTCTGCTTTGCGTTAAGGGCATTTGGTGGAACGGATTTATGTGTGTGCGTACAGGCAGCGAGTGTGCTCCGCACAGATCTGAGTGTGTGTGTGCGAGTGGTGAGTGTGACCTTGAGGGTGCAGCCACGGTTACCAGCATATGCGAAACCTCCTCATACGGCTTAGATAAATATGGAGGCGGTACCGATGGCTCTGAATTTAGCCCTTTTGGGCATATGTCAAGTGGGGGCTCGTCGTCAGTTTTAAGTATTGTCTTCACTGTTTGCGGCATCTGCCTTGCCGTCTTACCCATTATCACTGCATTCATTTCCCCCAGGAAATAATTACAATCGGTCAAAAACTCTTCTGCTTGCTCCAAACTTTTCTTCTCCTTTCCGCTACCTTTCCCTGTTGCTGCTAGTACCAGCTGTGATTGCTCTCTTCCCTTTCTAGCCATGCTCAGATGGCTTACCAGTCCCTGGCATGTCGGTTGGGGAGTTCTCTCCCCTTCCAGCATGCCTCTCTCTCTCATACTTTCTGTCCACTGCACATATCTCTTCGCTACACTCCCTCTATCTGCCTCTTGCGTCTTATTCATAACCCTCTCATACGTTCTCAACAAGGCATGCCCTAATGTACCTTCCGGGCATCCCTTCCACACCTCGATGGTTTTCCCCGTTCTTCCCATCTTCAACAGTTTATTTTATTAATTTATCCACACGTATCCTTGAAGCTCAGGAGAAAGGCTGCAATACCCAATACAGTGAACTCGAACGAGAAGCTTCTACTGTATCAGAGGGATACAGCGCTCGATCGCTGGGGTTTCTAACACCAGTCCACAAATATTGTTTTATTTCTCCTCGCTCCTTAGTACCATAGACTATGATTTTCCCTTTTATTCCCCTTTAATGCCCCACAGATATGCAGTCTGGTCGAACACCTTCTCCCGAGGAATTCTCAGTCCACGTTCGTGTTCTGATACACCCGGTTTCAGGTTTCGTCAAAACACCAAGACTTACAAAACCCACCCACACATTTCATGAAACACAACAAATCTTTCCCTTCGCCTCTTGCGACATCGCTCCCACAGCGGCATTATCTAAAATCCTAAACTGACCGTCACCATCATCGCTATATCGCTCCGTGACTTCAGTTACCAGATGTATCAATGTATCACACGGATTTCAACTTGGATTTCTACCGACTAAGAGTCGACCTCCGGTAGCTCCAAAGAGCATCCCTTTGTCCTATTTAAACTCTTTATTCGTATTAACTAAATCCCTAACCCTGTGGACACTTATTCTCTTCCCTTTTCAACATAACATCATAAACATCAGTGGAAATATGTGCTTTTACTTTACTTGTGACCAGGTACCATGTTATAACTATTTCTAAACTATGGGCAGAGACTCATTCAGTTGTTGACAACACAATTTAGTTTATCCAATCACAGACATTCTATTCATCTGAATAAAAGGTTGCCTGCTCACCTGTTCTTTATGAGGCACCTCTCGTTGTCAACCGCCAAACAGCCGCCGACCCTCAGCAGGGGGTCCGGGAAACGGACGTCGTCACCGCTCTTTCTCTTTACCCAGGTCAAACAACCAACGTTCGGGGTCACCAAATTGTTAGCATATTCTAGATTGGATGCCTGGTAGAAACTCCGGAAGAATTCAGCCGAACAACTTCTCTCATTTGGTAGGTTTATTTCTCTGGTCACAATCAAAGTACTAGCGCTGCAATTGCAAGAGCAGGGATTCGCTTCATCAACACGCAGGTTGAGAGAAACAGAACTCCTTCTCAACCGGAAGCCCGGTGGTTTTATACATAGATTCTCGTCACAGGTTTCATCACATCATCCTAGCATCTAATTGGCTCTAACCTGTCAACGGGGAGGAAAGACACATATCCTCCCCATCTCACAAGACTGGGCGTCCAAGGCCGGTCTTCTGCAGCTGGTCTAACATAATAATAACATATGTGGGTGTTGTGGCGGTGCTCGGCGTGTATCTAGTCTAAACACTCAGGGACCTCTCTGACTCCATGATAGCATTCTTATTATTCTGACCCTGAGCGACCAAAACTGGTTGCATAGACAAGAATGTACATTTATATAACGAATATCATGATTCATATTTTCAACGGCTACACACGATCTAGACTCCCATAACGGCAAACATCCACATCACAAGCCGTGGGCGTCTGACAGGCGGTCAGAGGTTCAGTTAAAGCAGCCAGAGCAGAAGTTGGTCAATTGGAACAAAATGACAGTGTCTTCCTAAATGATTCAATGTTCTGGATGTGCAATAAGTTGAGTTGTGAAGTCTGAAAGCACCAGGCATGAACGATCTCCTGCATCGCTCCTTCAGTTGAATGATCCTTCTTCCATACGAAACATGGAGGGACAAACAGGCCTAAATGAGGACCTAGATTTATGTACTATTTTATAGATTTTGTGTTTTGTTACCATTGCCATAGTTTGTAGTTACTAAGCTATTTAATTCATAATTATGAATATTGTATATATATACACACACACACAAACACACACCTTTTTGTAACATACAAAACAGCTGTATACATAATTCCTTAAAATACCTGTCATTTTAAGTGTATATAAACTTAGACCTGAACTGCATGTTTCCTAAGGTAACGTCCTTTATCCTGTATAACCTTCATACTACAGTGACTGTGCATGAAGCAACACGCTGGGATCACACACACACACACACACACACACACACACACCAAGGGATCTGATGAGTGATACAGGAATACAGATGAAAAGATGTGCTCATTCCAAACAGGTGTAAATACTTTATTGTTTAATGAAAAAACTATTGGTTTGGGTTGTCTGTTTTGTGTCTCTGTTAGCCTCTAAATCATCTGACAGAGTCCTAAAGTAAAAGGAAAGGAGTTCCTCTGACTGTATGACACCCATTCCACAACTGTAAATCTAACCATAACGGTGGCTACACAACTGGTAGACGTTTAAATGGCCGTGGTTAAATATTAGATTCGTACCATGCCGGTTGCAGCAGCATACTTCCTGCATTCATTCCGTGGTCAAACAGATGGAGGAGAGCGTTCACCTCTGTCTGTATCCACTGCCAGTAGAGAAAGCTTGGATACACTTTCTGCAGGAACCCTGAGCAGCCTGGCTACCTCCGCTCCTGCCAGAAGTGCCTGCAGTCACCCTGAGCTCCTGGATCATGCAAAGCTGCCCCATATCCCAGCAGATGCTCCGGCCGCCTGTGAACTGCATCCAGATGCTCAAGCTCTCAGCTTTCCTATCAGGAATCATACTGGAAGGACCAAAAGTTCAAACATCTACTGCAGCCTGATCTTCTTTGTATCCTCACAATTCCTGCTTTTATGAACCTCTTAGAAGTCCGCCTATGGGGTTAACGTGGCGTTAACCCCATAGGCGGACTTCTAAGAGGAGTCTCAGAAAAACAACTAAGTAGTAATGTTACAAGTTAGAAATGCATACTTGTAACAATCATCATAAGAGTGACCTTAGTGCTGCTGTCTTGTGTTTGGCCCGTAACGGGGTGTTAAACATTTAGTCTACAAAGTGAAGTACGTTAATCATTTGGAGTTGGAAAACAAACATTTGGACATGGCATGAGGGTCTATATAGACACGGTCCTCATCAAGTGACTTCTTTTAAATAATAAATAAAATAATCACAGCTGTCTCTCGGAATCAAAAGTGGAAGCGGCTTGATTTTGTTTTACCGCAAAACCTTTTAGAAATAGTTCATCAACAACTTTTTTTTCGCAAGGCAAAGACCAGAGGTTGACAAAACGAAACAGACTTTGTTGTAAAAAATCAATCGTGACTTTATCTCAATGAAACATGTGAAAGCTAGAGGTGATTACATATTTCTCTTCACAGACAACTAAATTGGAAAGCTGGTGCTTCAGACCGTCTTCATATGGAGGCTTAAACATGCCATCCATGCTAACGAGTGCACAGTAGAATTGTTTTGTAGTCGGATCTTGTTGAATTTGAACGGCTCCATCCAAAACATGTTACGAATATTATCTTTCCATGTTGATTGTCGTATTCACAAACCATTAAGGAATCTACATGGAGTTACTGTGCCAGTTCTCCATCATGTTTTGAGATGACCAATTATAATTGATACTCACTGAATTTATCTCTGGTATTCACGACTTTGTCGCATGTCTGCCGTTTTCAGCTTCTGTTCACTCAAATCTCAAAAGAAAATAATTCCACCCCCCATTTTGCAACTTCATAACTGAAATGCAGGATAGAAAACCAAAGCCTTGGAAAGTTATGGGGATTTAGGTGAGCTGACATCAATAAATATTGTGGTGTAGTCTGTATGGTTTGTTCAATAAAGGATTTAATCAATGGATGTAGTAACACTATGCAGGCTCCCTGAAGTCACTGCTACATGGCCGTCATTCTTCAGCCACATCACAGCGACTTTGAACTTCTGCTTTGGACCGCCGGCAGCAACAGATGGGAAGACATGATGTCAGTTTGGACATGAAAGGACTGAATTATTTTGAGGAAATGGACAGAAAAGTAAAAGCATTCAATATGGCAGAATATCAAATAGAGAAGATTAGTCAAGAATAAGTGTACATTGGCCATGAGAAGGTGCATAAGATCTGTATTGGCCTAAGAGCGGTGAGTTACATATTCTATTTGATCGTGTGTGTGTGTGTGTGTGTGTGTGTGTGTGTGTGTGTGTGTGTGTGTGTGTGTGTGTGTTTCTAAGGTTTTGGACAAAGAAATAAACAAGCTAACGATAATGATAAAATTAAGTATGAATATAAAAAAACAAAACAGGGGCGTGTCTAGTTGTCTGTTGTGAATATGTATTGAAAACAACCCCTGGTTTCATTGCGACATTGTTGCACATCACACTCCTTCAATCTCCCCCCTTCTGTCTCCGGTCATGGATCAAACAAAGGCAACGATGCCTCATAAACTATGTTTAAAACTAGAATCATACAAAGACGGCTCCTCTGTGAAGATTTGGGAAAATAATACAGGGTGTCCGAAAAATGTAACTACAACTGGGCAAGTCTATCGTTTAAAACAAGAGCGCCATCTACTGGATACAGAAATACTGAACTTGAACGGCCTATTTACTGTTGATGACTCACTCTTCCCGGTGGATGCTGTGAGGATTCTGTTTCGGTGTTGCAGCTTTTCAATTCAGTTCAGTTTATTTTGTACAGCCCAAAATCACAAATACAAATTATCCTCTGAGGTCTTTACAATCTGTACACATACAACATCCCTGTCCCAGGACCTCACATCAGATCAGGAAAAACTCCCCAAAAAAATTGTAAAAACCTTTTTACAGGGAAGAAAGTGAAGAAACCTTCAGGAGAGCAACAGAGGAGGATCCCTCTCCCCGGATGGACAGAAGCAATAGATGTCATGTGTACAGAATCAACATAACAGAGTTACAGCACATTCAATGAATATGACAGAAATTATTCATGTAATGAGTAGTAGGCATGGACCACGACCCAGATGACCATGATCCACGACAATAAAATAACATTTAGTTAAAAAGCAATTCAAATAAACACACTTGAAACATGACAGATTCTGTTGATGAAGAGTTAATTGCACTCATCTGATATGACTGTGTCATCCTCTGGGTACCATGAATATCCTCCATAAACATGTGCCTGTGTTTATATGGGGCGACTGTGGCTCAGTGGTTACCAAGTCAGTCTTTCAATCAGAGGGTCAGTGATTCAATCCCAGGCTCCGGTAGTCCATGTTGTTGTGTCCTTGAGCAAGACACTTAACCCTCATTGCTCACCGTTGCTGTGTCTACAGTCTACTGTATATCATGTAAGTCTCTTTGGATAAAAGCCTCAGCTAAATGTAATGTAAATACTGTAGTTTCCCTTTAGCCACTTAAGTGGTGACCATTCACAAAGACATGTGTTACAATCTGATAACTAATTGTAACATTAGTGAAGCATGCAGGGCCCCTGAGGATCAGGACCCCAAGGCTAAGAGGGTGAGTGATAAATGTTTACATTTCTGAAGCAAAAATAATTTCATATGTGTATCCCTTCTGTTTATGGCAACCATGCATGACACCCAGAGGAGCGATGACACCAAATTCCTGCCTCCTGTCTAGCTCAGCTTTTGACTATTTCCTAGTAACGGGAATATGATGCACAGGACAAACAACGGGTTTCCCATCCTGGTCCTAGTGTCATGGAGTAGGTTGCAGGCAGCGTTCCAGAGTCATCAGTGAAAACATCAATGTATTCTGTTTGATTTTGATGGATCAGATTATCATCAGCGGGGCTCATCTGGTGAACATCTTTACTGAATGAACCCCCATTTGTCTGGATTGGAATACATCTGAGATTAATTTTCCTTTTTTTTTTTGCTTTTGTACTTATGGCGATGCACCTCTGTATACATTCACGTAACACATACACTGTAAAACATTTCAGGCCAGTTCAACTTACAAACGAAAGTTCGCCTGCTGCCTTGAAAAAGCGATTTCACTCAACTTACAAATTTCCTTTGATTCAACTAGGAAATGTAAGTTCATAAGGTTGATGTAACTACAACGAGCTAGTTGTCTCAACATGATGAGTCAAGTTGTCAGAGTTGAGTGAACTTTTAGTCCCTTGTTGTTTAAACTTGATCCACCAAGTTAAAATAACTTGTACAACTTGCCATTTTAAGTTAAGATGATTTACATCACAAATTTGTTTCAACTTGCATATAAATGTTATTTTGACTAATAATTGAAAGTGTGCTTGCTTTATAAAAACGAAATGACCAATAATTCTTGATTCTGTTAAAAATATATAACATTTATTGGAAGAAAATATACACAGACTGAAACATTGGCTACAAGTACATCTCAACACACCCATATATACATGTGTTAAATACATGTTTCCCACATACAAGTGGAGGCACTCTGACAGACACTGACAGTATGTGTGGTTGTACAATGACAAATGAGAGATAATTACAACAAGTTCATACGTTTTCAATATAAACATAAGAACATTGTAAACACCCCAAAAAATGGATACACACAACTTAATTGCATACTTTCAAAAAAAGGGAAACATATAATTAGAGACAGCTGGAGATAAGGTAGTGTGGCTGTGAAGAGGCAATATGTGGGATACTGAGAACTTTATAAAATCCATATAATACATTTCTATAAAAATGTATTATGTTTAATTTCTTAAACACAATTCTAACAGCCCCACAAAAGGTGTTACGTGTCAAAACAACCAATCTACAGTTTAGAAGAGTTTTAGTCTAAAGCTTGACTTTGATATGTGCTTTAATTGTTTTACTGGCTATATTTATTATTATTATTATAATCTGGGGCAACTGTGGTTCAGTGGTAGAACAAGGACGTCCTTCAATCAGAGGATCGGTGGTTCGATCCCCGGCTCCACTAGTCCATGTCGATGTGTCCTTGGGCAAGACTCTTGACCTCTCTTGTGTGAATGTTAGTTAGTGATGGGCAGGTGGTACCTTGCATGGTAGCTCCTCCCATCAGTGTGTGAGTGGGTGTGAATGATGACATGTAGCGTTAAAGCTTTGAGTGGTAGGAAGACTTGAAGAGAGATATAAAATATACAGTCCATTTACCATTTATCTGAGCAGTTTGCTTCTGAGCCCATGGAATCTTGCTGAGCACTGGTCCGGTTTAATGTTCATGAAGGAACTCAAAGGTATCGTTCATATTACGGGGGCACTCCAGGTTAAGGCAGTAGATTGTGGCCATCAACATGGCAAAGCCTGTGGTACGTCTCTGAGCTCGTGTTGGATGATCTTCTCTGCTACTTCGGCCACATCGAAGACTGTCAAAGGACCTGGAGACATATAAAGACATTCACATCTTAACAGACATCTCCAAAATAGTACTAGTTCAATGTTTGGAGAATCCTTATTAAAAATCTCTAAAACAAAAAAAAGGTGAAGGAGACTATTGAAAAGACAGTTTGTAATTATACAAAATCTCTGTAAAAAATAGTGTGGCTAGGGGTAATAAAACGAATGAACACAAAACATGTTACCATTGTCACATTACAACCATTGAGTGTAGTAAATGTGTAAATACAGTGTCTTACATCACACATCCGGATATTGTCAGAGGGATCCTTTGAAAGATAGCATGGAAGACCAAGCAAGGCAGCTGTTCTTCGGTTTTGGTTTGCATCCTAGGAAAAACAGATAAGGGTAGATGAATGCAATACCAAAGGTATAATCCTAACTTGAGTCCTAAACACCACCGATGATGATGTCCATGATGATATTTATAATACTGGATTATTCTTCTTTGTCAATTAGAGGGGAATTCACAAAACTTACATTTCCACGTCAAGTACTGGACATTCTTGATGACATCTGTAAATTAACAAAAACAAAAGAATTGCATATTTAGTGAAATGAGTTTCAGACAAATAAAACCCACATATATTTGTATTTATTATAAATATAACGTGCATTTACTTTATGCTTCAATTATCAATCTTTTACATTTCTAAATGCTGTCTGCTGTGTGGGTGCAAACATGCACCACGCGGCGCGCATTAATACAAGTAATTACTGGCATACAAACTAAATATCAACCCATTAATAAATAAATTTTGCCCACTGACAAAGAGCAAGCAAAGAGCAAGCAAAGCATGGGCACTGACTCAGCCTTCAATGTGAATCCCTCAGCCATGACTCTATAGCCTGCTTAATGTTCGTGGATGCTCGTGTTAGGTTAGCTAGCACGCGCTAGCTAGCTAGCTAACCTAACAAGCTAGTTGGCGGGTAATGAAAGAAAATTGCGGTCACTTAAGAAAATGAACCAATAGCTTCTAGTTCTACATTAATTAAGTTTTATCAACTGCAGGACAAATAAAATAGGTCAACCATTTGTCTTAGAAGTTCATGGGAAAAACTATTAAGGGAAATTGTTAAGCTAGCTGAATATTAACGCCACACAGTTAGCTAGCCTTTCCAGACCATTGAAAAGCACATTACATTTACAGTTACATTACTAACGTTACCCATGCTATTAATTAAGAAAAATACTTAAAGTCATAATTTAAACTCACCTTCATGTGCCGAAGCAAAGCGAGAGGAATCCTCAGCTCTGTTCAGTCCGCTCTACTTGATGCAGGTGGAAAGTAACGGTGAATTGCTCCGCTTCGATTCACTGGAGGTTGTCAGGTTAATAGACTCCCTCCGCCGGTGGAAGTAGTCCTTTCTTGTTTACCACAAAATGCCGATATTTTCATTGGAATTTAAGTATTTGACTTATCTGCAGTGTTTATCCAGTAGATTATGGCTAGGCTTCAACCTGGCCATGGTTTAAAAAAAGACAGTTTCCCTAAAACTCAAACATGACAACATTTGTTCTTTTATCCCCCACTCCCGCCTTTTTCCAGTCTTTTTTTTTTTTTACTGACAACTTAAAGAGCCAAGTTGAATTAACTTGAACAAATTTCAAAGAAGTCAACACAACGCATTACTGTAAGCTTAACTACGTTTAACTTGAACAGTTAAGTTCAAAAGCTAAAACTTATCAGAGCTCTTTGAGTTAAAGAGAAGTAGTAAGTGGAAGTAACTAAACAGGGCTGTGATGTTTTACAGTGTAGTGTACATACTCGGATAGCCCAGTTTTTCCTGAAAGGAAGATATGTTGTTAATAATATGATTGTACATTGCAGTGTTGATGCTATAAGTGCATTATTACAAAAGGAAAATGCTTTATACAGATAATATAAATAAATATATTAAAGCTTGTATGTTGGTTGTTTGTATCCTATTCAATTTCATTTGTATTTATTTATTCACTCATATATATTATCTCAAAGGTTATAGCACATTACATACAGAATGATTGAAGATTGAAGAGTATAGAATTTAAAATATACTTAAAAACTTTAAAAGAATTTCCCAAACTGTATTAAAAGTGGGAACACTATCTATAACAGTGGATCAAACGCTGCATTACGAGATACATTTTGAAATCTTGAGCTATAATATGGGCCCACATACATCATATTTTATGTTAAGTAAAGGTACGTTTCTAATCTAATAAATACATATTTTAATATTGAAATTAGTTTGAGGTGCCCTCATCACTTTTTGCTGTATTTAGCTGTCTAAAATATATTTGCATCATCATCGAAATGATGTAAAAATGTCTTGTTTGTTTTTTGTGCCTCGGGTACCTGAAAAACTAAAGCCCTTATGTGCCCTTTAAGGGCCATTATGCCCTTAAAGTGATGTCTGTAAATAACGTGCTTTGTAAGCAGAAATACCAAGTTATTCAGTTCAATATAATACAAAAACTGTGAAAATCAGGAAATCTAAATATTAGAGAGGTTGCAAAACATTTCTCCATTTTCTTTCTTAACCAACTGATCGACTAATCTACGAATAGTTGCAGCTCCATCAGTTGTTTTGTATGTCTGTTGTTTTGTTCCTTATTGAATGTCTGTTTTGTGCAATGTCAGAAAACGTACAATAAAACTCTTAATAGAAAAAAGAAGAAGCAATGAAGGGCATGCTGTATATGAACACAGAAACAGGTGAGTCAATGATGAGACATGCTCATTGGCTGCAGCCTCGCACAGGTCTGTTCCTCGGACCAGCCTCGGGATCAGGACCATGGACAGTCCCTCCTGTGACGATCACATCGCTCCACTTCACATCTACAAGGAAGAACCGGGAAGAGGAATCCAGCCACGCTGATCTCAGTCTACCAGCAGATACAGTAACAAGGCCGCGCAGTGAACCAACAGGTAGGTCAGGTAGGAGGCGATGGGTCCGATATGGTAATATCGTTTTTTAATTTTAGACGCTTTTATAGTGTGATGTGCGTAAAGTTCAGTGTCGCTCCGCCGCTCCTTTTTCAGCATGGAGTTCAGACACGGCGCGGGTCTGGAGGAGCTGTGTCCCGTGTGTGGAGATAAGGTCTCTGGCTACCACTACGGGCTGCTCACCTGTGAGAGCTGCAAGGTAGATTGTCTTCTGCTGTTGTTTTATTTGATTTAAAACATGCGTATCAGTTGCCGTTATAAACAGAACTGCCTTCCTCAAGTGGATCCCCTCCTCTTCTTCACCACTCCCAGGGTTTTTTCAAAAGAACCGTCCAGAACAACAAGAAGTACCTCTGCGCAGAGAGCCAGGAGTGCATGATTGATGTCAATCAAAGGAAGCGCTGTCCCTTCTGCAGATTTCAGAAGTGTCTTCATGTTGGCATGCGCCTGGAAGGTAAGGAGTGCTCTTCATCCCCGTGGAATACCTCGTAGTGTGCATCACTTTCCCAAAGCACGGGCATATTCCACATACCCAATGTGACCCTTCACGCGGCCTAGAAGTACGACATGGCAGTATATTCAGAAAGAAAACACATCACAGGAATTATTTCTGCGGTCTTGTAGTTGCGCATAATGGCCCTAAAAAAAATTATTATCATTGTTAAAAAAAATATTTGTATTATTGCATTCTAACTAGACATTTAATGGGCGTAACATCAACAACAACAATAATAATCATGATCATAATTAAAATTGGAAGTAAGTTTAATATTTTCAACTCAATACACCAACCTTGTGTTTACTTAAAACTCACTTATAACTCATGGGTCACTAAACAGACCCACAGGTTTAATGCACCTGTTGAAACATTTATCTTTAAAAATCACTGTGGCTTCCTCCTGCATTTTGCTTCAATGTTCTGTGATGTTAATGAACATAAAGGAAGAATGTATCATGTGTCATTTAAGGCGACGCTGTGGGGAAAAATGCACTAGTCAATTTCAACATGTACGTTATTTACCTGCAGTGTCCTCAGAATCTATGGAAATTTACAAAACATAAAGGTTGTTTTCTCAAAATGAGTTTTTTCTCACTTAAGTAGCACTTACACACTTCAAACCATCCAGTTTCATTCCTATCTATATTCTAAAGGTGTGTTTTTTACACAGAGGGGTTTATTCATGTTTCATTCATAGAGAGATTATTAGAAGATGTTTTTGTTGAAAATATTTCCTGATGTAAGGAGTGATACAAAGAGATATAGGGTCCCCTCTGTAAAGTTATATCATGTCAACAAAATGAAACGAAACGTTTGAACCTGGCTTTATTCAATGTTCAGTTTCCCTTCTGGAAATCTAAGCAATATGCCACATATTTATAAGGCAATGACTCCTTTGCATATTTACACATACATTTAAGAAGACAAACAAATGTAAACCCTTGTCTTAATTTAAGTAATCAACTGGGGAAGTTTCATTGTTTCATTTGTTTGTTCCATTGTTTTTCTGTGTTTTGTTTTTGATCCATTTGTCTCAAATTTATGTGAAGCGTCTTTGTGTACTTTGAAAAGCTCTATACAAAATAAAAGTATTATTATTATTATTAGTGTTATATCTATAAATTAAAATGATATATAGGGAGAATGCATATTTATATATATATATATAAATTACACTGTACATTTCTTTCCCCAGTTGATCCTAAAGATGAAGACTATGAAGAATGTCAATCTTATTGTTGCAAAAATCATCTTGAAAAAGTGCTCTAAACTGATCTCATGTCATCAGCTGTTCGTGCAGATCGAATTCGAGGTGGCCGGAACAAGTTTGGCCCCATGTACAAGCGCGATCGGGCCCTGAAGCAGCAGAGGAAGGCTCTGATTCAAGCTAGTGGATTCAGAATAGACAGCAGTCCACCCCTGGGCTCCTCAACCCAGCAAAGAGACTTGACCTTTACTGGTGACCTTCATCCAGTTCCCATCCTTCACTGCAGCCCACTCCCCACCACACAGAACGACCGGATCAGCTACCAGCCCCCATCACTGTGTTCCCTCCTGCCATCCGACTCCCCCGGTGTCAACCAGTACCCGTGTGCCTCCTCCTCTAACTGGACCATCAAGTCAGAGCACGCCAACAACTCCGCTGCAGTAATCGACTCAGACGGGCTATACTCAAGACCCCTCTCTCCACGTGGTCCAAGGATGCCACAGTTAGTGATGGAGTTTGTGTGCTGCGATCCAGACGAGCTGCAGCTGCAGAACATGATCACTGCTCGTCTCCTGCAGGAGCACACAGGCTGGGAAAAACACGGGAACCCCAGCACCTTCCGTCTGATGTGCCTCATGGCCGATCAGACCCTGTTCTCCATCGTGGAGTGGGCTCGCACATCCATCTTCTTCAAACAACTTAAGGTGAGACTTCTGACGGCTTGTGTTTTTTGCTGCGATGAATATCTTTATAGTACAGTGATAGCATGCTGATAGAAATTATAGTCCAAATATGTTGGCACACACAGAAAAGGGCATTCTTTTATATGGTGTTACACTTCCTGTTGAATCATACTCAACATGTAACTCTGATGCACATGCCCTGTGGTACGTTTATTTGGCTTGAGCCGGCGGAGTCCTTGTTCTGAATCAAGTTAATGGGTCGACAGTTAAAGGGGCGGTGTAGAGTGTTCATGTTCTGCTCGCATTTAGTGCTCATTGTGTTGATCCTTGAGGTCTTACAGTGAGTTGCCGTACTACCAGACATCAGAGCAGCTTCTCTACTCGGGCAGTGATACTCCTTATTTCATGGGTCTCAAAAATGGGACTAAAACTGCATTGCACCCTATTGTAGAATGACAATAAATAACCTTGTATGAAATAGGGACGTAGTCTTGGTGACATCACCCATAGGTTCCTGAAGAGCAGCCGTGAAGCTCAAAGTGAGTCGCCATTTTGGCAGTGATGACAGAGCTTGATTCTAAAAATAGGCCAAGAGGTGGATCGTCGACGAGGCTGAGGCCCGACGTAACGTAGACAGCCAGCAGCTATGAGCTCACAACACTCCACTGAATACTGACTTTCATTTACAATCAAATTCCAGTGTGCTAAAACCAATGCTGCTGAATGCCCATTCTGAACAGTCAACGCTGAATCGCTACGTATTAATCATTGACCCTCTGGCTCATATATCTGCTCTGTTAAGGATTGTGCAAAGCAGTAGCAAGGCTTTGTAGCGGCCAAATACTGGAACTACAATTTCATGGCCAGAGACGGAGGCCGAGCCGAGTGAATGTGGCTTTTTTGCAGACTAAGCAACCCCAGGATAAAAAAACATTTCTGACAGGGGGACAACAACGGAAATGGGTACTGTTAGAAATGTGTGTGTAAAGTGATGAACTAGATAAAGCCTGTACTTCTTTCTGCTCCAAGGTGAACGACCAGATGAAGTTGCTGCACAGCTGCTGGAGTGACCTGTTGCTCCTGGACATCATCTCCAGACAGGTCCAGTATGGCAAAGAAGGCCGCCTGCTCCTGGTCACTGGGCAGGAGGTAAAGGGCTTGTTATTTGTAACTACAAAAAATTATATTTTACAAACAAGTAGAGGGAGTAAACACATAGCTAAGCACCAAGTGGGGTATACAGTTATCTTGTCTTTTGATCCTGTTGTGTGTGAAGAGCAACAGTTTGCTATTTTGCAGCCTCTGCTGTCCTAAGGTCACCCCTCACAATAGTGTATCGGATTGTTGATTATGAATATTGGGATTTGATTTTGGTGCAGCCATGATGGGGGGCTAACAAGCTGATTGGGGAAGCAAAAAGCACTCTTAATTTACCAAACACCACATGGAAATCTGGTCAAATAATCTCTAGAACTTTCCAGAAATCTGAGCTTTGTTGCCCGTTGGCAGAAGGGGGCAATCAGGGTCAAATTGGGTGGGATTCCATTGAGACCACACATTCTCCAACACAAACATAATAATTCCTGCATTGGTCCTGTTTCACGTTTTATCAAAAACATAAAACAGGGCCAATGATTTGTGGGTAGATTGGAGCTTCATAGTCTAAATTGATACATTTGAGAGTTGCCTTATTTTCTTGTAAACCCCCCAAAAGATGTGCTAGAAAAGCGGTATGACACATGAATATGAAAGTTGTGCGGTCCAGAGAGACACCCGTGATGTTCCTGGTGTCAGTACTTGTGCTCTTCGGGTCAGATGGAGCTGTCTGACGTCGCCTCCCATGCTGGTCTCACTGTGGCCAGCCTAGTCCAAAGAGGACAGGAGCTGGTTGAGAAGCTCCACGTCATAAAGGTGGACCGCCAAGAGTTTGCCTGCATCAAGTTCATCATCCTCTTTAACCCAGGTTAGTGACAGCTGATGCTCTTCATCCATGAAGCTTCATATTGGCTAAAAAGACCTGAAGCTCCACACTGATTTGATGAATTCTTGGTGAATTATTTTATAAGTGTGTTTTTAGCTGAGATACATTTCCAGCCCAGTCACCACTAATAATTGTATTCATTGTACGTTTCTAAAAAACTACAGCTGTTGAATTTAGGTTAGGTTGCTACTGTTGCTGCGTTACATTGTCACGTTATAATTTCAACACAACCATGATCTTTTTCTTACCTTAACCTGGTAGTTTTGTTGGCTAAACAGAACCAATGTTAGCCATGTGGCATTCGTTTTTTTTGGGGGTGTGAGAGTGTTGACCTTTCAGTAATGCAAACATCTTTACAATTATAGCCGGGTTCCAATGCAACTGCTTTTCCAAGAGCACCGGAATCCTCTCAGGATCTGTACCGGCCTTTGGACTAGAGTAACCAAGGTCTAGAGGTTGTTCCTCAGAAATAGTTCCTGGTGTCAGAATACCTCCCGATGGTCAAGGAACCATGGAGAGGGAATTTGCAGTAGCACACTGGTGTACAGAGTCATTGTCAATGTGATACCAAGTGGTTGAGCTCCAATGAGTGAGGGAGACAACATGCTATTTGTTTCAAAATAGCAAAAAAATAAAACAGCTATCTGGAGATCTCAAGAGGTACTTGATGTGGTTGCAGGGGTATTGTTATTAAATGAGCTGTCTATGATCCCAGTTAGAGAAAGAAAAAGAGTGTACTTAGTTCTCTGTTGACAGCCTTTGCTCTACGCACATTGATTGGCTGTTGCTTTCCCTTCCCGCCCCACCGGCCAGATGTGAAGCAGCTCGAGGACCATCCGTTCATAGAGAGCGTGCAGGAGCAGGCTGAAGGCGCCCTGCTGGAGTACACGCTGTGCTCCTCTTCTCACCTTCTGGGACGATTTGCTCACCTGCTGCTTTGTCTGTCTGAGCTGCGCTCTCTCAGCTCCCTCGCTGAAGACTACCTGTACTGCAAACACCTGAGTGGTGAGGTGCCGTGCAACAACCTGCTCATCGAGATGCTCCATGCCAAGCGCAGCTGCTAGTGAGCCGAAAGGAGCAATCTGAAAGTTTGACAAAGGGGCGCGTTTGACATAAGATTGACAAAGGTTTAATCGAATCTTGCACAGAGATAGGCATGAAACATGTTGAGCATAGAGAAGCACAAAGACTGGAGGACTGCTAGTCTTCAGCAGAAGAGAAAAACAGAACCACAGCTGTGCATGGCCTTCAGCCCATTCTCTGTGTTCCTGGTAAGATCTGAGGGTGGAACAGAGCACAGTGACTTTCTTATTAATACCGGGTGGCATCAATGTAAGTACAGTCATAGATCCTAGATCCTATACAGAGGGGCTTTACAACACAGTTGTTCGATAGCTATACAGCGAACAGGCCCATTTGTGCATAATTCTGCTGTGTTCAATAAAGTCATTTTCACTCATTCTGTTACAATTTAATTGTATCGCTTATAATGAGGACAAGGTATCGTTTAAAACTATTAGCTCTATCAGCACTGTTGCCGTCATTAGTGCTATTTGCGCTGTTAGCACTGTTAGCACTGTTAGCTCCTTCGGTCTTTAGTCAGAACTCTAGTCATCAGAACCTAGAACACGAATGCTGTGAGACATGAAGCCCACTATCTAGTCCATGATAATGTATTGGAACATGATGGAAGTGTATTATGAGAAAACCAACACACTTGCAGGTTAAAGTCAGAGCACATTAAAGCTTTGTTATCGGTCACTGAGATCCCACCGATTACACCTTCAACCACCTGTTTTGGCCCCTCTGCTTTAATAAAAGGCTTAATCAACATAATGCCCTCATCTTGTTGTGGAGGCGCACTATCTGATCTGGTCCACCTCACGGGATCCAGTTTCCTCGTCAACCTTGACATCCAGCTGGCATCAAGTTGGCATCCATCCTCTTCAAGGACAAAACATGGCAGCATAATTAGAATTACACAGTGTTACCGGCCGAGGAGAGACCTTCTGTTGGGACGAAGCACAACCTGATTCACCAGGGCGGACTAACTTCTCACAGGAAGGGAAAAATATAACGGGACAAAAAGTAGTTCCACGCTTTATTGAGGTAAATCAAGCAAAGGGACTTACTGTATGCTTATCTGTGAAGGGTACAGGTAATCAGTAAAGTATACAGTTCATCGCATCAATACAGCAAAGTTCATCTAATACTTCAAGAAAATGTAATTGACAGCTTGGTTCATTTAAATGTCTTGGCTTTTGCTTTGGCTTTGTGGTCACACATTAACATCATCCTTGTGCTATTAATGTATTTATTTTTATACATAATAATAGAATAAAAAAAGGTTGTTCTAAATGTTAAAAGATTTAGAATAAGACACTCCTTTTAGAGGATGTCCATTATTACAAAAGAATTTGGTTCAGGCTCCAAAATACTTTTCTGAACATTGTGCATATTTGTATATATTTTACAAATAACTATACATGATACTATATATATCGATCAAGCCAGATGAAACCAGCCAGGTGGCTAAACTTCAAGTGTGTCTTAAAGACATAAAAACCTGGATGACCTGCAACTTCCTGATGCTGAACTCGGACAAGACTGAAGTTATTCTGCTTGGCCCAGAGCATCTGAGAAATCAATTATTGAATGATATTGTTTCTCTTGATGGCATTGTTCTGGCGTCCAGCACCACCGTGAGGAACCTGGGAGTTATCTTTGATCAAGACTTGATCACATTACTCCTGTTTTAGCTGCTCTCCACTGGCTTCCTGTAAGACAGAGAATCATATTTAAAGTCCTTCTTCTTACCTACAAAGCCTTAACTGGTGATGCACCATCATATCTTAGGGAGCTTATAGCACCATATTGTCCCACCAGAGAGCTGCGCTCACTGAATGTGGGCTACTTGTGGTTCCTAGAGTCTTAAAAAGTAGGATGGGGGCCAGAGCCTTCAGTTATCAAGCTCCTCTTCTGTGGAACCAGCTTCCACTTTCAGTCCGGGGGGCAGACACAGTCACCTCATTTAAGAGTAAACTTAAGACCTTTCTCTTTGATAGTGCTTATAGTTGGGGCTGGCTCAGGTCACATGACATCTATTGCTTCTGTCCATCTGGGGAGAGGGATCCTCCTCTGTTGCTCTCCTGAAGGTTTCTTCCTTTTTTCCCTGTAAAAGGGTTTTCACTATTTTTTGGGGGAGTTTTCCCTGATCCGATGTGAGGTCCCGGGACAGGGATGTCGTATGTGTACAGATTGTAAAGCCCTCAGAGGATAATTTGTAGTTGTGATTTTGGGCTATACAAAATTAACTGAATTGATTGAATGATTGTAATGTCATTGAAAGTCTTAGTGTTCTCTTGTTGCACTATAAAACACAACTATGTCCATGTGTAAAACCTCTTTGGGTTCTTTTTTGAGTTATTGCATTGATGAAAGTAATATTATCTTTATCTTCTCTACTTTTATATTTTCACATTATCCCATTAAAAAGGGGATGTTTTTGAGGCTTTGATTATGCTGTTTTCCTTTAATTTAAAATATTTAAAGTAAGTCTTGGGTTTCCCTTATTCGGAGAATCACATGCTGCAAGTGTCACTCAAAACATTTCAATCAGAAATGGATTTTTTTTCTCAAAAAAATAGAAAATTTCATAAATAATCATGATATTTGGTAATGGTTTATTTCAACTAAGTACTATTCAGAGGACCAAAGAGGCGGACAAGATGGCAAAGGAAGCTGTCAACCAGAGATACATGGAGTTAAACTTAAGACTATCTAAATCTGTATATGGAAAGTCTGGAAAAAGTCTGGAAAATGAATACAATAGAAGTCTGACTTCTCCATAGACACTGATCTGGTAAAAAAGGATCTACAATCAAGAGGTTACTCTAGTTCCGGAGGGGGGCAGCAATGCAACTTAACGGAGGTCAGCTGCACGTGAAAGAATAAGCAGAGGAAGAAGAGGAAGAAGAAGAAGAACCGTTTCTTTTACTTCCGGGAAACACAAGCCTCCATTCAACAAGATGGCGACATTGGTAGTAAGCCAGTCACCGGTCGGGGGTTTCAGTTTCGAAAACTGCAAGAGGTAAGAGCTGTTCAACGAATGAAAATCCCATCAGAATAACTACGATGCTGCGTTTAATACGTTGTTGCGCCTTTTGTTCAGCCGTCGTGGAGAATCGACGTGTTTGGATGCGGGTTTCTTAGGGATGCTAGCTCGTGCTGGCTTCCATACAATGACTCAGGCATTTCCCACAGGCTAGTGTCAGCGTTCATGTTCACCTATCAGGCTGACGGTCCACGTCCCGTGGCCCTGCCGAGTGTTTAACCTGCCTCTGGAAAGAAGGAAATGAATATCACGGCGGAACGTTTCTGCTCTGCCCAAGAAATTCAGCCCGGGTCTGAGTAGATGACGTTAGCCAAAGACGGCAACGTAACTAACGTAAACTAACCTCAGTTTATGAAGCATAACGCTGATGGAGTTTACGTCAGTTTATGAAGCATAACGGTGATGGAGCTTACGTCAGTTTATGAAGCATGACACTGATGGAGTTTACGTCAGTTTATGAAGCATAACGGTGATGGAGCTTACGTCAGTTTATGAAGCATAACGCTGATGGAGCTTACGTCAGTTTATGAAGCATAACGGTGATGGAGCTTACGTCAGTTTATGAAGCATAACGGTGATGGAGCTTACGTCAGTTTATGAAGCATAACGCTGATGGAGCTTACGTCAGTTTATGAAGCATAACGGTGATGGAGCTTACGTCAGTTTATGAAGCATAACACTGATGGAGTTTACGTCAGTTTATGAAGCATAACGGTGATGGAGCTTACGTCAGTTTTATGAAGCATAACGGTGATGGAGCTTACGTCAGTTTATGAAGCATAACACTGATGGAGCTTACGTCAGTTTATGAAGCATAACACTGATGGAGCTTACGTCAGTTTATGAAGCATAACACTGATGGAGCTTACGTCAGTTTATGAAGCATAACACTGATGGAGCCTGTGTGGCTGTGTGTGCTGTCCATGTTGGAGCAAACGAGTGTTTCTGTACTGAACATTGTGTTGTGCACCAACGATGCTGCTGGTGAAGTCTTTAAAGTCATACTATAGTTCCAGTAAAATAATGTATCTGTCATTGAAATCCGGTTTAAGTGACTCCGGCTCGTCGCTGGGCTTTGGCCCTGCTGTCACAACCTGTATCATAATTACACAACTTGGGGCACAATGACCTCTCCTCCATAGTTTCCAGCATTAACCCCTGCACCCTACCCTCCACCTGTTAACCCCTGCACCTATCCTCCACCTGTTAACCCCTGCACCCTACCCTCCACCTGTTAACCCCTGCACCCTACCCTTCACCTGTTAACCCCTGCTCTCTACCCTCCACCTGTTAACCCCTGCTCCCTACCCTTCACCTGTTAACCCCTGCTCCCTACCCTTCACCTGTTAACCCCTGCTCCCTACCCTTCACCTGTTAACCCCTGCTCCCTACCCTTCACCTGTTAACCCCTGCTCCCTACCCTTCACCTGTTAACCCCTGCTCTCTACCCTTCACCTGTTAACCCCTGCTCTCTACCCTTCACCTGTTAACCCCTGCTCTCTACCCTTCACCTGTTAACCCCTGCTCTCTACCCTTCACCTGTTAACCCCTGCTCTCTACCCTTCACCTGTTAACCCCTGCTCCCTACCCTTCACCTGCTAACCCCTGCTCTCTACTCTTCATCTGTTAACCCCTGCTCTCTACCCTTCACCTGTTAACCCCTGCTCTCTACCCTTCACCTGTTAACCCCTGCTCCCTACCCTTCACCTGTTAACCCCTGCTCTCTACCCTTCACCTGTTAACCCCTGCTCTCTACCCTTCACCTGTTAACCCCTGCTCTCTACCCTTCACCTGTTAACCCCTGCTCTCTACCCTTCACCTGTTAACCCCTGCTCTCTACCCTTCACCTGTTAACCCCTGCTCTCTACCCTTCACCTGTTAACCCCTGCTCTCTACCCTTCACCTGTTAACCCCTGCTCTCTACCCTTCACCTGTTAACCCCTGCTCTCTACCCTTCACCTGTTAACCCCTGCTCTCTACCCTTCACCTGTTAACCCCTGCTCTCTACCCTTCACCTGTTAACCCCTGCTCTCTACCCTTCACCTGTTAACCCCTGCTCTCTACCCTTCACCTGTTAACCCCTGCTCTCTACCCTTCACCTGTTAACCCCTGCTCTCTACCCTTCACCTGTTAACCCCTGCTCTCTACCCTTCACCTGTTAACCCCTGCTCTCTACCCTTCACCTGTTAACCCCTGCTCTCTACCCTTCACCTGTTAACCCCTGCTCTCTACCCTTCACCTGTTAACCCCTGCTCTCTACCCTTCACCTGTTAACCCCTGCTCTCTACCCTTCACCTGTTAACCCCTGCTCTCTACCCTTCACCTGTTAACCCCTGCTCTCTACCCTTCACCTGTTAACCCCTGCTCTCTACCCTTCACCTGTTAACCCCTGCTCTCTACCCTTCACCTGTTAACCCCTGCTCTCTACCCTTCACCTGTTAACACCTGCTCTCTACCCTTCACCTGTTAACACCTGCTCTCTACCCTTCACCTGTTAACACCTGCTCTCTACCCTTCACCTGTTAACACCTGCTCTCTACCCTTCACCTGTTAACACCTGCTCTCTACCCTTCACCTGTTAACACCTGCTCTCTACCCTTCACCTGTTAACACCTGCTCTCTACCCTTCACCTGTTAACCCCTGCTCTCTACCCTTCACCTGTTAACCCCTGCTCTCTACCCTTCACCTGTTAACCCCTGCTCTCTACCCTTCACCTGTTAACCCCTGCTCTCTACCCTTCACCTGTTAACCCCTGCTCTCTACCCTTCACCTGTTAACCCCTGCTCTCATCCTCCTCTACAGGACTCATTCCACATAGCTGCTCCTGTTTTATTTTTTTATATAAAAATATTCAGTTTTTAATTGATGTCTTGATTGCTTTTCTAATAGTTCCCTTTTTTCATTTTGTTGTATGTAAAGCATCCTTGAGTGGCTTGAAAAGTGCTTTAGAAAATTAAAATATTATTAACAATGATGCTTTCTATGCAGTAAGAAAGAACAATAGACACCTCAAGGGTTAAGGTATTAATAAAGCATAACTTCAAAATGTTCAGCAACCCAGACAATCTACAATGAACTTATTGAGTCTTTGAGACTTGTTTTTGACAGTGCTGAATAGTTTGTATTTACTGTTGCATTTCTTTAAAGAAAGTTTATGCTTATGTTATAGAATTTGTGAATGTGAAATTCTTCAAGAATGCTAAGATTTATAATATAATAATGTTTATGTTCTAAACTGCAGAAATCATAAAAATCAAACCGTGCATATTTGTACGTGTAGTTTAAACAAATATATTGTGTAAATTCTTTCCCAAAAATAAGAGTACGGACATCTCCAAAACAAGCGTGCCGTTTGTCAGGGAGTTGAACCGCTGTTGAAACTTAAGCTGTTTTCATGCTCATGGCCTTCACATTTATTAGGAGGCCGGCAGCGTTTGCTTTTACAGTGATACAGATATACAAATACATATTTCTTTTCAGAAATGCAGTTTTGGAAGGTGAAGCAAACAAAGTGGGATGCAGCTTGCCTGCTGCTCGGAAAACAGGAACTACCATCTGTGGTGTGGTCTTCAAGGTGAGTGACAGGTCACCTAACTGGCTCGTAACATTATGGACATTTGTGCTTGTGTCTAACTGGTCTTATTTAATTGAATGACTATTTAAACCTACAATATTCTACTACACTGAAGTAAATCAAGTTCATTGTATGTTCACTCCGGCCAGCATGAATACACCAGCTGACACTAGAGGAGGAAGTGAGGATTCAATCTTTGTCACTTATCTAACAAGCCCTTTTATAAGTCTGTCCCAACCATAGCACGAGAGGCACAGTCTGTGTGGCACATAGCATTCACAATGACTGCATGCGATAATGGTGCTGCCGTACCTCTTATTGATATTAATTTCACCTGTGCTTTTCATGCCATAGCAAGTCCAAATGTGTGTGGTGATAAAGGTCTATCTTTTTACAGAAGAACTGGATACATCTCATTGTCTCACGCCCGTCTAGAGTTCTCAGGTCTGCAGATAAAACCAGTGGCTTCAAAATATAAAGTAAAGATCTTCACATCGTTACTTCATATTTTGACGGACTTATGATGTTTAATTTTCATTCTTTTTAAGTCGTGTGATCAACAAATGGGAAACCTAAAGTTATATTTGAGCAAAAACTCAAATGCAGAAGTTCATGCCCACCACATGCTCCACCAATAGCAGGCCCAGCCTAAAAGTGTCTCCCCTGTAACATACTTTACGAAGAACAGGTAAACTAAGATTTATTTAATTGGCACCTAATGTAATGTAATTGTGGATAACCGCGTTAACCGTTATCCGATAACTCTGCCATGCATCGATGTTGGCTCTTGTTATGCCGCCGACTCCCCTGATCGGGCGGCTGAGTTCTAGATTTGACATTTTACTCTCTTCAGGCAAACCTGATCTTTGAGCCCCAGTTAGCTTTCAGATAATCTGAAAAAATATTTTGTTGTGTTATTATGAGATGTCCATTCTGGTTAATCAAACCACGTTCTAACGCACTATAGCGCATCAGAGCCCAGCGCCCTGAGGTCAGAGTATACGCAACTTATAGAAGTTAAAATTTAGGGAAAGGTTCGTGAGGTGAGGAAGTGATTGGATTCTGATGGAACGCCTTAGAAACAAACCCAAAGCTGTCCTCTGATGGGCTGGTTGTTAGATGGAGGGTGGTGTCTGACTTATATTGTATTGGCTGAAAGGCACTAAAGCAAAGCAGCAGCGCTGAGTCTAAGTGCTGCTTTGTGTTTCCTGTGTAGGATGGCGTCATCCTCGGAGCCGACACCAGAGCCACCGAGGGCATGATAGTGGCTGACAAGAACTGCTCCAAGATCCACTACATCTCCCCCAACATCTAGTACGTGACAGCAGCTCAGTATTGTGTTCGCTCATCTTATTCTGCCCTGTTTTCAAGTGGAAAGATGAACTTTGATAAGTGCTACAGATTCAGAGCAGAGTCTAAAGCGTCTTTGCATGCACCATCTTTGAATGTTCTTATGCTAGTTTTCACACACGGCTTCATGCGATGAAGCCGAGGTTGTCGTCTAACTTGGCGTGTCATTGTGTTGTCCAGCTGTTGTGGGGCAGGAACAGCTGCAGACACGGAGATGACCACTCAGATCATCTCGTCCAATCTGGAGCTGCACGCCCTCTCCACGGGAAGGCTGCCCCGCGTGGCCACTGCCAACCGCATGCTGAAGCAGATGCTCTTCAGGTGTGTGTGTGTGTGTGTGTGTGTGTGTGTGTGTGTGTGTGTGTGTGTGTGTGTGTGTGTGTGTGTGTGTGTGTGTGTGTGTGTGTGTGTGTGTGTGTGTGTGTGTGTGTGTGTGTGTGTGTGTGTGTGTGTGTGTGTGTGTGTGTGTGTGTGTGTGTGTGTGTGTGTGTGTGTGTGTGTGTGTGTGTGTGTGTGTGTGTGTGTGTGTGTGTGTGTGTGTGTGTGTGTGTGTGTGTGTGTGTGTGTGTGTGTGTGTGTGTGTGTGTGTGTGTGTGTGTGTGTGTGTGTGTGTGTGTGTCCAAAGTCTCTTTGGATAAAAGCCTCAGCTAAATGTAATGTAATGTGTGTGTGAGAGCTGTAACTGTGTGTGTGTGTGAGCTCTAACTGTGTGTGTGTGTGAGCTCTAACTGTGTGTGTGTTGCTTCAGGTATCAGGGCTACATCGGCGCTGCTCTGGTCCTGGGGGGCGTGGACTGTAACGGGCCTCACCTTTACAGCATCTACCCTCACGGCTCCACCGACAAGCTGCCCTACGTCACCATGGGTCAGTCTCACACACCACCACACACACCACTGTTTCTACTTGTGTCGGGTTTCACCTCCACGTGCTTCTGTCAAAGGACCCTAAACTTCTTCACACATTTATGAAATTATTTAAATAACCCTGAATGTCACATTTGTGATTAGTTGTCTGAAGAGATCACAGATTATCTACACAAGACGAAATGAAAGTTCCATCTACTAGCTTGAAACTTCAAAAAACTTCCTGTTTTGTTTGTGGTGTTATCCCATTGTGAAAGCACACACGTATATTTAGCACATTTATATTTCTCTGACTCACATTCAAACACAGATGACAGAAGCTACCATACAAGCTGCCGTCTGTCCATCAGGATCTGAAATCAAATGGCATTCACACACAGAAGGTTGGGAGCACTGTGGAGTTCAGTATCTCTACGTGCAGACTAGAAGAGCCGGAGATTGAACCGCTAATCTTTAGCCCAGAGGACGACTCGCTCTAGCTTTGCCTTGCTTATTAATCTCTCCATGCGCGTATTAGTTTAATAGTTGGGTTCTCAGTCTGCCATCCGTGAAACCTTCTAGGTTGTCTGTTCTGAACTCGTGTTTTCTTTTCTAAAGGCTCTGGGTCTCTGGCCGCCATGGCAGTGTTTGAGGACCGCTACAAGCCCGACATGGAGGTCAGTCTCACACACACACACACACACACACACACACTCCTCTAATCAGGCGCTGGATGCTTCCTGTGATAACGTGCTGGTTTCCTTCAAAGGAGGAGCAGGCCAAGCGGCTGGTGCGAGACGCCATTGCTGCAGGCATCTTTAACGACCTGGGCTCTGGCAGCAACATTGACCTGTGTGTCATCACCAAGGACAAGCTGGACTACATCCGGCCCCACGATGAGGCCAACAAGAAGGGGGTCAGGTGAGAACTGAACCTGCTGAAACACTGAAGCAGTTTACACCTTTATCTGTTTGCCCACATGGTTTTCCTGTTGGATTCCTAGCATGTTAAACAACCCAGGTGTTACTTTTGGTCCTCACTTCTGTTGGGTATTCTCAGCATATCTATTCTGGCTTTGCATTGACAATATATTGTGATACTGTAAACAAGGTGATATAGTGCAACAACTCTCGTAGTGTAAAGAACACATCCAATCTGAGTTGGAAAAAAGTCCACTGGATGCAATCCCAACAGCAGGAGCTGTTTCCATACATCACAGTCCCTGCAACATCATGCCACAGTCGGCCACCAATCTATAAAAAAATAAACCATGAATTAACATTTCAGTGTTTTGAAATTGACAAAAATAGTGCAATGCTGAAGTGTATTGCACACACACACACACACACACACACACACACACACACACACCACTAACCAGTGGGGCACACGCCTTGAGATGGAAAATAAGCCCGTCGTTATACACAAACAATTAAATGTCAATACTTAAGTCCATTGTCATGGTGTATACACACACACACACACACACACAGTGTAACAGAACTGCATCACGATCTCTCGTCACCGCCGAGCGTGCCGTGATCTGCATCATTGCCTTCCCCTGATTGGACGACCTGGTGCATGACCTGTTGCCTCATTGCTTGTTCTGCTAGAAGAGTAAATGGGCTTGAAGTCGTGCAGCCGTGAGTACAGACGCAGAGTGTTGTGCTGGAGTGAAATAAACTAACACCGTTGCCCGGCGCATTCGTCTCAATCTGCTAATCATTGTATTTATTATCCCCATCCACTCGTCCTGCTCTCTTTGACGTGTCATAACTAACGTGCATGGCCTTATCTGTTGCGCGTGCTGTGATGAGCGTGACTAACAGGTTTAACAGAACTATAGATCTGAAACGTTTTCATGCCACGTGTTTCTTCCCCCGATCTAGAACCGGCGACTACAAGTACAAAAGAGGAACCACCGGTGTGTTGACGAAGGCCACGCTGAACGTGGAGGTCGTGGAGGAGACTGTACTCACCATGGACACCTCCTAAAGTATCGCCGTGCGTCCCTTGATGTACCCCACAGTTAACACAAATGGCATGTTTTTCCATTATTTTCAATAAAAGGTTTTGAGTTGATTCATGGTTTCCTTAAAGTTGTCTGAACTGTAAATTAATTCAGAAACTGGTCTGCATTATGATTTAAATATGGAATGGGTTTAGACATTTGTATAAAATAGTTTTAAGTTGAGGCTGACGTGTGGACACATGGAAGCTGAGGAGGGTGACGGTGGTGAAACCAACCAACCAGCAACGTCAGCTGTGCTATGAGTCATAACCACAGTATGAGTACGATATGTGGGTATGACGAGGCCCTGTTCACTGGTGGTAATGTCTCCCATTAACGAGTTAAAGACTTTTAAATGGGCTGAAGTCTGTTCTCCAACATGTTGTAAATACTTGATGCTTCGTGGTAATTGTTTGGTGCGAGTCTTTGAGCTATTAAAGGGTTTACGTTTTCACAAGTTGAACTTAAATCAGGTCAGGAGGCTCAACATCCTCTTCTTGCTAAGCAAATGAAAAGACAAAATTCAGTCGTTCTGTGTCCCGTGGATTCTCTCCATCACTCAACTGGAAGCACACAGGGAATTATTACAGCTAGCAGAACCCGTTTCCTGAAAGTGTCCGATCAGCCAACTTAAAACAAAGGAACCAAAGAAACCCTGACTTCAGTCTTGATGGAGATTACATGTGTTTTCTATAGATATGGTTTTAGTAATACCTCTGGATGTTTCTCCTCACATTCCTTCAGTCTTTAACTCTATGTATCAGAAGTGTACGTCTTCAGTTATGGGTGCAGCTTTTGCATTCTTTTCAACAGGGGTGCCTTTTACTCAATATGGAAATGTTGGTTACCTTCAAAATAAAAGCCATGTGGGGATCTGATGACTAGAGTTTCAGCAGCGTTTGTCCTTGGCGAGCACCAACTGAGCATGCTCAGTGATTCTGAATAAGTCACTGTTCATTAGATCCCCCTGACATGAGGACATATTGACTCTGGTATCTGTGACAATGGGGCTGATCCATTCAGTTCAATTCAGTTTATATGCTATAAAAATCATACGGTGGGATTTTTAACTCCCACCGTATGATTTGACCGTTTTCACCGATTTGTTGCCATCTGAAATTCAACATTTTGACCATTTCAATACATTCATATCAATGTTTATTTGTTACACGTTTTACAGAGTTAGGAAAGCAATGTTTAAGTCGAGCCTCGCACACACAAGACGTCCACACAGTGAGGCTTACAGCTTATTAATAACAGCCCAGGTGTCAAATCCCTAAAGGACACATTCAAACATTCCTCGTTTGATACCAGCTATCAGAAGGACGTTCACAGCTTCTCGTTTCTTTGACAGTTTCACAGTAACAATGGTCTATATTTACACATAGAAACTTTGTACAACTCTGTGTGTTTAGACTTGTAAAAACAGATTCAATAAAAGATACTGCAGCACTAAATACTAATGTCCCCGCTTCTTATCCCCAGGATAATGATGATCATTACATTTTGTTTTCATCACACGGTCGTCCTTTTACCCAAACAAGAGGGTTCATGCTATGTTCTCCTTTCCTCCTGTCAACACTGAAAATGATATGAAAAGTATTAAGGCTACATAAAGATCATTACAAATCCAAAAGATGGTACGTTAACTAACGAGCGAACAGGATCAGAGGTTGGGTCAGTTTGAGTCTTTCATCCAGGAACCAGGAAGTTACTTTACACCGAGACGGGCAACAACGAGACATCTGCTTTGTCAAACCCTGAGATACCAGAGAAGCACTGGATCCTATATTTCCCACAATGCAACACCATATAATTGTTAAAGACCCTCTGCCTTATAAACATCCCTGTCTTTCAAACTCCAATCCCCCTATTTTCTAGCTCAGGGTTTGTGTTATACGTATGGAGTCTGCGAGGCCAAACTGAGATGATTTGATTTGAGCCGACATGTTGAAGTTCCCCCTGAGACACTTTAAAATCAGGCTGCACAAGGAGGGAGGGACCCCGACGTACGGAGACTAGCTGGTGAACATGGTGGAGCATTGAGCATCTAAAGGGACAGATCCCTTCCTCAGGAGAGAACGTTTGACCTCCATCCATCAGGTGTACAGAAAGACTCCAAATGAATACGTATGTTGCTCAGCCGGGTGAGTCAACGGAACAAATATTGAAAATATGTCAAAGTTGTGTTTTAAGCCAATATGCTCAAAATAACCGATTTCTGCAGCTTCAAAACATTGTGCCTGAAAGTTTATTCTTGAAGTTGGAAATAGTAGTGTGACCAAAAATGATTCAAGGTCTACTTACTAAGTTTTACCAGAACTTTCAACCACATCTGGATTTGCACAGATATGAATGTTTTTTTGTTGAGCAAGCTCCAATGAAAACCATGTGTGGTTGAAAACTTTGGGATAAACTAGTAAGTCGTCCTTGGATCAGACATTGACAAAACTATCCCTTTAAGATAATGAAATAATTGATCATCTAGAACAGGGATACTCCAGCAGTCACTCTGGCTTCCATACAGAACACCTTCCTACTTTCCACTTGTCAACCTGTTAGGCCGGACTTCGTACTTGCTAATGCCTATGTACTAATTGTCCATTTAGACCCCTCAATTATGCACTTAAATTGATGATATAAAAAAAAAACATTTCATTACAATAATATTTGAATTCCCAATGTCTACTTTGCCTGAAACACAGACTATGAACTTGGAATGCAACCCCGGTGGAGTTGTAGATAATAAGCTCTCTATCCTCTCACATGAACACGTGTGCTTTCATAAACTCCACTTTCTACCCATCAGGCACCTCTTCACCTCCTCCATGACAGAACATACACACATGGTGTTCAGGTGCTAGAAGTCCACATGTGCATCTGTTTGGAGATCTGCAGCACAAAGACGATGTCCGGCCGCTGGTCTGGTTCTGGGTTGATGCACATGCTGACCAGGTCCCGCAGCTGTGGAGAGTGGGCTTCATTAGCTCACAGCATAGCAACATCATCTTCCTGTTAACAATCCCCATGAAACAGTGTGTTAGTCCCTCTGTCATTTTATTCCTGACCTCAAGGTCACATGCTTCCTGTCATGTTGCAGTGTACATCCATGTCCGTCCAAAATATTATCACTTCAGCATTTTTTTATGTTTTAGACATTTGTGTGAAAGGGTCATAATTCGTGTATGAATTCTTGAGCTATGGCCAAACATGTTTTTGTGAGGTCAGTGACCTTTGACCACCAACTTCTTGAGTCCAGGTGGATGTTTGGTCCAGACGTAAGAGATGACCTTTCCTGAGATATCACTTGCATGAGAATGGGAGGGACGGATCATGATGTTCCTAATGAAGGCAGTGAAACAGTGGGGCTCACTAATGTGTTTTTTAACAACAATGAAGCTGTTGGTTTTGGCGCTGTATGTGGGATTTGTTAATCATAATAAATATAAATAAATAAATAAATCATTGCCCGGGACATGACACTTGTTTCAACGAGTCTTCTATGAACTGATGTAGCGTGTGCTGGGAAAGAGGGGCTGCTCTACTGTGACAGCATAGCATAACAAAACTACACAACTACGATATGATACAGTACGGATTAGTTTGGCAACTGCCCAAACGACAAGGAAGTAATAGTGATTAATGAAATAATAGACAATACAAAAATTAAAATATAGACAAAAATAACTGGATTCATGAGGCTGTTGGTGTTAGTTTTTGACTCATTTGACCTTGAAAGAAAATATCTGTATTCACGGTACGGTTGTTGTCCCTGAGAAAGGGATCAATAGGGTTCAATATGACTGAGATCTAACGGTCGGGTGTGTGTTGCCTTACCTTCTCAGAGTAATGGTCGGGGGGTAGGGGGGGGTAATCGCACCGCTCGATCTTCTGGCAGAGGGAGAGGAGGTTCATCTTGTCCCCGTAGAACGGACTGTGCAGCGCTGCCATCTGGAGACAGGAAGGATGCATGGGGGACATTCTTGGGATGAGGAAGACACAAGTAGTGGTGTGTATGTAGACACTGAACCCGTCTAATAATACCCTACTATTATTGCTCTTGACCAACATCCAAGACTTTAATGCCTGAAGTAACAAGGACAAATATTGTTTATTTGCAGTTAGTGGGGGTGCCCAGTCTGACCATTCATACACTTTACACATACAAGACAAGACACCTGCAGTCTTGGCCCCGACCCCGACTGCCAGGAACCTCGGTGTGACCCTTGACAGTCAACTCTCCCTGACTGCCAACATTACCGCAACAACTCGTTCCTGCAGATTCATGCTGCACAACATCAGGAGAATACGTCCACTTCTCACCCAGAAGGCGGCACAGGTTCTCGTCCAGGCTCTGGTCATCTTGGTCTAGACTACTGTAACTCCCTCCTGGCGGGTCTACCTGCTGGTGCCATCCGACCTTTGCAGCTCATCCAGAATGCAGCAGCTCGACTGGTCTTTAACCTGAAATTCACCCACACTACTCCGCTCCTCCGCGACCTTCACTGGTTACCGGTGGCCGCCCGCATCCGCTTCAAAACATTGGTACTGGCGTACCGTGCTACGAACAGATCTGGTCCAGTCTACATCCAGGACATGGTAAAACCTTACACCCCAACTCGTGCGCTCCGCTCGGCTTCTGCCAATCAGCTTGTAGCTCCGTCACTGCGAGCTAAACACTCAACAAAGTCTCGACTGTTCTCTGTCCTGGCTCCTCGATGGTGGAATGAGCTCCCCATTGACATCAGAACAGCAGAAAGTCTCTACATCTTCTGTTGCAAACATCTTTTCTGACTATACCTTGAATAAAGGATGTAGCACTATAGTAGCACTGAAATGTTTCTTACTGATAGCACTTTGTAGTTGAACTTTATTAATGAAATTGTACCTTCGTGATTCTTGTTGTTCTGATTCTTTTTTGTACTCTTGGTGAAATGCACTTATTGTTTGGGGTTAGGGTTAGGGTCAGGACAGTGGGTGAGAGGTATGGTAGGGTCAGGACCAGGGGGCAGGGGTGAGGGTTAGGGTCAGGGCAGTGGGTGAGAGGTATGGTAGGGTCAGGACAGGGGTGAGGGGTAGGGTAGGGTTGGGGCAGAGTGAGGTACAGTGAGTTGTGATCCGGCAGCTGTTGATACGTTGTGCTGCAAGGCGATGTTGATGGTCCTTTCCTTGGTGGGGAGAAGAAGCCCACAGGGATGGGGGGTTGTGTCAAACGTCTATAAGAATAGTAGCTCACGAGCACATTCTCGGTCCCCCTTTCCTCTGCAGACCTCCTTCCCACTGCTCGGTCCATCGTGGCCTCACTCCTCTCCCTGTAGTTGTTTTTGGCCTCTCCGTTTCTCCGTTTCCTCTTCAGCTTTTACAGATAACTGTTTTTTCTATACACCTGCTTTCTCTTAGCATCAGTTCACATTCATGTTTCACTTGCCATCAATGTATTGCAAAAGGTAACATTGTAGTGACATTTGCTGAGCACATGTTCCCTAGTGGATGAAAACTTAAGAAAGCTACAGAATCCCCATTTTGAAGAAATGGTGGCGTGAATGCTGGATGTTTAAAAGCTCAATTTCTGCCTTAATAATACCAATAATGTATGTGTCAACCTGCACTATTTAGCCCATCGCAAACAGCTGTGTGTCTCCAGCTGCACTCAAAGTTTGATGTGATGAGTGATGCCCACTGATACCAAATCCTGGATCAGACAGTTCCTTTCATCGAGATTAATCAGTGGCCCACTTTTCCAACTGTTTCTACTACTTCACCTTCTTCTGACACATTTACACCAGCGATTTAGTGTAGCTTCTTAGCATTCACACTGCAATTGAATCCTCAAAATTTTATCCCGAGAAAGGATGCTAACTGCCTCAAAAAGTCAGCTACTACTAAAGTAGAATTAAAGAAACTACAGGACACATTTAGCCAAGAACAAAAGTACGTTTGGGGCAGTAAGCTGTGCAATTTTAAAAGTAAAGGAGTAAAAACTAGTAAAAGCGAAAGAAGCAGTGAAAAAGGGAAACCATGTTGAAAAAAAAAAGATCAGGAAAGAGGAGAAGGAGGTATGAGGAGTAAGAACGTGTCTGGTATCTCATGTGGTGGATGTGGTGATGCACCCGGAGAATAAATGAGACTAACACATAATGCTGCTCATTCAGTCTCTGGTGGTCTGTCAAAACATCCTCACATGCACAGAGAATATCCAGAACTCGGAGGACTGTGAAACCATTGTCTCTGGGGAAAGGCTGACTCAACAATGCATTCCAATGAAATACATGGAAATGTGAGAAGGAATAGGGGTTATTATGTCCACGTGACGGCAAGCATCTGGATGGAGAGATGCTGGGGAAGCAGCTAATTGAGATGTTTAGCCTGCAAACTGGAGCTAGTTACACTCTTTGAATGTTTCATTGAGAAACGCTAATCAAAGGGTTAACTTCCACTAAATGAGCTGTCAAAGGGAAGTCTGACACCACTTTATTCTTTTCTCTTTTCTGCATTGTCCTCAAGGACACCCAGTCTGAACGCGTAAGTCACATCAAAACACCCTCTCGTATTGTTTTCCTTGTAAACAGACACGCTGAGAGCAGACAGGACCAACGCATGGCATTATGGGTAGATGCGCATCAACCTGTGAGGATACGTAGCTGTCAGATCCTCAAAGTGCATAAACGCTTCAGGAAAACATAACTTATTTATGTTATTCTCTCCCAAATCATCTTAACTACTTTTTCTGTCTGTGTGGCTCGTCCACTGTGTGCAATCGGTGTCAAACGCCAATGACAGAGCAAGACACGGACTGAGGAGAAACCTGGAGGTGGGGGTCGCCTTTCACAATAGGAACTAGTAAAAAGTAAGGACATGTGGAGACAGGCTATTATGTGAACACTAGCCGGACTTTGCCCGTGTCACTTCTTGTGTGTGTTTCTGTGACAAAAAGTAGTTTGGGGATCACACCTTGGATTCCTCTTAGTTAAAGATGTAGTGTAAGAATCTACAAGACTGCAATGGGAGGGGCAAGGTGCCACCGGCCCATCAGGACTATTCAGTTCAGTTTATTTTGTATAGCCCAAAATCACAAATACAGATTTGCCTCTGAGGGCTTTACAATCTGTACACATACAACATCTCTGTCCCGGGACCTCACATCAGATCAGGAAAAACTCCCCCCAAAAAATAGTAAAAACTCTTTCACAGGGGAAAAGCTCACCACTGAGCCACAGTCGCCCCTGTGTATGTGAGCTTACCTCATACAGAAGACACCCCAGGGACCAGATGTCTGACTTAAAGTTGTATCCGTTCTCGTGGATCCTCTCCGGTGACATGTAGTAAGGTGTCCCCACTGAGACGGAGAGAGAAGAAACAAATGGTCATTTTGTTCAAAAGAGAACACTTGTTCATAGCCTATAGGTCAGTTATTTGTTGAATCAGCACAAAAATGCAATGCAACTAAGCAGTACCTCATTGTTTCTGCATGAATGTAAAAGCTGTAGCTTTACCCAAGGAGTGTGCTGCCGTGGTTTTAGAGCTGAAGAAACGGCCCAATCCCAGGTCACCCAGCTTTACTTCCCCTGTGGCTGTTATGAACACGTTGGCTGGCTTGATATCTGGTTCACACACACACACACACACACACACACAAATTAAACCTGAAATGTTTAGACAGAGCTTATCAGAACATGTTAAGCTGTAGAGAAAGATGACCTATACATCAGAGGAAACAAATACGAAGATGATGAAGTGTACATGGCGTGAATGAGAACTGAGAGGAGGCGAGTAAACCAGTGAGTAGTGGTTTACCGCGGTGCATTACTCTGCGTGAATGCATGTGCTCCAGAGCGCTGCAGAGCTGCACAAAGTATTTCCAGACAGTCCTCTCTGGGATGAGGCGCCTCTTCTTCTTGAAGTACTAAACAGATAGAAGTCAGGTTTTTTTAAGCCATAAAAAGTGAATATTTATTTTCTACTAACCACTTCCTATATATTTTTTAGCCCTTTAGCATCTTTCTGTGGATGGCATCTCTTCATTTGGTAACACAAGGACTCTGTTAAGAAAGATTTGCAGGACAGAGTTGTGGAAAATGCAGTGACTTTCACAGCTTTTAATTGTGTATTGCTATTATTTACAAATAATATGTTTTGTGTGTAAAATTAATATAATTTGCATTCATAATTAAATTAAATTAAATTAAACATTTTGGCCATAAAAAAAGAAATGTTGGATAATATTTCTTCAGGGAGTGCAGTTAGTGACAGTATGGACTCCATGGTAGCCCTGAGAGCTTCATGGAGTAGCAGCAGGGGGCGGGGCTTAGCAAAGGGTCAATTCCAAGGTAATCTCACAACTATTTGCTACGACTGGATGTAACATCTGTTGAGTTTGGATCACTTTTCTGCATCCAGTATTCATCCACTTTAGTATTTTAATCTGAAGAAAACCTATGCAGACTATCTGGTGATTTCCAACCTGTATCATCTGGGACAGATCTCCAGCATCCGCCAGTTCCAGAACAATGTTGAGCTCATTGTCTTCAATGAAAGAGTCTAGGTATTTGATCACATTGGGGTGATTCAGTTGCTGCAGTGGACACAGAGAAGGAAAATTGTTCTTTGAAGGCACTGTTATTTATTCATTTTAACACACCATGCAATAGCTGCAACAATCAACAGGTAAGAGATGCTGTGGGCAAATACCATTTTCTTGCCGTTATCCTCATATTTCCCTCTAACCAGAGCAGGAAAACCTTTCAATACGATCTGTGTCTCACTGACCCTCTGAACACAGTGGTAATGTTTGATCATCTTTACCTTTAGTAGATCTATCTCTTTGATGCAGTCCTGACGGGCCTTGGCATCCATCATCTCAAATATCTGGAGTGACAAAGAGAAAGGTTAACATGAATTTATGAGTTCTGAAGTGAAGCCACTACTCCAGGCCCAGAGAATAGAAAGAGACTTACTCTTCCCTTCCAGGATGTATGGGCGAACTGACGCGGGTTTCAAGCTCCTGAGGAGGTTGAGGAATTTCTCCATGATCGAAAAGACATCCAATGGCTAAAGAAGGCTAGTTTACATATTTGGATCATTCAGTGGAGCCTCACACTTTCCCATTTTGACTGAACTACATGGGACGTGTGGGACCTGTGGGACTAAACAAGGAGGACCTATCGTAGCCTAAATAAGATGCCGACTACTATTGTAGTTCCAAAGGAATATGAACTCAACTGGAATGAATATTTCATTGAAATTATAGTTTGAAGTCAAACTAGAGTGCTCCAATCCTAAGTAGAAAAGTTCTGTTTCGTCTCCCTTAAGGGTCTGGATTGGTTGGGGCATAAAGGGTTCATGTATTGGTCATTTGTATGTTGTAACGGCTCCTTTTATAGGATGGATCGAGGGGCTGGTAAATGAAAAGGGCTGGAAGGACTGCACAGGTTGACAGGCAGCTGGGTTACTACTATGTCGGCAGGACCGTTGGTTGATGCCTGGTTTTGTGGCAATCTTGAGGATGCATAAAATATTAACAATATTAAATTGACGAGCTGACGAGCAGATAAAACCACATGCACTGGGCTAATAGTCTCGACATACGTATTAATTTAGAATTGAGAATAAGCGCCTGCATCAGTATCTGCTGAGTACTGTACCTGGACTTTCTTGAGTGCAACCAGCTGGCCCTCCAGCAGGTACGTGGCTTTGTAGACCTCACTGAACTGGCCCCGGCCAATCTTCTTCTCAATCCGGAAGTTTGCCAGAGTGCAGAAGTACCTACAGCTCGGCATGTTTCTCTGGACATGGAAACACCAGATTAAAAGGTCGAACAATGTAATGCATTAAAATGCATCATGAAGCTTAGTTGCGACAAATAAATCTCACTCACTGTAAAATGGCTAAATGCTTAACTTTAGCTTTCAATCCCCCAAGACGATGATTTAACCAAAGCACAATGCAGCTGTTGTACCTAATTGTTGTTAGCATTGCTAACAGTTGTGCCAACAAATTCTTAACAACAATTACTGTACTTTTGGGGCATAGGAAAAAATGGATACACTTGAGTATGAAGAGGGTTTTTTTATACTGTAATCAATTCTCAAAAACACTATTGAATATAATGAATAGTTTGCATGCAATGGTGGCAGAATGTGACAAAAATAAATGCAGATCCCACTATTGTCATTACATTAAAAAAAAAGGAAACATTCTTTCCTGAAACTTAGGTTAAAAAGAATCGTAACCCCTGTACAATACATATCATAGAGCCAGAGTTTTTGCAATATACAACACTAATGACTTCATCCCTGACTGGTCATCGATGTCCCCGCTTGTACTTATTGTTATTAGAGTTGAACAGTTCAAACACTGTCTGTTCTGAACCTAACAGAGGTTGAGTGTGTTTGTTTTAATAACATTGCATTGTCCAGATGTCAAAAGCCAATACAGACAAATATATTTATATAATTAATAATTTGACATTGTGGGAAATCTGCGCGTCCACTTTCTTGTCTCAGCATAAAGTCTAAAACAGGGGGCCACAGTTAGCCTGGCTCTGTCTGAAAGGTAAAGCTCCCTGCACTCTACCAGCACTTAAAGCTCACGGCGAGCACGTCCCATCTCTTGTGCTTGTGGTTAAACGGGGTGCTGTGCATCTCTTCGCCGGGTAGTAACTTCCTCGAGTCTCTGATGGTTGACGTGAACGGTGACAATATGATACCAGGAAGTTACCACACCAGGTCAAAAGAATACTCGATTACGATTATTTGTAATGAGAGCCCTACCTGATCCTCCTGACCGGGTATTTTGTAGAGATTGTTGTGGTTGTCTAGGGTGGGCTGGTTGTTGTTCTGCGCCTCCATGGTTGCATCACACCCCCCAGCTCCTGTAACAAAGAGGATAAATGATCACATCTTTAATTATTCAGCACATTTAGAGTCTCAGAGCATTTTCACACAATAGCATAAAGAAATGTAAAAAAAAAAAAAACCTTGACTGATAAGGACGGAGAGATAATGTATGAAAACAAGGTGACCTGCTTGCCGGCTGCACGTGGCCCACATGAGTTAAACTGAATTAAAGCAGGAAACACCAGCGATACCACATCTCTGTCACTTAATGGATCATCAAGACTTTCATACTGACTATGCCACATGCCACTGTGTGTGTGTGTGTGTGTGTATGATGTAATATATGCACATGCTGACATTTGCATGACAGTAACTTCTCGTTCTGACAGCAGGCGCTCAACAGGAACATCTCCCTGAGTTATTGGCCAGACAATCGCTGTAGATAATGATGATGTACCAGCAGGTTAGTTCTTCAGTGGCTCGATGAGTGATTTAGGAGAACCACATACACCATTTCTTATTTGATTCTTTCTCTGAGGTACAAACACAATTCACGAGATGACCTTCTGTAGGAGTCATGTGCAGTCAGCCTGCTGTTATCCAAGCATACGTTTTTCAATGTTTTGCTTTTAAACGATTTTGAGTTTGAAAACCCATATAATTACACTTTATCCTGTTTGCCAATATACTTTTACATGTATCCACATAGCCATAGGGGCGACTGTGGCTCAGTGGTTAGAAAGTCAGTCTTTCAATCAGAGGGTCGGTGGTTCAAACCCCGGCTCAGCCAGTCCATGTCATTGTGTCCTTGAGCAAGACACTTCACCCTCATTGCTCACCGTTGCTGTGTCTACTGTATAGCATGTAAGTCACTTTGGATAAAAGCCTCAGATAAATGCAATGTAATAATAACCATTTGTATTGCCTATTGATGCTATTGTATAACAGTGCAATATTAATACAGACTTCTTAAATGATTTGACCTCCTCCCGTTACAGTCAACTATCGTCTTGTGAGATGCTTTATAGCAGTGACAGTTTGACCCTTCATTTATCTGCTGACACTGTTACTTTCCTCTATGGATCTCTAAAAGCAGGCCTTCAATATAGGACACATAGGGGCAGGACGCATGCCTTATATGGTGTTATTGGGGCGTTTCTTATGCTCATTGACTATTCTCATGAGCTCACGTATGCACAGCTGGCGTTCATCACGTTTACGCTGGTTATTTACACAGTTATCTGAAGTTAGGAGCGTTTGCTGAATCTGACGTGGGAACACCGTAGGAAAAAAAAGAGTCAGACAAAGTCAAGATAAAAATACCTAAATGTTCTTGCATGAGGTCAAATGTTTGTAATGACCTAAATGCACATCTGTGATATTTCTGTACCGACATGGCTTCTGCCCTGCCCGTGAGCTGACTCGCCTCCTGTTGCTGCCTTTTTAGATCGGTGGTCATTGTGAATGAGAACTGGTGCTCAATTGACTGATCTGGTTTAATAAATGTATTACACATTTTTATACAGTACTGTGCAAAAGTTTTAGGCAGGTGTGAAAACATGCTGTAAACTAAGAATGCTTTCAAAAATAGAAGTGCTAACAGTTTATTTTCATCAATTAACAAGATTTTTCTTTTGTTCGCTCACTTTGCATTTTGTTAATTGATGAAAATAAACTGTTAGCACTTCTATTTTTGAAAGCATTCTTAGTTTACAGCATTTTTTCACACCTGCCTAAAACTTTTGCACAGTACTGTATATATATAAATATATATATAAAACTGGAAAGATTGTTTATATATATAATTATTCCATATTTGAAAGCTGGGCCTCCTCAAGTGCTGAATAATACCCAAACACCCACTACCAACATCTGTTATTATGAAAATATGTATTTACGTCATACACCAATATATATATTTTAGGAATGTGTAAAGGAGGAGTCGTTAAGCAGGAGTGTGTGTGTGTGTGTGTGTCTGTGTGTGTGTGTGTGTGTGTGTGTGTGTGTGTGTGTGTGTGTGTGTGTGTGTGTGAGAGAGAGTGTGTGTGTGAGACACATCCTGGAATGCAGGATATTGGCCCTAGAAAAGGGGGTCTGCAGGAACATTTCCTGACTCAGAGATCACAGTTCTCCATGAGAAGTAAAGTCACCAATATTCGCTAGTACACAGAAAATACATTTCTATGTTCATACATGACTGCTAGAGGGGATTACAGGTCAAACCAGGAAATGAAATAACATCTTTAATCTCCCTCAGTGTGAGCTAGACTACATATGCCCAGTACTAACTAAGTCCCAGAGCTAATCACTCTCTTCCCTTGGTGGTTGAGGCTTGCTGGGTGTCTGTGGCGATGACTCATGATGATAGAGGCCGTGATCCGGTTTGAACTGGAAATGAGACGGCCGTTGCCAGACGAGCGGCTCACTGGGAGCCGGTCGCAGAGTGAAGTGGTGAGCAGCTCTTCATGTGACTGGCGGAGTGGTCCGAGTGCGACCTCGTGCCTTCCTCTCTCCAAACCAACACAGTCTGTAGCGTTCGTGTTTCTGATGAAACAAAGCCCAGTGATTTCCTGGAGGTACTATTGCCAAGTACTAATGTATTAATAACTTCTTTTGACCACAAATAGCTTCTAACATGTCTAACATAGGTCATGTTGAAACTAGCCCCCCCTTAAGCATTTAGCTGAGTGTACATGTGCTAACTTGTGCTCACCCCTCGCTAACCATTAAAATGTTGGCAATGCCTCACGCCATGCCTTTGGTTACAGCCCACATGTCAGGCTGCTGTTAATGACGACTGTGCTGTTGTTGGCATGCAAGGCTCGAGAATCCCTCAGCCTCAGCCTGTCTGACTCACACGCCAAAAGGAAATAACTCCCCTGTTGTCAAATGCCGAAGATTTCATTATTTCGTTCAATGGTTGACCGTTACACATCATCTCAGCCGGAACACCCTCAGATCTACAGGCCGCTCGCTCCTTCGGGTCCCCAACACCAAGCTCCACCATGGGCGACCGGACCTTTTACTCGGCAGCGCCACGCTGGTGGAACAGTGTCCCTGACCCAGACACTGAACTCTTTTAAGACTGGCCTAAAACATTTTTATTCAGGAAGGCTTTTTAGACCTTGAGTTAATTTGTTGTCAGCTAATAATTTTTCTTTTATTATTTTTTATTATGGGTTGCTTTAATTATGTTTTAACTGTTTTATTTGTTTTTACTATATATGTGTGGCACTCTGAGATTCTTTTGAAGGAAGAGTGCGATAAAAATGAAATGCATTATTATTATTATGTATTTTAGAACAGGGTTCTGTTCAGGGATGTTAATGACCAGCTATATAATGGTGCATTCATAGTCTCTGACCACTCAAAGCTCTTTAACACTACATGTCATCATTCACACATTCATACACTGATGGGAGGAGCTACCATGAAGGTACCACCTGTCCATCAGGACTAACTAACATTCATACACTGATGGGAGGAGCTACCATGAAGGTACCACCTGTCCATCAGGACTAACTAACATTCATACACTGATGGGAGGAGCTACCATGAAGGTACCACCTGTCCATCAGGACTAACTAACATGCATACACTGATGGGAGGAGCTACCATGAAGGTGCCACCTGTCCATCAGGACTATCTAACATTCATACACTGATGGGAGGAGCTACCATGAAGGTACCACCTGTCCATCAGGACTAACTAACATTCATACACTGATGGGAGGAGCTACCATGAAGGTGCCACCTGTCCATCAGGACTATCTAACATTCATACACTGATGGGAGGAGCTACCATGAAGGTACCACCTGTCCATCAGGACTAACTAACATTCACACACTGATGGGAGGAGCTACCATGAAGGTACCACCTGTCCATCAGGACTAACTAACATTCACACACTGATGGGAGGAGCTACCATGAAGGTACCACCTGTCCATCAGGACTAACTAACATTCATACACTGATGGGAGGAGCTACCATGAAGGTACCACCTGTCCATCAGGACTAACTAACATTCACACACTGATGGGAGGAGCTACCATGAAGGTACCACCTGTCCATCAGGACTAACTAACATTCACACACTGATGGGAGGAGCTACCATGAAGGTACCACCTGTCCATCAGGACTAACTAACATTCACACACTGATGGGAGGAGCTACCATGAAGGTACCACCTGTCCATCAGGACTAACTAACATGCATACTCATTCACACGCTTACGGGAGAAATTTGGGGTTAAGTGTTCAGGACACATCAACATGAATAATCGGTGCTCCCATTTCTAAAACTTGCTCGATTAATATTTCAATATTTCATTCGATCATCTTGCACTCTGGGATGCTTTCCCCTTCTGCAGCTTGTGGGGAATGCATGCTTTAACCAACGTGCCAATATGTGAAATTACATATTTTTGTAATCGATGACGTGGACCAATTGCCCCAGCCCTCCTTTTACCGCACACACAGTTTTGTTGGTATCTGGTCATGAACCAAACTAGACAAATTGAAATTTTGACCTAAAGGTGGCGCTAAACAAAAAGTCAGGGGACCAACCAATGTTCTTACGATTTATCTTGAGCTGGGCTTGAAGAAGAAGAATCTACCCAACAGGTATTTCACTCAAAACCCCAAATGACAAGCTCATGGTGGCACTTGAAGAGAAATCTGAGGATCATTAAGAGTCAAAAGAATTCATGTGACCATCAGTGATGGCAGTCCAGTCAGTGGTTGTTGGACCAAAATGGTGATCTGCTGAAAGCTCAGCAGGGATTTATACATCAGCTTACACAGGTTTATATGTCATGCACACACACCTGCTCCCTCGATTCCCTGCTTCTTTTCTATCTCTCATTCACACACAAACACATTCTCTCTCTCTCTCTCTCTCTCTCTCTCTCTCTCTCTCTCCACATGGACTTTACTTTGGCGGACTGCCTATGTATATTAAAGGCCGCCCAATCTTTATTTGGCGTCCCATAATAGTTTTTTTTCTCGTATCGTCCAAGAGAATGACGCCATGCACTATATCATTTAATTAGTGGACCATAGCGACAGGATGGCGCTGAGGAGCAGATAGACCTCGGCTGAGCCGGCTGGACCCGCGGTGGGACACCGTGGTGGGACACCGTGGTGGGACACCGTGGTGGGACACCGTGGTGGGCCGTGCGGAGCTTTTGGCTTCTAGTGACACACTAAACGGTTTATTATCATCCACATCCTGCAGTGATTGTCGCGCAATGCTGCTTCCGCTCAGTTGTTGGGCTCACACAGCAGCAGTCGATAACTACACTACACCAAAGAAATAAGGTATAGTAAACAAAATAAAAAGAAATGACTGCAACCAGACCCTGAGAGGTGTTTTCCTTAGGACTTTTTTTAATTTCTGTTCACATGTTCAACATGAACCCACACTGTTTCCTCTTCCTGTTACAATGAAAATCTGCCCTGAATTTCTCATGAATGCTTCAGAAACTTCTAATAAGATGTAGGAGGGAGATTCTTCACATTCAAAGGGTGTGAATATATGTGTTCTTATAACATCTACCACTGTGATAAACTGGCAGCCACTGCATGGTGCACCCTGCCTCCTGCCCAAAGCATGCTGGGATAAACGTCAGCCCCCTGCAGTGAAGTTAGTCACAACAGTCCAGTACCTCAAAGGAACTTTAAGCAGGCATTTTACTGGTGAACTATCAGCCAATGCAAAGGGTTCTCAGGTGTATCACAGACAGCCCTACTAGCCAACTGTGAGACAAATTAACTAGACTGAAAGAATTATATTAAAATAAGAAAATACGCTAAATTATCAGTTATTGCACACATTACCTACTCACCAGACAAAACTTTAGCTTCCTACTCTCTGAGTCCAGTATTTGACTCCAAAATAAACATTATGTTGTCAGCTCGGCTGTCAGATCTCTTTCTGTCCCTGTCCAATCAAATCAGACACTTTTTTATGTTGTGGTTGTGTCTCGATGGTACCCCACAATTTCAGGAACTCTAACAAGAGGGTTAATGTTTGGCATTGACCTCTGATTGGTCGAGGTCAGGCATTGACCTCTGATTGGTTGAGGTCAGGCATTGACCTTCAATGGTTGAGGTTAGGCATTGACCTCCAATGATCAAGGTTTTGATAGGTCGACGGGCAGTGAATCTTGCAAGCGTTTTTGCAAATTATGGGGTACCATATAGATGTCCAATTGATTCACTGACTGAAACCATCTTAAGTTTAGTACCTTTTCAACCAAAGCGTTACAGGAACTATGGCATTAGAGGAACTAACCTCAGGAACTAAAAGTATCTGTGGTGCAGTGTGTTTCCTCCACATCTGAGTACCAAGATGATTAGGCAAATAAGGCCCCTAGCAGAAGAAAACCAAGGCAGCCTTTTAACTGTTTTTTTCACACATTAGAAGTCATCCTGTTGATCGTGTTTACTGTTGCGTAACTCTGTTTGAGTTTGATGAAATGAATGAAAAGGAGACATGTAGAGACAGAAGGAGACTTTAAACTCCAGAATGCCTGTCTCCACAATAGATGATGATTTATTGAATTATTCACAGTGAATGAGCATTTTCATTTAATATGGTCATGTTTTTGGTGAAAGGTGAACTAAATTAATTGAACCTGAATGCTCACACACTATTTTACGGCACCTGGTATGCCAGCATGGCTAGAGCAATCATAGAAGTGAAAATCATCAGCCAATTCCATTTCCGCCTCCAGTCTCAAATCAATCCACTTGAGCGAGTGTTGAGCAGTTGCCAGCACGCAGGAAGTGTCGAGCTCATATTGATCCTGGAGAACTTCCTTGTGTTGTGAATGAAGTGGTACACAAGTTGTTGAAGCACTACAGTGTCTGTGTTTGACCAGTCAATGATGCCGTGGGCTACAACCTCCACCCCAAAAGTTTCCCGCCGCCGTCGATGGTTGTCGGTGAGCGAGCTGCTGATCCGACACCCAGCGACAATAACACCACGCTCACCCGGGGAGGCGTGATGGAAAACAGGTCTGACATCCCGCCTCCTTTGATTGGTGACCGTTTGCCTCTCCACCGACACCCACCGGCAGGGTGGCGGGGTGAGAGGCGCAACGGGGCGGGGAGGACAGCAGGGATTTTGTAACGTATGTCTCTGCAACTGTTGCTAAATTCAGAATCGGAAAAATCCACAAATTAGCCGCACCAATTTTTAAGCCGCACGGGTCAAAGTTGAGGAAATAACTATCAATTAAACAGTTGAAAGAAACATCCCACATTTTTTTAAAGAACAGAAAAACTGCGATGCCTGGCTTGTCACTCATTATCTGAAAGGTCAGCCCACTTTGTGAGCCTGGGCGCGCTCTCTCAAAAGGGAATAAATTCAAATAAAAATTAAATTTCACTACGGAAACCCAATTAAAAAGGGACACTAAAAATTATGCCGTCATAAATCTACCTAAATTGTCAGGATTGCAACATTGATTTAAACCTGCTCTACCACACTTGCTCACATCTCATTTCTGCTCTCGCCAGCTATTTCAACCGCCTGATGGTCCCTCTTGGTTTCCCCCTCTTATTCACTGAATACTTGACATGTCATGATGTCAGCTGCTTGTCACTGACCAGCCAAACAAGTAACAGTGACCTGTAGAGTTTAGAGTCCCATCACCGTGGCATAACTCCTGAGTCTGCTCTTTGTCTGCAAAGCTTGTTTCCTACCAGATAGTTATGTTACTGTCCCTTTAAAGTAGGTTGATCATTGTTTCCCTCTAACACAGAGCAAACGAGAAGATATGAGACAATTAAGACCTTGGGAGGAAACCAGAGCAATTGGTAAAATTAAAAGTATCCAATGTTAGTTGATCAGATTCAGAATTGGTCCAGAATCAAAATGAGAATCATAAAGGTTTTTTTGACAAGAATGTTACACGTACAAGGAATTTGACGTGGTGATTGGTGTGCAACAATAAACAATAGTAAAATACATAAACAAACAAACTCACTTCTTTCTACCTCCACACCTCCAGACTAGTGTTTGATTTTCAAACCACAGACTCAAGTGACATCACTTATGTCTGTGGTAATTACCAAAATCTTTGCATCAAAATAAAGATGAGAATCTTCTTCAAAGCAGAGGCCTGAACATGAATCCCTGATCAACAGTCCCTTGTGCGCCATTCGAGCAACAGTTTTTTGGCTTTACAAAGTTGTATTTTTGTATTCCACTGAGGAGCCACCTCTTCAAGGACAGTTTAGGTAAACACAACTAAGTTACTTGTTCTGAGCACCAAAATACTCATGTTAGTCATCTCTCGGTCTTTTGACTTCCTTTCTAATGCTTTCAGATCAGTTTTATATCTTTCAACACCTTCGGTTTACTTCATGAATGAAATGTAGGGCGTCTGCCAATCGGCTTGTAGCTCCGTCACTGAGAGCTAAACACTCAACAAAGTCTCGACTGTTCTCTGTCCTGGCTCCTCGATGGTGGAATGAGCTCCCCATTGACATCAGGACTGCAGAAAGTGACCCTGTCAGGGCTTCCTTTGATTCATTCTTCTATATATTGTGGAATGTTGAGTAATGTATAGTGCATTATCCTGCTTCCTGCACAGGAATCTATCAAAACTATTGATCATCTGACACAAAACATTGACCGTAGTTATTTTTTATGTTATCTTTTAAAACATTCCTGTACCTGCAGCGTTTTGCCTTTTTTTGGCATGCACAAAAAACATAACCTTGCAGACTTCACATGACCAGTATTCTCCAGCGTGCTGGCCAAGCGTGAGAAGTTTTTAGCTTAAGATGCGTGTGTTTGGAAAGAACTTAACAGACGACCTGAAAAAGGAAACCTGGAATATATTGCATGAGTCGTGTGAGAGTTTGTTAACTGATATTTATATATATATTTTGGGATTATTCGTCCACCATGGAAGCGTGCATGAAGAACAACGCTTTTTCTTTACGAATTCAAGGTAACATGGTAAGTAATACATGCTATACAACAGATAATTTGGGGGGAAATACCACAATATTTTTTACCAAATTCCTTGATATATTTTATTTTTATTAATAAAAACCGTAATCCCAAAATTAGGAATAGCGTCTATTCCTAAACGCTCATGCCTTAACCAAATCCAACTGTGTGTGTCTTTTTTCAAACTCTGGAGACACCTCTTCAAGACCTCACAGAGCCACAGGAAAAGAGACTAATGGTAGAGCTGCATGGCAGCGAGGACATGGCTTCCTGCTGGGTTGATACAAACCAGCTCTGCCATTCACCCGGGACACCGGCTCCACCGTCGCAGCTGACATGCGAGTAATTTTAGACCCTTACAGGCAACCCCCCCTCCGGTCTGCAGCCAGTGTTCACCCCTGTTGTTACTACAGTATTCCACCTAATGTTCATTTATACCCACAGACAGCCACACATCTAAGCACACACAGCATGAACACATATGAGCCTCTGCCTTCACACTGCATGTCAAATGTGTGTTGTTCACAGGCCGGTCTCCTGACCTGGAGTTAGGAAAGTCTGTGTGACATTGTTGCAATCAGCCAAATGATGTATTACAATGTATGTTATCACGTTATGCCAGTGGCCATTTCTACGAACTAACCCACAAGGACAGGACAAATGTGACAATGTTGCATTGTAATGTAATTATATGCATGTGGTTTCAAATGAGTTCAGACCAGGCTTTCATCTTTCTAAATGCCTTTTGGGGAAAAAGAACCTGCAGAAGTTAGCAGTGCCTTGTTCTGGTTTCCTCAATAGCTCGAAGCGACATCAGAACTTCATTTCCCCAGTGAGCTTCAGAACGGGACCAGGTGGACTCCAACTGAACTCACTAGTCTCAGCTGTTAGACTTGACATCGCACGAGCTGCTTGGCGGTCAGTTCTTTGTTAAAACCAGGTACCAGGGATCGATGCAGCCTCGTTTCCGTCCAGGGTAGACAGCGTTTCTATATGGCCCGAAAGGGTTTTCTGTTTTGCCGCTTCCCACGCTGAGTGTACAGACTGTACCGTTGCCCCCCTCCTGCAGTCGGTGAAGGCGGTTCACGCGACATGCCACACGGGGAACTACATGTCAACAGTTAGCTCGTGCATTCATTACGCGAGAGCTAAGTGTTCACGCAAGTGTCGCGGATGAGGTGGAGACCGTTGTTTAAAGGAGACTTACCTGAAGAGGAGTCAATAATGTCCTGCTCACTCGAAACCGCTTCTAGAAGTTACATTGGTCCGCGTTGTTGTGCAACAGACAGACCCCCTCCCTCGAGTCTCTCTCTCGCACGCGCTCTCTCGCTCTCTGTCTCTCGCGCGCGCGCGCTCTCTCGCCCTGTATCTTTGTGGTTGGTGGCGCTGCTGCCACGCAGGCTGCTCAACGGAGACTTGCTTTCTACCAACGTGACTGAATAAAAGAATGGCGAGGTTGTTGTTGTCTTATAAGAGTGTATTCACAGGAGGAAAACGTCAGGTAGCCATGTGGTTAAAGTTATACATATCCTCACTTTAATTTAGATTTACAATTGGTTAAGTACAGAATGTTCTTTTGTGACAAGTTGCCCACCAAGTAAGTTGCCACATTGGCTAAGTTGTCATGTCTCTAATCTCTAATGTCAATTCCCTATCTCCCACTCAGATCTTAATAAATCCATATCTGGCATGAAGAGATGATATCTGGCAACCTGCGACATGAACCCCATCCCTTACACGAGTCACGGCCTGTCTCCTTACCTTATCTCTAAGGCTGAGCCCTACAGAGGAAACTCGTCTCCTTACCTTATCTCTAAGGCTGAGCCCTACAGAGGAAACTCATCTCCTTACCCTATCTCTAAGGCTGAGCCCTACAGAGGAAACTCATCTCCTTACCCTATCTCTAAGGCTGAGCCCTACAGAGGAAACTCATCTCCTTACCCTATCTCTAAGGCTGAGCCCTACAGAGGAAACTCATCTCCTTATCTTATCTCTAAGGCTGAGCCCTACAGAGGAAACTCATCTCCTTACCTTATCTCTAACGCTGAGCCCTACAGAGGAAACTCATCTCCTTACCTTATCTCTAAGGCTGAGCCCTACAGAGGAAACTCATCTCCTTACCTTATCTCTAAGGCTGAGCCGTACAGAGGAAACTCATCTCCTTACCCTTCACTGTGTCACAGTTCTGACCCTGAAGTACGAGCCTTGTGGGCTTGATTTGTTGCATTGGATACACTTCACCCATTTTGTCATGTGAAGATCGCAAAATCCCGAAAGCACTAAAAGATATTAGTTTACTTGTATGTATAAAATGCTGCTCCCCTTGCAGGATTAATGAAGTATATATCTATCTCCATACACCTATAACCAAAGCAGTAATACATTATGTCATTGTGTTACTTATTGATGAAATTATAATGAAAATAAATAAATGATCCCTGGGGGTGCCCCGGGCTCTACTTTACTATTGTAGGCTTCGGGTCGAGTAAACAAGGCAACTTTAACTATATATATATATATATATATATATATATAATCTCTTCATATATATGAAACATCTTATCACACGATACAACTGTCGTCTACGATACTCATTGTGGAAGCTGTGATCGCGCCCCGTGACGGACTTCTCCAAAATAACTACAAGCCCCACAATGCAGCGCGGCGCAGAGCGTGATCTACGCGTGTGTCGTAGACGGACCATGGCGTTGCACAGCGCTGTGTGACAGGTTAGCATCTGGAAAAACACCTCGGGACCATACGCGTCCGTGCACCGCGAGCCGCTGCCGACAACGACGGCGGTGCGAGCAACGAGGATGGGGTCCCGAATCAAGTAAGCGCGTCAGTCCGCCGGTCGGCCGGGAGCTGCTGTTGTTCCGCTGCGGTGTTAGCTTTGTTACAGCGAGTCATTGGGCAGAGAGCCCCGTGCGAGGCCCTGACTTGTTGCGACACGGGCTAAAAACAGTGGCGCTGCTCCACTTAACGGAGCGGAACAACAAAGCACGCCAAGTGTCTCCCGAGGGGTTTCAGGGCTGCTGCTCTTCACGAGACGTTAGCTCGGTGCTAACACGGCTTTCTGCTCAAAGACGCCTTTCCGTGAGCGACGAGCGTGTTTCTGGAGGCTGGAGCTCATGTAAACACGGCGGCTGGGCGCTAGTGTCAGGACCAAAGTGAAGAAGAGGAGCCGCGCGGTCGTCTCCTAGCGTCATGTCACAGTGGAGACTGTCGCGGGGCTGATACCGGTCTACCGGTACCTGGTGTATGAATCCAGTAATACACTGTGGTGCAGTTTACAGTAAACTACGGGAAAACGGCCAAACTACTACTGTTCAATACAGTGTATGACCTTTATATATACACACGCACACACGCACGCACGCACACTAAGAGAGATACAACTATCAGACACACAGTAGCTCTTTCTTTCCTCATAAACAATATAATGTCACTGTCCCGGGGGCCGTCTGGTCATCCTTGTATCTTGTATTTAATGGGAAACGAATTTATGAGTGATTATGATTGGCGGTAAATGAGTGTCACATCTTTACCTCGAATATAATCCGGTAAATATCTTTTTGGGCTTTCTCATTCAGCAGCAGAGGCCACAGTTCAAGCAATCTGACACACGTTTTTTAGAATGGCTTGTCAGCAGGATGTTCAGGGAGTGGCTGATGTCCCAACCCACCCCCACCCACTGGGAACAATGTGTCTGTTTTTTGGTGATCAAGCAATAAGCCAACATTGTATTCTTAAGAATCAGCATACAGATTATTGGATGTCTCAGAGACATCCTCGGACCCAGCGCCACCTCTTAGGCAGCTGGCTTAGTTGAGTAGGCGCTGCCACTCATGTCTTTTGGGTTGTTTCTGCTGGGTTAGGGTTAGGAAGCTTAACAACACAGGGAGCTGTTTCTGTTCCATAATGACACATAGTTGGGGTTTGAGGCTGATTCTCTTATAGTTTAGTCTTTTTGTGTGTGGGGGGACGACTCAGTATTTCAACACCATAATATATTTCTGGTGTGTGAAATAACATAATGTTGTTCTTACAATATTGTTATTATAAACTCTATTTCTAAAATCCTGGCTACAGCAAGTTGTGTTGTCCATTCATTAGATCTGGTGTGACCTGTTTCCTAAATTCAACCTCCGTCCCTTACTCCGGTTAGATGAAGCCACTCGTGTTTTATTAAAAGACAGCTTGGCACTAAAGCAGTATTCTTCCTCATCTGCTTCTCTTCAGCCTACTAGCACTCAGTCCGGTGGAGATGGCTGAGCAGGGCTGTGGTGCTGAAAGGACAGCGGCAGGCCGGTCCCATACGCAACTGGAACTAAATGTTTGTAAAATACGTTCAAGATGAATGCAGCCTGCTGACTTCAGAAAAACAAAAATAAATGCATCAAGACTGTATGGAAAAGATGACGGATTCACTTGATCTGCAAAAAGATAAGGGTGGTAACATCTGGACGAAATCTCATCGTTCCAACAATCCAACTTCTGGTGCAGATTGAATTGGTGGTCGCCGACATGGTGATCAATCCTGTCGCTCTTATGTTATGAATTTAATTCACCAACTGTGTGTAAAGTAACATCAGATAGACTGATATACAGTACACAGGCTATCACACTGCCCAAAGCTTTGACTGAATAACGTGTAAAGACCCAGCGTGTAAACCTGTTAACACAGCGGACCTGGAGCCATAAAGCTTAGGACATGGATGGACCTGTATTTGTATAGCGGAAAAGTGTATTCAATTGAAACCTTTTTTTTAAAGTAGCCGTTTGGAGACAATGTTTCCAACGTTGCTGTCTACTAGAGACGCGGGATTAGTGATGAGAGCCCACCATGCAAGATGCGTTGAGGTCGGATGGCAGCGAACTGCCTTAAGGAGACAAATATGTCCTAATTCCCAATGGTAACTTGGAGAGGTGTATGAAGTGAAATGAAGGTTCAGTATATCCTGTCACATTGTGTTCTTAGAACATCAAGTCGCTGGTCATGAACCTGCCTGAGGAGTAAAATTTGATTAATATTCATCTTCCGCTGGTTCATATTCCACCGTCTGGACTACACTGGTTAGTGGTCACAGATTGGTCCAAAGGGAGCTCCATCATATTGGCTGGCATTTATTAGGACACCTGCATCACAAGCAGTCATCAGTTAACTAGCGTCCCCAACAAACACAACTTTACGTTGAATTCAATAAAAACGTAATCAAAAGAAGGAAAAATTAAACACTTTTCCGTCAAAGTAAATATTTCAAGAGATTAGCATTGTTTGTTTTGAAGATGACACTAACCGTTTGAGTACAGCTTCTTTTATTCCAAACAGTAAGCTCTGGAATAAACTCCCTGTATTATGTGGTAAATATGCTTACTTTGTACATAACACTATGAGCACAATGCTAATAATGAATTCTGTGTTCCAGGGAGAGCCCCGAGTCCACGTTTGAGGTGTTTCTGGAGGTAGCCCATCCAGGCACACACAGCTCCAGTGAGTACCTGAATGCTTGTTGCTGATATTAGGTATTAATGAGAGACATCCGGCTCCACACGTGCAGACATGTTAGCACAGATTATTCCCGCAAAAGGCCCATTGTCCTGCAAAACAAATTAAAAATAAATCTTTTGGGATGTAACTTTAATTTTTGAGTATAAGTTGACCTCTTTGAACCCCAGATAAGTATTCAATCAAAACAGTTTGAGCAGATTAAAGGGAAAAAAATAAATCTTTGGTGGATTTGCTTGTAATTCACACACATTCAAACTTTCACTGATTGTTATGGGGTCATAAGTCAAAAAAGGTTGTTTTTGAGCTAAATGATGGCTTGTATAAAATGTTGATGTATCTCGTCTTTAAAGATACAATTTAATCTGCAATATGTGACCAATTTCCTGGATACTGAGGAGAGACGTCGGCTGTATTTCTAAGAATCTCTTCCTGTTGGAGTCTCGTGCCTCTCATCATTTCCTGTTCAATACTTCCTTGACAAACAAAGCCTCTTTCTGACTTGCTCCGCTGTTCTTAAATGCAGATTGCAGTTTGTTTGAGATCGGCTTCACAGAACAGCGTCACGGGTCCAATCAGGTCACGACCACGTTAAACCACCAGTCAGCATCTCCTGTTCCTTGCAATTCTAAAACCTTTCTGCAGCCCTTCTCATGCTTTAGTTCACCGGCTGGAGAGAGCGTGCAACAGCATTTTCTTTTCATTTTACTGGCTGAGCTCATTAGATTATAGACAATTATCTTTATCGTACACCGAGCTAAGAGCCACCGTTAATGCAAACAGCAACATGCAAAAGTGAGGTCCAACACCGATGCTTAAGCCATGAGGTCTGGCTCGCAGTCGCCAGTCCACTCCTACCCTGAATTCTGTCGGACGGGGTTGAGGTCTGGGCTCTGTGAAGGCCAGTCAAGTTCTTCTACAGCGGACTGGGAAAACCCTTTTCCTCATGGACCGGGCTTTGTGGACGGGGGGAACAAGAGTCGCCACACATTGCGACGCGTTGTGTTCACTTGTCCACGGTCGTTTCATGTCTGTCCATGTCTAACAGGGCCGGAGGTGCGGAGGCAGTTCCCTGAAGACTACACAGACCAGGTTTGACAGACGTAATATACTGTCCTTCCTTTTGCTTTCTGTCTCAGTTAGTCGTCGGTTTCTTTTTCACCAGTAGTTCTTTCTCTTTTCTTCTTCTCGTATGTTGTGCGCCGGCTGAACTCGAATCAATGCACGCACCATTGTTGTGTACCGCATTTTATTCATGTCACAGATGGAAACCCATCTTTCTTAGGTTACTTTGTCCATGTGTGCTTTGCCCTTTATCCACACTGCATCCTTCCCATCAGCCCCTCACAATTCTCTGCTTTTAACACAATGGAACATTATTATTTCATATTGATGATAATCCATGTAACACAACTCTCTATCTGTCGTCTGGGTCCTACAGGAGACTCTTCAGACTGTGCCCAAGTTCTGCTTCCCCTTCAACATGGACAGGTACACACATACACATACACACATTTTGACATACAGGAGTGGACATACTGCCCATTTTGTTGACCAAGAAATACCAGATCCAGAGAGTAGGGTTTGTGGACCTGGTGCAGGTCCTCTTAAAATAGAGCACGCCTACTGCAGATGGGTAGGGAGACTGGAGGCCGCTAGCTCTAACCCGGTTGGATGGGATGATGGAGGGTTGTCTCTTTTCTTTCTTGTACAATTAGGTTTTGTGGTTGTTTATTTGTTGGTTTTTGACTTCTCAGTATTTGTATGCCTCAGCGTTAGTGACAGCCATGGCCGGAGGCATTATGTTTTCGGGTTGTCAATCCATATGTCCTTTCCATGCTCGTGAACATCTGGAGGGAATTTCATTACATCTGGCATGAATGTCCACTTTGACTCAAGGATGACCTGTTTAGAAGGTTTGCCATAACCAGGTAGCAACCTCAACTCCTCTGGTTGTATAGAAGTCTATGCTTCATGTGTTAAAGCTGCATTCTCTCTCCTGACCACCAGGGGGTGACTCCTCTGGTTGTATAGAAGTCTATATAAATGACTCTACTTCTCTCTTGATGTATTCCCTCAGTAAACATGAGTTTATGTCTCAATCTCTAGTTTCAAGTCTTCTTCAATACAGCATGATGTTCATTTAGTGAATGATGGTTCAATTTAGCAGAAAGACAACATGGCAACACGCCCACAGTAGAAATGGCGACTGCCAAATTGCAAAACTCAAGGCTTCAAAATGGCAGCCCACAAACCAATGATTGACGTCAGCATAACTGTTTTTACTTCTTATACAGTTAAAGAGCTAATTATAACAATTTAACACAGATGTGTAGGATAAAGTGATGAGACGATGACATGTTGGACAGACATGGATGTAAAGTTGCAAACTGCAACATAACTGGCTGGTTGAGGCACACAAACATGTTTTTTAATTCTAATTCTCTGTCCCTAACCTCTCACCCTGCAGCCTGACAGTGAACCAGGTCGGCCAGAACTTCACATTCGTGTTGACCGACATCGAGAGCAAACAGAGATTCGGCTTCTGTCGCCTCTCCTCAGGAGCCCGAACCTGCTACTGCATTGTCAGGTGTGTGTGTGTGTGTGTGGGGGGGAATTTATTGGTGTGTATTTTAAATATTTAAAACGGATACAAATTAATTAGAACAATCGGTCTGGATGTTGATTGAAGAATGGAAAGCATTTAAACTATCGTACACATACGGCGAGGCTGATTCTGTTGTGGTCCTCTCAGCTACCTGCCCTGGTTCGAAGTCTTCTACAAGCTGCTTAATATCCTCGCTGATTACACCATCAAAGGCCAGGTGAGTCCTGACGGCCGGCTCATCTTGTTATGGGGACATTGCGTTAATTCAGATTTCTGGACTTCTTCACTGAAAGTGTCAGCTGTCATCAGTGTTTAGCTTTTGAGCTAAACACTGACATTTTTCACCCAGAAAAATGTCAGCTGAAAAGACACTTTGGAAGTACGAGTGTAGAGAGGCAGAGAGCGCGTCTGTAACCATCACTGTGTATATAATGAAGCAATAGCTTCGGCCTAGCTGTGACATAACAACACCGAACCACGGTTATACGTTATAAAGCTCTTTAATAAGATGATATAAGAGCTGCTGGGTTATTGACACAATATCATCATATGTGTATTATTATGATATCAATATTTTATGTTTAAATGGCATGTTATCGTCAACACTGGTATATTGTGACACCTCTAATGTGGACAAATCCAGATTCCTCACATGACTCCAACGATCTCATCTGACTTTGCAGCTGTGTGTCTGTGTTTCTTGCGCGATACAATAAATGTATTTCCTCCGTGGCCTTTTGGTGGCTTTTGAATCCTCCGAATGTTTCAGGAAAGCCAATGGCAAGAGTTCCTGGTGTCCCTACACACGCTCCCCATCCCGGAGCCCGGGGTCCCCGTTCATCTCGGTGTGGTGAGTGCGACTTCCTCACATCACATCCGACTGAGCGCGGTTCACGCCGCAACTTGTGCTTTGCATTTATCTGGCTCTGACTCCTGTGTTCTGTTTGCTCCAGCATTCCTTCTTCACGGTGCCGGACACAAGGGAACTCCCCAGCATACCTGAGAACGTGAGTGTTGCCCCTCCCCCCCCCCCATCCCAGTCAAACCCTCTTATATTTGACTAAGGAGAAACTCGCTGTTAATACAATTGATTTGTATCCGTGTGAACAGTGAGCTGTTGGCTCCAACAAAGTGGTGGGTTTTATGTGGTCAAAGTCCTGGAAGGTGGAGGAGGTTTAACATGGTGCCTGGTTTAGAGGAAACGCTCATTTCAAAGTCAGATCATTTAGTATGGCCTCGTGCTCATGGCTGTTAAATGAGTTATGAGAGCATTTTTATGGCTCTAAGATCAATACTGCCTTAACGCAGTTTTGTTTTGAGGGAAGCTTTCCCTGTATTCACTGCAGGATACATCTGGCATATTTTGTTAGTCTGGTACACTAATCTGAAACAGCCGATATATATCATACTTGCTTCCATTGCCAATATTATATCCAGGAAGTTTGTGCAATATGGACTTGCTAAACCAGCGACTAGTGGTTTTTAAATTTATTTTCCTAGGCAACCACTGAATCAGTTAGTGTTAGCTTAGCAAAAGCATGAAAGTCTTATTCTGTTTACTTTGCACCCGCCCAGATTTCAATAATGTATTGCTGTTTATTTAGGTTGTCAACTGAAAAAGCTCCTGAATGCTAAAGTTTAATGACGTGAGCCAAAGTTGATAACAACTCTGGTCTTTACCCTCACAACTAACTCTCCCATTTGTTTTTCTCTTGTTGTGTTTGACCCTTGCAGAGAAACCTAACAGAGTACTTTGTAGCAGTAGATGTCAATAACATGCTTCATCTGTACGCTAGTATGCTTTATGAACGTCGAGTCCTCATCTGCTGTAGCAAGCTAAGCACTGTAAGTAGAGTCCACTCTCTGTTCCTTCTCTCTTCTACACCACTGCCCTTAAATCTCTCAGTAATGAGTAGATCTGTTTATAGAAAATAGTTTCTTTATAATGTCATTTTGATACTTTCAAATGAAGGGTTGCTAATTGGAGTTGTCGCAGTGTGTGTGGGCTGGTTCAGTTTCTTTTCCCTGACATTGAATGCACAATATGAATCACTGCAAGTGAAACACTGCATTGGAAATTGTATTGAATGTGGGTTTTAATAAGCAAAACCAGACAATTAAGTCTCCTGCATATCGGTTCACGGCAATCATCTCTGTGTTTTTACTGTGATGGAAAACTCTCATGGAGAGCGAGGAAAACAAACAAATGTGTAATCTGCACGCACACAAATTAAGTGTTTCATGTTCCCATGTATGAATGTGCAGTTTGCTGTATTGAAAAAGTTTAAGCTCAAGATAACACAAAGTATATCCACAAAGCTCTGCCTTAAATGGGAACCACACCCATTTTCAAAATGCACACAACTTATTGGTAAACAAACAACGTCAAGTATCATCCATGACTAGGTAACACTAGTAGTTAATATACAGGTGATCATCATGGGGAGAAGCGTTCATGTTGTGTTTTGCTAACGAAGAAGAATACATTTCCTCCTCTCCATGACACATGCTGGGCTCCATAGTTTGCCATCATTACGTTTGATATAATTGGAATGAATTATTGATCCTTAAGATTGGATGCGATCCTAAACGATTACATACACACTTGCGTATTTTTATGAGAACATTTGATTTTTGAATTCCTGAACTGCGTTTGAAACTTGAAACATGGTGCACATGGTGATGTGACGTCATGCGTTTGTCCCCAGTTAACGGCTTGCGTCCATGGGTCTACGGCCATGTTGTATCCCATGCACTGGCAACATGTTTACATTCCTGTCCTGCCTCAGCATCTATTGGACTACTGCTGGTGAGTACGCAGGCCTCCATTTGCACTGCAAACCTGTCCCTCTGTTGGGCTTCAGTCTCCAGGCTGGAGCACTGTGTGACCAGGGTTTAGCATCTGCCAGACAAAGCTTGACATGCTCAGTAGAATACTCAGTGGCCGCTGTGTTTGACTTCCAGAACTCAGTTGTTCTCTCAGGAATACATGTTTAACAAAACTGGCTCTTTTTTCGTCAGTGCCCCAATGCCCTACCTCATCGGAGTGCACTCCAGTCTGATGGAGGTATGCGTTTATGACTTTGTAACTTTAAATTGTATAATATCCACCTTTTTACAAGCTCAGGCTTTGTGCTTTCAGTTGACTCTTATTTCTGTTGCATGTAGAAAGTTCGCGGGATGGCTCTGGATGATGTGGTGGTCCTGAACGTGGACACAAACACCCTGGAAACGCCCTACGATGACCTCCAAAGCCTGCCCAGCGACGTGGTGAGGAGCCGCTGCACATGGCGCGATGCGTCTTTTTGGACGTGGACGTCGGTATTCGGTTAAAACTGTCGTAACGAACACGGCTTCCCGTCCCGCAGGTCTCATCTCTAAAGAGTCGTTTGAGGAAGGTTTCAACAACGACCGGGGACGGTGTGGCCCGAGCCTTCCTCCGGAGCCAGGCGGCTCTGTTCGGCAGCTACAGAAACGCTCTGCAGATTGAGTCGGTGAGTAGATCCTGCAGACCAGAGACATGAGGGATGAGCGAGGAAGTGGGTCACATGGGTATGAATGTCTTGACGACCACAACATCACAACCAGAGAGATGTGCTACGAAGGGACATTGGTGGGTCAGCAAAGTCTGTCTACCTGAAAGTCAGAGTTTTTCCAATTGAAATTGGCAAAAAAACAAAAAAAAAACATCTTTCACTAATTAAGTCCTCTGGAAATGGCATCGGCGTTCTTTCTAGGTCTCGTTGACCTCAGTGACAGACGGCTGCCTCGTAAGTGTCTTTTCAGAGCGACGCTGAACCCAAAGTTACTCCTCAGACGCTTTACAGCGGCCTGTATGTACGTATGCAGTCCCGTCGGCCATCGTCTGACTTCAGATGTCTCTTGGGTTTCAGTGTATTCAACCATTAACTGTTTATAAGGAGTGGACGTAGTCATGGTGACGGCACTCATTGTTCTGTGGACTATTGTGGACCGATTTCGGCATCTTGGATTGCGGCCATCGCCATGTTTTTTTTTGGCAACCAGTGAATGGAATTTACCACATTTGGAATGCGGAGGAGTGACGTAGGGACGCCGTATGCGGCTCTGGTAGCGGCAGCCATCTGTCAACAGGAAGGCCGCAGCGTGATGTTCATTTAGTAAAGTATGAGTCAAACAGACCATAAAGGGTATGCTTTTGGGTGGGGTTACTGTGATTGCTAGGTATCTACCAGAGACGTTCACGGCATCTCTACGTGACTCCTCCTCCGTAACCTCCGTTCACCGGGTGCAGATGTGGACGCCGTAATCCAAGATGACAACCCGAACTTGAGGCTTCATAACAACAGTCCCCAAACCAATGGGTGACATCACGATGACTACGTCCACTTCTGCAGTCTATGCTTGGTCCTCTTGACTGAAGTAGGCTTCTGTGTCAGGGCTCCTGGACACAGAATATACAATGTTGATTGTGATTATGTTTGAGTTGTACAGAGAACACAGCTGGAGTGTTTTCTGCCTTTTTAGGGAGAGCCAATAACGTTTAATGAGGAAACCTTCGTGACTCATCGGTCCAGTGCCACGAGACAGTTCCTCCAGAACGCCATCCAGCTGCAGCTCTTCAAACAGGTACGCATACACCTACACACACCTCTCTATTTCACCCCCTCCTCTTACATTCTTAATACATGCTGCGCTTCTACTTGCAGTTCATTGACGGCCGGTTGGACCTGTTGAACTCGGGAGAGGGTTTCAGTGACATCTTTGAGGAGGAGATCAGTATGGGCGAATATGCAGGTCAATCAGACGTGATGTGTTAGTGTATCACTTTCTTAAGCAGGTCTGTTGACATGGGAGTGGAATGAACATTTACGTATCCATTTAAGGATCCCTCAAACCGGGAGGAGACATGAGGAAATACAGATCATGAAAAGACCAGACACTTTCCCCCACATAAAACCAATTGGAATTGGTAAAACAGTTATTTTATTAAAAAAGGAACTTATTTTGTCACAAGGTAAGAGCGGGCCGGTGGGTGCTGATAAACATAAATCAATACAACCAAGAGAGAGCAAAGATAGGAGCTTTAATCATTTTTCTAAAGTAAACAACATTCTTCTTTTGGTGAGAACTAAAAACCAACTAAAACAGCACCCCTGCTCCTCGTGTGTCTAAACAGTTTGTGAGCAATCCGTATCAAAACATGCTCACCTGGCTCAGTCTTCAGATAGTGTCTTAATTCTAGACCTCTGCTGCTCAAACCTGCAGTCATTATTTACGAATATTGTTCTTTACCATGCTTGTATTGTCAATATGAGAGCAGGACGAGGATTTTTTTCTTTCTTGAAAATAAATAAATGTCTAAAAATAACGCATGATAATTAATCTTAATATATGATGAATAATGTGGGATTACTATTCCATATTTCATGGGCTTTTGGGGGGTAATTCACAATTGTTTTAATAATCCCACTGCATTCCAGTACTTTTTGGGATGTTTATTACCATGGCATTGGTCGAAGCTTCAAAGAATTCGAGTCAGCCTTACTTTTTTCAAAGAGTGTAGATTTCCAAGACCTTCTCAGCAATTACCCAGCATGCCCACTACTTGTCGTTGACCTTTTATTGTTGTGATCCCACCACAGGCAGTGACAAGACCTACCATCAGTGGCTATTCACTGTGAAGGTGAGCTAGTCTGGATGCTTCTACCCACGCTGACAGAGCATTGCTCTAAAGAAATGATATTTAATGGTATTTCTCATGGCCATCTGCCTCGCTAACAGTGGGTCAATGCACACTGTATGTCTGTCCATATATCCATCCAACATCTAAGTCATCTGATAAACATAGTTATGCACAGAAACCTTGCACACTTAGTCCATTGCCTTTTATTATTCTTTGGTTTGTACTTGGAGATGAAATAATGATGTTTTTTGTAAGGCTTTAGACCTTTACTTATGCCATATATACTGTAACAGATGTTGGTTGGATGTGTTTGTCACTAACAGATGTTCTGAGGGTGGTACAGTAATGTGTGTCTAACAGGTGCCGTGTCAATGTTTTCTGACAGAAAGGAGGCGGGGCTATCTTCAACACAGTGAAGACCAAGGCAAACCCAGCCATGAAGACCGTTTACAAGTTTGTAAGCACGTCTCCGTCTTCTGTTATAGAAAATGAATTGTTAGTTAGAAACAAGAATGAAAAGGATCTGTCTGTGTTTGTTCGACAGGCAAAGGACCATGCAAAAATGCGTATCAAGGAAGTCAAGAGCCGGCTTAAGCAGAAGGTATGTAGCTCTAAACGGCTGAAGAACATTCTGGATCATTCTTTGCTGTTCCTGTAAACACTCTTGAGTTCCAGTATTAAAGGTGGTGACAGTTGTTGGTGAGTCCCCCACAAAAAATACTTTAAATACTACTCTGACTTACCTTCACTGAAACCCACCACCCGAGCCACAGCATGCAACCTCCCTCCCCCTCCAGTGCCATCACTCCTTTCTCCCGTGTCGACCTCCACCTCCCTGTGTCCCCCCTCTGCAGGAGCAGGCAGAAAACGGCTTCTCCACAGCAGGGTCAGCAGTCATCGACGACGACAACACAGCAGGGTTCACCTCCTCCACCAGTGCAGTCAGCAGGGAGGGGCCACTGCGGACCTTGGATGACCGGCCAATCACTGTGCATTTTGGACAGGTGGGCAGAAATGTGGCGGCTGGGTGCGTTTATAAGGAATTCCACAGAGCTGGAACGTATGAACGCACTGGTCGATCACGGTTGGGTGGTACAATTATATTTATTTGTCTGATTATTCTATACTATTTATGCCTTTTTTCATTCCGATAATGCTTTAAGTTTGTAAAAGGGTAGTATAATGCTGTGAGCCCTGTTTAAGCTGTATTTGTTTACATTCTGGTTAACTGAGATGATTTTGCTTAAAATCGTAATGACAATCAAATTTTGGAGTTATAACGATTCATATTTTTTAATATAATTTCTAAGTTGATGAATGGAGATTTAATTGCGATACTATATCATCGGCCGTGTTTCTATGCAGCTGTCAAGTAATGTGCCAGAAAAAGAGAAAAGGTTTCCATCAACTGGTTTGGAGCGAATAAACTGTATTTAAACTTTATTTCTGTGTTCATTCTTTGCACTGTGCCAATTGAACAGTTTTGGTTTGTCAATAACCGTTGTAACCGTAGAATGCACTTATTGTAAGTCGCTTTGGATAAAAGCATCAGCTAAATGACATGTAATGTAATGTAATGTCAATTGGAAGTTTTCCCACAATGTTATTTTTCTTTTGCCACAATGCGTCTCCAGACGTTGCAGTATATGTATTCCTGTGGGTCTCTTGATGAGAATGTAGGTATGCTAAACAGTTGCGTTCCCTTTCATCGTATCTATTGTGTCCCTTCCTCAGGCTCGACCACCAGTGCTACTGAAGAGACCAAGCAGCAATGTGAGTCTGGAAAGCAGCATTGACCAGTAAGCCTACCTCCATTATATACAATATATCCCACTGTCCAAGATGCAATTACATTTGAATATGAAGATAACAATGGTTGGAATCGGAGATAAAAGGGTAAACAATAACAAACCGTAGATAGGATCCTTTGAGTTAGTAGAGGTGAGCAACATTAGAAGCACGCTGACCTTCCGAACATAATCCATCCATTTTCATCCGCTTATCCGGGGTCGGGTCTTGGTGGCAGCAGGTCCAGCAGGCTGACCCAGACTTCTCTCTCACCCGCAACATCTACCAGCTCATTCTGGGGGATCCCGAGGCGTTCAGGCCAGCTGGGAGATATAATCCCTCCAGCGTGTCCTGGGTCTTCCCCGGGGCCTCCTACCAGTTGGACTGCTGCAGCCGCACCGATACGCCTGTTGATCTCCCGCTCCATTTTACCCTCACTCGTGAACAAGACCCCGAGATACTTGAACTCCTTGAATTTGATAACTGATGAGCAAACCTTAAACTAAATAACATGTTCTCACTTATGAGAAGAGTTATGCGTATCTGAAATGCAGCTTGTACGGGAAGTAGCCAACATTGGAGTGACAAGCTTCATCACTGTTGAAAGATATCGGAGGCGGTTAATAAGCAGCATCTACTGTGTTGCAGCTCTGTGCTGTTACAGGTGGGCAGACAGAATCCGACTCCGTCACACAGACAGTCAAAGTGTTTGGATTTCTTTCAGCAAGTACATTGATTCCGTTGTGGTCGAATTTCTCTTCCAACTAGCGGCACAGCTTCCTGTAGCCTCGTTCAAATGAAGTGGAATGAATGAAGGGTAACATGGTGCTCCTAGGGCGGCACGGTGGTGGTAGCACTGTCGCCTCACAGCAGGAGGGTTGCATCCTGATCCTGTGCGGTTCTGTGTGGGTTCCCTCCGGGGGAGGCGCAGCTTAAGGCTCTAAATTGTGCCCGATGATAAACTGGCGACCTGTCCAGGTTCACCTGCCTTCGCCCAATGTCAGCTGGGCTCCAGCGCCCCGTGACCCTGATTAGGATAAGCGGTTTGGATGATGGGATGCTGCTCCTAATGCACTGTATGTTATTGACAATCAAAACTGAAACTCATCCTAAACTGTCCTTTTTCTTGATTTTCCTCCTCTGTCCTGATCCTTTGTCATGCTCCTTACTAACTTGTATGTAACGAGCTGTGCATTTCCTGTTGTCTTCCTTCTCTTCACCGTAGCTCTATCCGTCCTACTCGCCACTACACCGTCTTTCTCTCTGAGGATTCGTCTGGAGACGAGCTCCAGTACGCCGATGACTCCATCTCTGGGTTTCCTGACAGCTTTCTATTCTCCGTCCCTTTCGAGTGGTCTCCACTGTACGCATCTCTCTAATTGGCTTTGCACTGTTGACTAATTATTAAGCTTTTCTCAGCTCTTCTCTTTGCTTTCTAATGAAATGTGTGCGCCTGTGTTTTAAAGCTTTATGTGCAGGACGTACGTCATCGCAAAGGAGTAGAATTATGATTTACATAAGACACTGGATAATTAGCTATTGCTTGAGTTGAGCATGCTTTTGTGTTTGTGATGGAAGTAGTCATTAGGCAAAAAACAAACCTGACTCCAACCTCTCAATTTTATACAAAGCCTACTGTATCGTAGTTAATCTACATGCAAATGACTGGAAGCACAGCATCAACCATCGGTATGAATTAGCAGAGATGGTTTAGGTTCCTCCCATAACCTGTAATAAGTCCAGAGACTTTCAGTACATCTCCATGGTTCCCCTTTTAGGTGGACATTGAAACCACTCGTACCGCTCATCCCCAAGCCCATTAATTCCTACTGAAGCTTTATACATACTTAGTGTGGTAGTTATTCGGCTCCAAATAAACCACAGTACCCATGTTCACTATAATTAAATTATGGATTTGTTGGCAGTAAGAGACAATAAGTAGGAGGGGGTGTAGGTATAAGCATGGCATTCATCGTAGACTCTGAAGAGTAAAATGTAGGTGAATCTTTATTTGGGGTCAACCCTTTTCCAGGTTGGGTACAGTGTAGCCATAATAATAATAAAAGAGAGGAATAATCCTAAATGAAACCCTGTCCCTGCAGGCCACAGCCGTACCGCTCCCTGAAGGAGGTTGAGTTGATAGAAGGGGTCGATCCTGGTTTTGGGGCAGAGAGTCACACGGCCCCTCCCAGTCCGGTGAACGAGAAGTTCTCCAATGTCAACCTGCTGGGCGACCTCTTCGGCTGCCAGGACGAGCCCGACAGCCAACCAATCACCTTGGCTAAAAGTCTAGAGGACCTGAGGACTCCCAAAGACACGGAGGAGCTGCAAGCCAAGTTCACCTACCAGGTCAGAGGTCCAAATGCTCTGTAGCCAGAGGTTCTTCAATTGTTTCCAAAAAGACATTAGATCCGGATTCTGGATTTGGTCACAGACTAAAACCACCACGACAAAAAGCTTGTCAACAAATGCCCAGATGTTCATGCAATGTGTTGAGGATGATTCCTAGGAATTCTTGTTGACCTCAACCTTCATCTAGCACCACTGTCACTGGGAAATGTAGGAAAAGACGCATGAATTAGGAAATGGTTATCAGTAATATAAGTTGTAAGAACATAAAATTGACCGGGCTGATTTTGTAAACCCCTGGTGTGATCCTCTAAAAGTCTGAATTACTTGTTTTTGCAGCGGATGGACCTGAGTGTTGGGGAACACTCGCGAACGCTTCCCGGCCTCAAGCTACCCAACCCGTACAACAAGCTGTGGAGCGTCGGGCCGGGCGACGCGGCCTTACCCGCCTGCGACAGACCTCCCGTGCCGCTGGAAGCCCCCTCTCCGAGCATCGAGGGCACCGGCCCCGACACTCTGGACCCTTCCTCCCACGGTTACATTACCATTCCACGTCCCCACGGAAGGAAGACGCCCGAGCTCGGCACTGTGCTGGCACCCCCCGCCTCACAGCTGCGCTCTAAACCGGCTGGAGGCGGCGAAGGGGGGGGTACGTCAGGGGGACAGGAGTTTAGACAAGCCCTGAGCATGACCACAGATGGAGACCTGCTGAAGCCCACCAAGGCTGCTGAGGACAGTTTAGATCTGATGAGCCTTCTAGACCCCCTTAACAGCTCAGCACCCACCAGTTCGTTGAGTGACGGGGTAGACATTGGCACGCCGTCATCTTCCTGCAAACCAACTCTACCACCCAGATCCTACCCACAGGGCTTGCCTCCTTTCTCACTGCATTCTCACATGTCACTCAACCCTTTTGCCCAGTCTCTGCATCACACCTCCCCTCACATGCGTTACTCACCGACTGTAAGTGGGAATCCCTTCAGTGTGGTCTACGGGCCTCCACCTGGCTCTTACTCACACGCTCCAGCCCAGCCACAGTCCTTTTCCACACTACCAGGTCTCTACAGACAACATTCACCTGGCAGCTCGACTCTGCCGGCCAGCTATGGACTGCTCCAGTCAGCCTTCCCCTCCTCCGTCGCCCCCCTGCCTCACTTCTCCGCCAGCAATCACGCCCTCTCCAGTCTTGCGGACTCCCCGTCTGTCCCCAGCACAGCCGCGAACGCACTGGCAAAGCCGCTCCGTGCTGAGGGAGACCGCCAGAAGACTCAGGATCCTTTCGGGGATCTGCTGACTATGGCAAAGTCGCCTACACCCCCCAAAAAGAAGGTGGAGGACCTTCGGAGGAGGTGGGAAACATTTGACTGAAACCTGTGAATATGTTCCGAGGTGCCCATTTCTGTCACTACCCAAACTGCCCTTACGACTGTCAGGACCTTCTTTTGCATTTCATGGCGCATTAGATCTAATTCATGCTACGCTGCTTATCCAACTCACAAACGCAGAATCAAAGCTTAACACTAAATTTAAGTTAATTAGCTGCTTAGGCTTACAGTATTCCTCCTGCACATTACAGTTAATACAAGGAACTTTGCAGGATGATTAGAGCGTTCTATATAGATGGGCTTAATGCCTTCATGCCATTGACGTCAGATGAAACATTGTACAGCATGCAGGTTCACTAGCAGCTCAGACTCCAGCAGAGCTCCGCCTCCCTGATCCGGCCCCTGGTCTGATCTGGTCCCTGATCTGCTCCGGATGGGTGTGGCCAAGGAAGAGGTGGTGGTAGGGAGGATATATCGCGTGGTAGGACGACCTGTACGTCAGCTCCAGCTGGAAGTTTCACTGCGTCCGTCTGCGGCTGCAGGAACTGGAACTCCTCGCCCGCTTGCTAGCAGCCAACACCGACACCGCGCTGCTGGAGGGAAGGGAGGCTCGGGGAACCAGACGCTGCACTGAGCGGGGCAAGCGATCGGACCCACGGCAGTAAAATGAGAAGTCTTCTAAAGGGAGTCTGGTAGCTGCAGATGACAAGAGCCGTTTGGGGCTCATTGAGACTCACAGGGACAAAATCAACGCAAAATGAAAGTTCCTTGTAGCAACATTAAAGATGCTTTGTTGACCGACTTCTTTATTGAACCGATAATGAATCCCCTCAGCCCACAGTTTGTATGGCTGCGCTGTTAGTGGCTCAAGGTCTTGGCTCACCCCAGAGGTTGATACAGGTGTCGTTCTCACTCACCATTACCACTAGTAACCACAAATCTCGAAGGCGCTACATTCACGGTTTCTTCTAGGTTAGCGTGTTGTGCATGTGGAAACGATGTGTCATTCACTGTGATAGAAGGTCCTGATCCAGTATGTAGGAATGTTCATGTAACACCCTATACACACACACATGCACACGCACACCCCCCCCAGCCCCCCCCACTGTGAGCAGCTGTGATGCTGACCAGTGACAAACAGGAGTGTTTTTGTAAGCAGATGGTGAGCGTGGACAGCCTCGTCAGACACTGGAACTCACCCGTACTTGAGGATCGCCTGAATTGTTTTCGTTTTTCTTTTTTCATTTCTTTTTTCCCTTGCTATTCCACCCAGGAAGTCGCACTCAAACTCCGGCCTTGCGTCGAGATCCTCGGATGCCAACAGCCCGTCGCCACTCATTCACACATTCTTGGCGCCGCAGCCTCTTGCATCACCCGTCTTATGACGCCCGCCAGCGCAGACCGGTGCCGACGTGTGCTTGAAGCCGCTTCCTGATAGAGGAAGCGTGTCGCTCTCGCAGCAGCAGGCGTCTTGATGATGTCCACGTCTACAATAAGCTCGTAGCTCTGACGAACAACCTCATGCTACCGTATCCCAGTGTGGTGCAGCTCCATCATGCAGTCCGTTCACCGGTTGGTGTTTTGGTAGCTTCATGCAGTATTCCGGTTTTGTTTTGGCCTTTATGATGAATCCTGTGAACATGTTGCCTCCTACTGTCTTTTTGTTTTTTAAGAGAATTACAATTTGAGTAATTTCACTTGATTTGTGTAATAACTAAACACAATGTAATGGATCTTTACTTTACTATGTAATGCCCACATTGTGTAATCTGCTGCATTCGTAATAAAAAGCTTGAATGCAATATTTCATACATTTCCCCGCATTATGCAAGAAAGTATTACATGTTTTTTTTTTTAAACAAGTGTTTTGCATTTTTCTTTTTTATGAAATGTAATAACACATGCATTATTTAATAATCAACAAAGGATGTAGATGTAGTTTTGACCAATGAAAGATCATCTACTGAATTAATTGTATCTTTCAAAAGGAATTTTGAGTGTTTTTCTTGATTTTTATTTTGTACAAGACATCCACTTTGATTGGTTATTCCATAATGCATGCATTATTATATGCATATTTTATTACATAATAAAGTGAACATGTATTGCATTTTGTTTAGTTATTACATGTGTTGTTACAGTCCCTACATTTCTTTTTTACATTTGTCTAATTGAATATATATGTGGACTTTTAAACACCTAGTTGTATATTCTGTAGTTTTCAATTGTTCTTTTGCCAATTCTGCTGCTGATATATTCACTCAGATGATGTCCTTCTGTTGCTCGTTGCCTTAGTCTCGTTTGACTGATGACTGAGCGTTGTGATGGCCAACATTGTGCAGGACCGATACTAACCGTGTCCCTTTATTTGTTCTAAGACTGCTCTCCTATTGCACTTACTTAAAATCCAAATATTTCATCTTCGTGTCCCGTCCCTTGATTGCTCTATTGTCCTCATGTTTACTTTGTTTCTTTTTTTGTGTGCCGGTGATGACAAAGTTCATCTCTCTGTTGAACAGATATCCTCTTCATATTCCCAGACATATGGAAGAGTAGGTCGCCGCCCACTGATTCCTGATTACTTTAACTTGTAGATACGTTCTCTTTTCTTCACATTTGATATCAAAGGCCCTCAACACAATACTTGATAAATAAGATCCTCTGCGAACCATGAAGTAGTGGTTCCCAGAGGAAGATTTTTTGATGACTTTGACCCTTTTCTTAAGCAACTCCAATCACACCTGAATGTACAAAAGAAATATTAAAATCAGATATTGCAATCCATAACACTGTTCTTTTTTTGTCTGGGTTTCTTAATGTCCTTTGTTAGTCAGGACCCTGGACCCGTTTGAGACCAGGACCCTGGACCCGTTTGAGACCACCCGGCTGAGTTGAACATGTTTTAGTTTCAGGTGGTACTTTTCTCTCGCAGTCCGAACAGGTGCATGCTGGGTAACGTTCTCAGATCTTTGAATATGTTTGTTTGTCTACGTGTGATAGACGAGCTACCTGTCCTCGAGCCTAATGCATGTTGGGAAAGACTCCGAAAAGACTCTTGGGAACACATTTATTGCATGTTTATAATATGTTGTGAACTTCCTGGATTTTGTACATAAAAAAACATCTAAATCTTTACTAAATAATGACATGTTTGACAATGACTATTACATCACATTAGTGTGCTGCAGAACGTTTCATATTTTAATACTTCTTTATTCCTTTCATTACTTATTTTGGTGCAATATTTTGACCGTATGTCCTAAAAAACGTGGTTTACGTGGTGAGAACCATCACAAAGCGTGAATGGGTTCTGCATCGATTCCTCTGCAGAGGTCCAGGCAAACACGAGTGGACACTCCCTTTGTGCACGTGAGGCGCTAACAGACAAACTCCACCTCCAACAGAAGTTACACATAAATACACAAAATGTACAGCTCGACACAACGAGGGAGCACAACGGGCTACGTTCCATGAAAAGCCTTCGCCCTTAAAATGTTACATTTAATTAGTTTTTGTATGGATTTTTCCTGCTCCTCAGTTTTCCAGTTAAAGTGATACTTCAACACCCAAAATAACGTTTTGCATATCAGTTACTCACCCTGTGTTGAATGTTTGCAAGAATCAAAAAGCATAGAAAAGTAAATATGAGGGGCAAAACTAAAAATGGAACAAAAGTACAAACTCTCCCACAGCTGGTGCAGTAGTCTCGTGTCGGTGGTCCGCCCGCTGCCTCCCGAGCACATGCAGCGTACATTTCAAACACGTTGACAAGCTTGAGAGCGTTTATGCTGCAAAGTGTTTTTGAATGTGTTGAAGGTTTGAGCGAAGACGAGCAGCTGAGGTATCTTCTCACTCCGCTTAGTGCCGTACATCTTTCTGGAGCTTCTGGGTGAGTTTTTGCATCAGATCTCATCCGATTGTGGCGGTGCCGTAACACAGTAGAAGCGATGGAATTGATTTCGTTTGGATTCACAACCTGCAGTCAATGTTTTGTCAGTAAGGGGACCAGAAAGGGCCCGGAGCCTCGTCCTTGTGTTTGTTGGATGTAAAAAACAGTTCTGCGCCGGTAGGCTACGTGAATATTGGGGCTTCGTGGAGATAAACAGCTGCTGGCGATGATTCTGCAGTTGGAGCCGTCGATCCACTGCAGAAGAAGACAACGCTACAAAGTGATAATGAATTAAAAGAGCTCAGACAACAACCACAAATGGTCTTTTCTTTGATCTATTAGAAAGGTCGCGGCTCACAGCCGGGCCCTGAGCATCTGATCACCAAGCTTTTGTGAGAATGCAACCCAGTCTCCAGCAGCACAGGTGAGCCTTTGACTGGAAAAGCCTGAAGACATTCTCTGTGTGTGTGTGTGTGTGTGTGTGTGTGTGTGTGTGTGTGTGTGTGTGTGTGTGTGTGTGTGTGTGTGTGTGTGTGTGTGTGTGTGTGTGTGTGTGTGTGTGTGTGTGTGTGTGTGTGTGTGTGCTTCACTGTGAAAGAAAGTCCTCAATCTGTCCTCTACGCACTAGTTAAGACTCCTACGGCCTGCCATGGACAAACTATCGTGTGGAGCGTAGACGTAATCCAGTACGAGGTTCTGAGGCTGTTGTGCCAGCGGCAGCTCGTGGATCAGTACCTGGTCTCCTCCAGGAGGGGGCGGTATGTGCCCTTGGGTTCCTGTGTGTTTCACAGCGAGTCCCGACCGAGCAGACCGCCGGCGGCGCTCGGTTCCCCCTCTCACGCCCTCCATTGCTCAGTCTTTCCTGTCAGATGAGTCTTTCCTCCGGCGGGACTTTGAGCATGCTGTCCATCTCCAGCCGAGCCCCGGCCACCTCCTGGGTGCTGGGGCTGTACGCGCCCTCCGACTGGCGCTTCTTCCTCGCTGTGAGCGCCACGAAGGTCAAGCCGATGATCAGGGTCAGCACGCAGAAGCAGAGCAGCGGGATGGCCACCACCAGCCAGGGGACCACTTGTTTGTGGGCTTGTTTCTGTGGGAGGAGGAGGGGGGGGGCATGTCTTTAGATATTTGAGAACAGAAACCACATGGATGGAAAGATTCACAGCCACTTCACAAGATTCATAGATGCAAATTAACAGATACTGTGATAATCAGGGGAAAAGAAATGAGTTATTTGTTCCGTTTGGATGTTTGTTGGTGCAAAGCAACAACGGACCCCCTTTGACCTGCTCGTACAACACTCTGGAGTCAGCTTTGGACGTGTCGAGTCTTTTCAAAATAAACCTCCAAAGTAGGTTTATTTAGTTTACGCAACAAAACTACTTGATTGGGTTTCGTAACAGATCGCGGTTTGAGTTAAAATAAGCACATTTGTTACGTAACTTCTGATAGTTAATTATGTAGGATATGTAACAAACATGAGGTAAAGTAAATCAACAGTCTTGATTCACACGAACAGCTGTCTCCTGGGTGCAAGTCCAGTGTTTGTTGGACCGCTCCAACATTTACACCCAGTGACCTTCACACGCTTTATACTACATTAATTGCTCTGAGCTTCTAATCATGATGGGTTTACGTTAGCTGAAAGCCCGGTTTATAAAGACGCTAAAGGGGTGCACCGGTATCGGTTCTGGGTACATGACGAGCTGTGTGTGAGAAGGTGTTGTATAAAACCACAGAAGAAGAATGAATAACACACATACGTTTGTGTCACAGGTTGGCCCGCTGTAGCCAAGCGGGCATTCACACACAAACATGTTGAATCGATCCAGACAGGAGCCGCCGTTTCGACAGGGGTTGGACTCGCACTCGTCGATCTCCGACTCGCACCTGAGACACAGAACACAGGACGGCTCAGAGCCTCTCAAACCCTGATAAAGCCTTTTGTACTTTATCAGGGTAAAAAACACATTTTACAAAGGAGGTGAATGGAATGTGAAAAGGTGAAAGATGTTAAAAATGTTTATCAACAGAAGCTAGAAGTCGTTGTTCTTTATATAATGTGGTTATAATAAAGGGGAGGCACTAAAGGTGAATATAGTAAAAAAAAAAAAATACCACAGTTGATTACATTCCTTAAGATAATTATTTTCGGCAATACAAGTTTTTGTAAATTGTATGTTTAAATGAGCAAGTGAGCCATTATCTTGTTTATTATGTGCTGATTTGAAGAAATCTTTATATTGAATAAAACCAGGTTCAAAATGCTTGTTTCATTTTGTTTACATATTAGAGTCACAGGTTTTTACTGGGCATACCTTAAAATCACCCAATAAATCAGAAATTACTGTCAACAGCAAAAACAAATCAAAAAAATGTTTTTAGGAATAAAATGTTGTACACATCAGGTTATGAATGATATAAACATGTAACTTATAGACATAACCATGAAACTTCACCAGCTGTGTTTTTTGTTTTCTGAAATGTTACGTTGAAATATGTAAATTAGGCATTATTTAATGCTAACTTCTGGTGAATTTAGGAGAACTCTACTGTTGTAAAGTAGTAAAATAAACTCCTAAATGTGTATTTTGGATGTTTTCTTATCTGCAGGTTATGTACATTTCTGTTCCTCACAGCTTCCTGTAGCAGGACAGCTGGCAGTCACATTGAGTGGAAAAGTGTAAACGATGAAGTGTGAAGGAAGAAGACTGTTTTCAGTGATATACCCTGAAACATCATTTTACCATTATAGACTGAATCAATGCCCACAGTGAGCTTCACTCGGGCCATGATGCTCAAAGTCAAACCCCATCGTCAGCATAATACCGTTTTTAACCCTAAATGTTGATTTATTAATATGTTTCATACCAGCCTGAGACATCGTGAGGGTTTCCCTCTTCACAGTTACTACTTTGAGTACAAATATAATGTGGGTATCTCAGATTTTGTCACTGTTGAATTTACAATAAAAAAAAGAGTAAAATCTATAAAAACGGAGCTCACCTGCTGCCTGTAAAACCGGGCATACATGTGCAGTTAGCTCCCCACAGCCCGTCATCGCAGACTCCATCATTCTCACACTGGACATCTTCACCACACTGTATTGGAGGGTAGTCCCACCTGGAGGAAAGGTGAGTAACTTTGCTTCAATGAAATGCTTCAGCTACACATACAGGTCTCATCACGTCACCACAATCCTGGCTGCTCTGTTAGTTTTAGAATAGATTGTAAGATTGTATTCATAACTTTCAAAGCACGCCTGGGTCTGCCCCCAAAATATATAGAAGACATGTTGAATGCTGAGGAGCTAAAGGCCCGAAGAAACACAGCTTAAAACTCATTTTTAGAGACTTCAAATAAAGCATTAAAGCGACATCATCACATTTGCACCTTCTCCCCGCTGCAGTGTGGGTTCTCTCCGGGTTCTCCGGGTTCCCCGGTTCCCCCCAAAGTCCAAAGACATGCAGCGTAGGTTAATTGGAGACTCTGAATTGTCCGTAAGTGTGAATGTGAATGATGGACTGTCTATATGTGCCCTAATAAACCTTGCCCAATGTCGGCCAATATTCAATTATTTAAATGTATTTATTTAATTTTATTTCCTGGTATCTATTGGTGGTGTTGTTTCATCTATTGATCGGTTTTATCAGGGTTTAACTCTAACATTGGTCTTGCTTTGTTGGGCCTCACTGTTGAGCTTCCTGTGGTTTTATTGCCTTGTCTGTCAAAGCACTTTGTAAACTCTGTTTTAAAGATGCAATATTAATAAAGTTGTTATTATTCTTATTATTCTTATTCTTATTATACCACGTCCTGTTGGAACCAATAAACAGTACTTACTGGCAGCGGGGCCCACTGTAGCCCTTGGGGCACGTACAGGTGTAGGTGTTGGGTCCGTCGTGGCACGTGCCTCCATGTTCACAGGCGTGGCGCTCACACTCGTCCAGGTCCTCATCGCAGAGCTCTCCGGCGTATCCGGGGTGGCATCGGCACTCGAAACCAGCCAAGTAGTCCTTGCAGCTCCCATGGACGCAGGGACGGGCCGCACAGTCATCGGTGTCCGTCTCGCACAGCTCTCCCTCCCAACCAGAGCCGCAGACGCAGCCCACCTGGTTGAAGAGGTCCTCACAAGTGGCCCCGTTCACACACGGGTCTGAGTCACAGACGGGCGCACTGGTGCAGCCCAGATGGATCTTTGGGTTTCCGGCGAGCTGGAACTGAGACGGCTGCGGGGCTTTATAGTCATCCACAAAGGGAAGGTAGACTCCGCCGACCCTCACCGCCCCCAGGCAGCCGGTGAAGCTCTCTGCGACGGCCAACGTGGCCCCCTTCTCGTTGAGGAAGCGTACGCTCCCCGCGCGCTGCGGCCCGCTGCTGGCGTCCGTGATTCCGTCCACGGTGATGACCCACGGAGAGGCCTGGCGCTCCTTCTCGGTCATAGAGATGTTGACGCGGTGCCAGCCCCCGTCGGCCACCCGGCGGACTCCCGTGAAGGCGAGCGCCTCGACGCTGTTGCCAATGTGGATCTCCACCCGGACCGACGAGTCCAGCAGACCCACCATCAGCAGGTCCGAGCCCCGGGAGGCCCGCAGCAGCACGGCGTTCTCCGACCGGGTCCGCAGCTCCATGTAGATGCTGGACACGGGTTCAGCCAGGGAGCCGCCCGCGCTGTACTGCACCGGGTTGTTCTCAAACGTGGCGTTGGTCACACCTAGAGGTCCACGTGGAGAACACGTTTGTTTGTATTTACCTTTTTTATTATTATTTCACTTTCAGGACTGAATAAATCACTCCTACCTCTGCTGATATTCTAAAGGACTCAAGAGGAGTCCTAACCTGTTAGGAGATGCTCTTTGTGAGGAGCAGATCTTCCACAAGAGAACCATTGGTGACATTTAGCTTTTCAAATACAAGTTATTGTTATGACTGACTTCATATGGGATGCAGTGAACTGCCCAAACTGAAACTGGTAAGAAGAACCAGAAGGTTGGCATTATCAGAAGTAGTGTACTTTTAAGAGTAATTGATAGTCTACTGAGAGATACCACCACTTAATCTAAAACATATGTGGGTATGTAATAATGAAATATCATAAACAATTTCATTATTAATTATTTGCAGATCTGCGAACTAAGTGTATAATGACAAATCCTATTTTTTAGTAATGTACTGTATATTCCTTGGAAGTCAGCATTTAAAAATCAAGGGACAACATTCAGCCCTAAAGCATACAATATATCCACTTCATATACATTATTACTTCTAAAAAATATGATTTGCATGCTGCTTATATATTACAAATAAGAAATATCTCTGCACAAGAACACTAGTTATATGGAATGTAGAATATGATTAGAGCCACAGTTATATAATGATTGGGATGTTCTTACATTCATATCCATCATGGAGGTCCACACAGTGGCCGCCATTGACACAAGGACCGCTGACACACCACACGCGTGTCTCGCAGGTCTTCCCGGTGTATTCCACCGAACACGAACACAAGAAATCGTTGAAGGTGACTGTGCATTCTCCTCCATTGAGACACGGCTTCATCTGAAGAGGGAAACATGGAGATCTGATGTAACACAGACACAAGGAGCTCAGACCACAAATCACCTTCAGAGCCGGGTAGAAACTGGAAAAGCTTAAAACGGTTGCTATGCTATGTTATAACGGGGATCCAAAACTGTCACAGGTCAATTCTGTGTCCCTAAAAACCTGCTTTGACTCGGTGGTGTGAGACCTCTTATTGGGAGGAGGTGCAGGTTTGACATGGAGCGTAGTGTTAAGTCAGTTTGAGCACTTAGCACGTTAGCACTAGTTGATTGGCATCTGCAGCTTCATCTTTCATCAGCTGGTGCTACCAGTGGACTACAGTAGCATCATCCACTTATATTCAAACAGATATATTCAATTTTATTTGAATGTCGCTGCCAGCGATGGGGGCTTCACAGACATTTTGTCACTAGTTGGTTCAGACTTCAGTTATTCTTTGAGGCCAAGTGAGTGTAATCTTGATATCTATAGAACTACGAGGCTGCTTGTAATTTCAGTCCGATATGAAGGACTGTAGGACACACGGGGTGAGGACAGGAGCTCAATCCTGAATCTTATGAGAAAAAAAGCAAGGTCCTCCTCAGAATTATTAAAATGATCTTTTGAACCCTCCCCATGAATTAGAAAAATGTGCGGAACTAAGTTAGTGATTGAACATTGGTCATCATCCAACCCGGTTCCCATACAACAAATCACCATCCTCAGTTACGTTTTGAGTGAAACATTTCCTCCCAGCGTTGCTTGGCTTAAAGTAAGTACTTTTGTTATTGGATTAATGTAGACCATGCTGACTCATCACTTTGTTCTGCTCATAACAGGAAGCAGAACTGAAGAAAAGTAAAGTGGTGGCAAAGATAACGGATGTGTTGGTCCTGATAACTAGGATCCTGGCCCACACTAGTTATTGTTAGTACTTCTGTAAGGAGCAGAACTCTTTAAAGAACTATTTCCTACCTTGCAGGTATCATCGCTGACACAGGCCTTCTTCACATTTTCAGCATCACTTGGGAGATACGCTCCCTCCTCGTCCGAGCCGTTCCAGGCATTCACGTCTAGATGCACCGAGTCCAAGCGAAGGTCCTGCAGGCAGCCTTTGTAATGCCCCCCCCACACGTCGGAGTCCCAGTCTCCCGGGAGTCCCCCTACGTACGCCTGATCCCCACTGTTGACATTCACTTCAGGAATCTCTCCGATCCCGTAGCGGAGGCCCGCATGTCTAAAGATCACCTGTCTGTTGTGGACCTCCACCTGTAGAAGTTGCTTCTCGCCGGTGGTCACAAATATGGGCGCTGTTAGCGAGGCGCTGTTAGGCAGAGAGCTGACAAAAACCCTCCCCATCCCCAGGTAGATGGAGAAGTAGACCTCCCCGCCCTCTTCCTCGGTGGGCCTCCTCAGCTGGAACAGCAGCCCGTCTGGCTTCATGGACCTCAGGAAGAAGGACACGCTGAAGTTGCTCTCGTGGCTCCTGCCGACATCGTAGACACTGAAGCTCACCGTGTCCTCGTGGCTGTACGTCCATGATGGGAACTCTGGAAGGAGAGATTTGAACGTTTGGATTAATTACAAACGATAGGACTACCACATTTAGTAATTTAACTCAATGTATCAGTATCTTCAGATGGCCATCAAATGGGAAATATGGGAAATTCACTTGAGCAAACCGTGGGAAAGCTAACTGCATCTTGCGCTGTTTTTCAGATCAGCTGATGAGCCAGCAGGAGCTGTCATCACTCACATAGTGAAAGTTAAATTAAACGTAAATTTTCCTTGGCCAAGATCCCTCACTGGCTTCCCATCTACAAACAGACATTTGTGCTTGACGGAGAACCAGACCAACCAGAAGCTTCTTTACTTGGGATTGAACCTCAATCAGTTTTTACCTCCACATCTTTGAAAGTCAGTCAAAGTTGTTTTTCTTTACATGACTTACATCTGTATCTGGGCTTCAATTGTCAAAGATGAGGTAAACTGTTACTATAATACTAATAATATAAAATAGCTCAATATCGTAGGAGTATATGTGCGAAGTTTGGCTTTGATTGAGTGAAGTTAAGTATTTTTAATAATTATTTTAGTTCAGACATGTCGAGAACTCATGTCAACTCCGCTTAAGCATGAAAGTTCCCACAGTCCTCGGTGGTCCCTAAACGGGGCTCGTTTCACTGCAGCATGGTTCTCCTTGGCCTTAGCTGTCAGTAGGGAGCATGAAGGCCTGGAATATTCATATTTCAGCCATAAGTAAGTACATTTTCATATTTTTGCTGGACACAAATTACATTCTTGTGCATATCTTTGTGATGCTTTGTGTGGGAGTGGAATGGTTTTAGGCTCTAAGGATTCTAAAACCGTTGAGTTTAGCCTTCTAGCTAGTTCCTAACTTCTTTAATCAGCATTTCTTCAAAACTCTGGGTGCATTTTGAGTCGGTTTTGAGTCACTCTAAGTCATGCTTATGGTTTATGTTTATAATTATTGTGTAATAGTGTTATAAACATGACACAATTAACTTATATTGACTTGTTTTATTTATTAGATTTTTTCTTATATTTTTTGACATGCTCAGTCCCAGAGGCTGAACCCAATGTTCTGAGATCGGGCCTGATGGGGCCTATATTAAGATCTGAGTTAAACTACCAAGCAATATAATAACTAAATGTAATTTGCTCTATCTTGATGAACTACAACATGAATGCTCCTGCTTTAATGCATTAGTACACAAACATAATTACAGTACATAAGATTATAACAGTGACCAGGTTTTTCATTCATCAACATTTTTCTCACAATACTTTGATTGAAGTAATATTTTTAATGCAGAACTTTAAACACAGTGGGTTTTCTTCATTTGGTAAATGACACCTGTTGACTGGTTTGACAAGATTTGTCGAAGCTTTTGAAAAGAACCTCTGGTGGTAAAGTGCTTACCTTCAGAGCAGCTCTCGCTATGGAAGGGCCGGTAGCAGTCACACCGATAACTGGTCCACAGGTCCACACAGCGTCCATGTCCATGGCAGGGGTCCGGCGAACACCAATTGGTCTTACTGCATCCCAGCTCATGGCCTTCATCCTCTGGGAGTGTTTGCGGTAGGATAGGCTTAGAGTCGATCATCAGGTCTTCCATACACCCGATGAAGCCTGCGCCGCTCGCAGAGAACTCTAAAAGCTCCTCTGGGGCTCCGCCCACATACATGTGAGTGAACGCTTCTGAGGCCTGGAAGGGTGGTTCGTCAGCACCGCCATCTGTAACTCTGCATCCGTCCCTATCGCAGCCACGGCCTTTCAGAGTCAGCACCAGGCCTTCCTTGTCTACAAACACGTGGGCGTCCCGCCAGTCTCCATCGCTGACTAAACCAGGAAATGTTACATCCAGTTCAGACTCCTCAGAAAAGGCTTTGGCGCGAAGACCTCTGTTCACGATCTCCAGGATGAGGTGATTGTCCGCGTCCCCTCTGAAGAAGAGCAGCATGTCGGGCAGAGTTGTCCGGAAGCTCAGCTGCACCCCGTGACCGCGGTGGACGCGGTGCTCCACCTCCCTCCGGGTCCTTTCTTCTTCGAGCGCGACCTGGATGTGAATGAATCCAGGGGTGGAGAAGGAGAACGTCGTCCTCGTGGAGCACTGCTCATCGTAGAAGCCGTGTGGACACAGGCACGTGTGGCCCTGCTCGCCTCCCTCCAGCCACGGGTGGCAGGTGGCTCCGTTCTGGCATTCGTGGTCCACGCAGCCGGAGAGTTTCACCTCGCAGTGGTCGCCCCCCCAGGGCAGTTCACCGGGCTCGGCCTCGGGACAGAGGCAGGTGTAGGAGGCCCTGCCGTCCTCACACCAGCCGCCGTTCTCACAGGGCTGGCTCTCACACTCGTCAATGTTCACCTCACACAGCTCACCTAGAGGGACACGACACTGAGGGTCACATGGTGACATGGAGGACTTTTACCAGTTTTAACAGTGACAGACTCGGTCATATTAGAACTTTCTGGTTAGAAAAAGGATAACTTAGAATTAGCGAAAATTTAAGAAATTAACTCAAGGCGAGCTGTATGTACGAGGCCGAGGCATAATAAAATGGTTTGCAGCTCAGGTGTTAGATCGGGCCATCGTGAATGTGGATCCCCGGCTCCTTCCCAATCCAAACTAGAATTGAGAAGTTTTGGATGCACATGAGTTCTCTACCAGCGGATCGTTCACTATTGCTGTTTTGATCGCTTCATTTCTATTTGTTGGGCCTGTGTAACGTCTAGTTTAGTTAATAATTAACAGTTAGTTAATAATAACAGTAGAACATGTTAAGTGTTGTCTTATGTTGAGATACAAACCCTATAGTTGGTGTTTTTATATTTAACAGGAGACTCACCTAGAAACCCTACAGCGCATGTACAGGTGTAGCCGTTGACCTTGTCCTCACAAGTGCCTCCATTCTGGCAGGGCTCTGACTCACATTCATCAATGTTGACGGAGCAGTTCTCGCCTGTAATGTGAAAGAAATGATGATGAATCAAACGACGACATCGATGATACGGACGATTGTTTTCTTCAGCTTTACAGACCTGCAAACCCCGGCTGACACTGGCAGATGTATCCCGCTGCATCCGCAAAGCTGAGCTCCCAGTCGAGCTCCCAGTGAGACGGATCCGAGCGCTCAAAACACTCCCCGCCGTGCTCACAGGGCCCCTCGGCACACTCGTCTACATCGGTCTCGCAGTTCGGCCCTTCGTAACCTCCAGAAAACAAAGCAGAGAATGTTTTATTCCCACTGAACACACAAGCACAATGGAAGTGTCCCACATGTGTCTCTGTAGTCACAAACTATGAGGAGTTTCCCAGTTTGGACTCACCTTACTAACTTACTAACTTACTTACTTACCTAAAACCCAAATGAACCTTCGAACCTCACTCAAATTGGAGATGCATATTAACAATATCACAAAAGCAGCTTTCTTTAATCTCCGTTCTTTGATTTCTGACATTTTAAAATATTTAATTAAAAACTGAGAATTTGAGAATTTTTATGATTGAATTATTCACTCTTATTATTTATAGCTGTTACGTGATGCTGTTTTGTTTTTAGACATGCTAGCATATGGGCAAGGTCAGTTGGTCTAAAATATTTCTCCAACATGCATGGTTCCTCTGACCATTAAGAGGCTCTTGAAGCTCGATTTCATGGAAGCAAACTAACGGTGCTGACTTTAATCCAGAATTATTTGGGTTTTGTTTTTGAAACATTGGGAGGTCCTTGTGTCTTTAAGTAATACAGCTGCTATTGTTATTACTTTGTCGAGTCCTACCTCAGGACTTAGGTATAAACTGAAACAAAACAAATGTAAGTGCTTTTGTTACACAATTTAAAGGGTTAGTGTGTAGGATTTAGAGGCATTTAAGTCACTGAAATAAATTCCGAACAGGACAATGGCAACGCACTCCTGGGTGAAAGTCCTGTGTTTGTTTGACCTATCCACTCTAACCATAGACTGATGTGGAACTTATTTGTGATGCGTCAAAAACAAAGTAATCTGGAAGAAAATACGTTTCCCTCTAAATATAATTGACCATGATGTTCTTGTCTCAGTGGGAAGCCAGTATAGCTAATTGTGTTTGAGTGAAAATCAGCAGCTGAAGTTCTGCGGGCTCGGATTCACATGGTGGGCTCGGTGCTTGTGTTGGTAGAGGAGCGTTTCATGTGCAGAGGGTTGTTCGGTACCTGGCCAGCAGAGGCAAGTGTATTCGTTGACTCCCTCTAAACAGGAGGCCCCATGCTGACAGGGGTCAGAGGCACACTCGGGGATGTCCACTTCGCAGTAATCCCCCTGGAACCCTGTATTGCTGCAGTCACATCCATAGCTGCAGAGACACAGATGAGCAGGAACAAAATGTCAATGAGCAGTAACTGAACAGGAACCCCCCATGGGGATTAATACAGCCCTAAATACAGAACACCTGATGGTGAAAACACTAATCTGTAGGACTGATTCATTTGATAGTTGAACTGTGATGCCACCCATTGGTTTATGGACTAGAGCTTTGAAGCCTCGAGTGTGGCATTTTGGCCATTGCTATCTTGTTTATTCGTAAGGGTACACCTGAAGAATACACCTGAACACGTTTAGCCGACCAACATGTTACAGTTAGATTTTAACTGGAGACACATTGTAAAAGGATTAAAGTTCAAAGACGAAAACACAGACAACTCCCAAACAACAAGCATCCCCTGCTTTATGATCTGTTTGACTCTAAATGAGCATAATTCACTAAATGAGCATCATGCTGTATTGAAGAATACTTGAAACTAGAGATTGAGACATAAACTCATGTTTACAATGTTTACTGAGGGAATACATCAAGAGAGAAGTAGAGTCATTTATATAGACTTCTATACAACCAATGGAGTCACCCCTGGTGGTCAGGAGAGAGAATGCAGCTTTAACACATGAAGCATAGACTTCTATACAACCAGAGGAGTCGCCCCCTGGTGGTCAATAGAGAGAATGCAGCTTTAACACATGAAGCATAGACTTCTATACAACCAGAGGAGTCGCCCCCTGGTGGTCAGGAGAGAGAATGCAGCTTTAAGACATGAAGCGTAGACTTCTATACAACCAGAGGAGTTGTCCCCTGGTGGTCAGGAGAGAGAATGCAGCTTTAAGACATGAAGCATAGACTTCTATACAACCAGAGGAGTCACCCCCTGGTGGTCAGGAGAGAGAATGCAGCTTTAAGACATGAAGCGTAGACTTCTATACAACCAGAGGAGTTGTCCCCTGGTGGTCAGGAGAGAGAATGCAGCTTTAAGACATGAAGCATAGACTTCTATACAACCAGAGGAGTTGTCCCCTGGTGGTCAGGAGAGAGAATGCAGCTTTAAGACATGAAGCGTAGACTTCTATACAACCAGAGGAGTCACCCCCTGGTGGTCAGGAGAGAGAAAGCAGCTTTAAGACATGAAGCGTAGACTTCTATACAACCAGAGGAGTTGTCCCCTGGTGGTCAGGAGAGAGAATGCAGCTTTAACACATGAAGCATAGACTTCTATACAACCAGAGGAGTCGCCCCCTGGTGGTCAGGAGAGAGAATGCAGCTTTAACACATGAAGCATAGACTTCTATACAACCAGAGGAGTCGCCCCCTGGTGGTCAATAGAGAGAATGCAGCTTTAACACATGAAGCATAGACTTCTATACAACCAGAGGAGTCGCCCCCTGGTGGTCAGGAGAGAGAATGCAGCTTTAAGACATGAAGCGTAGACTTCTATACAACCAGAGGAGTTGTCCCCTGGTGGTCAGGAGAGAGAATGCAGCTTTAAGACATGAAGCATAGACTTCTATACAACCAGAGGAGTCACCCCCTGGTGGTCAGGAGAGAGAATGCAGCTTTAAGACATGAAGCGTAGACTTCTATACAACCAGAGGAGTTGTCCCCTGGTGGTCAGGAGAGAGAATGCAGCTTTAAGACATGAAGCATAGACTTCTATACAACCAGAGGAGTTGTCCCCTGGTGGTCAGGAGAGAGAATGCAGCTTTAAGACATGAAGCGTAGACTTCTATACAACCAGAGGAGTCACCCCCTGGTGGTCAGGAGAGAGAAAGCAGCTTTAAGACATGAAGCGTAGACTTCTATACAACCAGAGGAGTTGTCCCCTGGTGGTCAGGAGAGAGAATGCAGCTTTAAGACATGAAGCATAGACTTCTATACAACCAGAGGAGTCACCCCCTGGTGGTCAGGAGAGAGAATGCAGCTTTAAGACACTTCCACATTGGATCAGATCTGGAGGTTGTCGCCTGGTATTGAGACTATAAATTCCAAATGATTCAAAGTAATGTTGCCACCCTGTTGTCCTCGACCATTTTGATATAAGGAGTGTATATATATACAGAGTGTGTTAAGGACTTAAAGGAGCATGTGTGTAGGAGTTAGTGACATCTAGGGGGCGACTGTGGCTCAGTGGTTAGCAAGCCTGTCTTTCAATCAGAGGGTCGGTGGTTCGATCCCAGCCTCCGGTAGTCCATGTCGTTGTGTCCTTGAGCAAGACACTTAACCCTCATTGCTCACCGTTGCTGTGTCTACGGTCTAATGTATATCATGTAAGTCGCTTTGGATAAAAGCGTCAGCTAAATGAAATGTAATGTAATGTAATGTAATGTAATGTAGTGGTAAGGTTGCAGATTGCATCCAACTGAATATCCCTCAGCTCACACCTCCCTCTCCAAGCGTGTCGGAGAGCTATGGTTGCCCTCAGGTGGAGTAAAAACGGAGAGAGTTTGGTTTGTCCTTTTGAGGCTACTGTAGAAACGCAGGCGGTGTAAGCTAACATAAACACAACAAATATAAGTTGCAGGTCAACACGAATGAAAACATAATATTCCCTTTATGACAATAAATTCACTTAAATCCAATTTCTGGCTATTTATTTTTCAGAAAAACTGAAGCACAAGCTACCCAGTTAACAGCCCATCACTGCTGTGGCACATGTAGCTCGGGCCCACCTGTTCACCATGTCGTGGCAGACAGCTCCGTTCAGGCAGGGCTCGCTGGCACACTCGTCCACGTCGACCTCGCAGTCGACCCCGTCGAACCCGGGCAGACACTCACAGGAGTATGCGGCGACGAGGTCGCGGCAGGTGGCCTCGTTGTGGCAGGGGCCGGACTCGCACTCATCGATCTCGGTTTCACAGTTGACTCCTGGCGGAAGAGAAACGTGTGATTAGAGAGAGACAAGTGAAAAGTGATGATGATGATGATGATGAGGATAGTGATGATGGAATGAAGCTGTGGTTGCTGTTGTTTAGAGTCAAATGATCGGACACGTTTTCTTTTGTCTATATCATCAATGTCTGTATCAGTCTGTCTATTCTGGTCTTCAGATACCGCGGTGGTAAAAGCCTGTCCTCACATGGTCCACAGTGACAGGCTGACAGGGGAATGCAGGCCTCCTCTGACACAGAGCAGGCTCGAGGAGAAGGGAGGGGAGTGTAAGAAAAAGCAAGACGCAAGTGTTTCTTCTCACACCACACGGAGACGGTATCTGAGCCGCAGATAAGACGTCTGACTACAGCTTCTCACTTAAAATACTCCCCATGCCCAGTTTACCAGGAACAAACGAAACACTTTGGAAATGAGAAATGATGGCGAAGGACGAAGAGGAGAAAAAACAAATGAAACGCTGTCAGCGAGCAGAAAATCCTAGTGTGGGCTCAAAGACGTGATTCATGAGGACATTCTATTAAACAGCCTCACTCACAGCTCCAGCAGCAGTGTTCTGTTACTGTGTTTTCCAAATCCCTTTACTTTTCAGATGTAATTATGTTATTTAGGTACTTTCCAACATGTATGACAGAAAGACTGAAAGGATCTGTTGTGGGGCCACAAATGTGCCCCTCCAGACATTACATCCCTCCCACTCTTAAGACCTTTACATTTGTGATTGGATGGGCATGTGACATTGTCCTTGATAGGCGTTCTTCGGTGTGATCTCATGAGAACATGTTCCCCCACTGATGGAGTACGATAAAAGGGGACTGCCTTCATAGGAGCGTTATATTTCCTGTACATACCCCAAAGTCCCCCAATTGTGGCCACAAAATGTTTACTGAGGGAATAAATCAAGAGAGAAGAAGGGTCACTTTCTCATAGACTTTTATACCAGTGGTCCACAACAACTGGGCAGCGGACCGGAACTGGTCCGTGGGTCCTTTGGTACCGGGCCGCACAGAAAGAAAAATTAAATGTATTATCAGGGCCTGAAATATGTGTTATTTAGAAAATTACCAGATACATCTGTCTGTGCCTCTGGACACATGTGAAGGCGCTCGGTCTCGGTCACTTGACACGTTACCCCAAAAATTAAGTCCACAAGCTATTTGTAAAATTTGTAAAAAACAGATGTCTTTGGAGAGCTTCTTTGGAAAAGGGAAAGGCCCAATGAGGAGAGAGAAGAAGAAGAAAATCCTACGACTTAAAATCCGGGTTTACCTCTACAGGTGATTCTCAAAAATATAGCAATAATTCAGGGTAATGGTGAGTTGTATTTTTTATGCACTTTATGTTTGTTTTCATGCCGGTCGTATCATTTTAATTCATCATATTTATCCCCCGGTACGTGAAAATATTTTCTTACACAAAACCGGTCCGTGGCGCAAAAAAGGTTGTTGACCGCTGTTCTATACAACCAGAGGAGTCGCCCCCTGATGGTCAGTGGACAGAATGCAGGTTTAAGACACTTCCACATTGGCTTCATTCACTTGGCAGAACCGGGGGTTGCTTGTGTGTGTGTGTGTGTGTGTGTGTGTGTGTGTGTGTGTGTGTGTGTGTGTGTGTGTGTGACTTTTGGATGTACCTGCAAATCCCTCCAGGCACTCGCACTCATAGTGGTCCTTCTCGTTGATGCAGGTGCCGTTGTTCTCGCAAGGCCGGGACGCACACTCGTTGATGTCGATCTCGCAGGTGTAGCCCTGGAAGCCGGGCACGCAGAAGCAGTGGAACTCTGCCACTCCGTCCATGCAGATGGCCCCGTTCTGACAGGGCTCTGAGGAGCACTCGTTCACGTCCTCCTCGCAGGTCTGCCCTTCGAACCCTGGCGCGCAGCTGCATGCAAAGCCCTCTGGACGCAACGCGCAGGTCCCGTTGTTCCTGCAGGGCTTGTCGATGCAGTCGGTCACGTGAGTCCCGCAGCCCCGTCCCCCGTACCCAGCGGGACACCTGCAGAAGTACCCGTTCAGCTGGTCCACGCATAGGGAGCGGGGTTCGGAGCACGGGTTGCTCTGGCACTCGTCCACCTCCTCCGTGCAGTTGTCCCCCGTGAGTCCGTCCGGGCAGATGCAGCGGTACTCCGTGGTGCCGGGGGTGCTGGTGCAGTCCTCACACGGTGCAAAGGAGCAGGCGTCGTAGAGCTTGTCGCAGTGCTTGCCCATGTGCCGGACCCCCTCCCGAGCACAGATACAGGCGTAATCGTCCATGTTGTCCACGCATGTAGCTCCATTCTGGCACGGTGCAGACAGACATTTGTCCGAAGTGGCTGTGCAGAGGATTCCTAAAAAAGACAAAGGGAATTTTATGCGGAAGGAGTCCTGGGGTGAATCACAAGTTGTCATTGTAACTGGTGGAGTCCACCATTCCTGAGCAGGCCTCTGTTGGCCCACACGTGCAAGAGTTTCACAGGAAACAATGCATGCATGTACTACATTATTACTGTTCATACTCCACTCGGATTTACCAGTGGCAGGCCGTGCATTTTCTCCCTGGGCCTTCTGTGCCGTCTGATATCGTAAACATAAATACTCGCATGACGGGATGCTGCATTAACGGACAATGCATGTAGTCCACATCAACAAGAACCAGTCACGTTAGTTATGACAAAGCAATTGTTAAGTTCAAAAATCTTTGGGCGGTTGTGTGAAGAGAAGTCCCAGATGCAGAAAGTTATAATAAAAATTGATTTAATAAAAAGATGATGAACAGCATTTCAAAATGAATCACACTAATAACTACACAATATATACAAAATATATCCCATGGGAGAGAGATATCCCATGAGACAGAGATCCAGTGCCCCCCCCCCACCGGGCAGCAGATCCATACATACCTGCCCGGCAGAAGGCACCCAGAGATCTGCTGATGTTCTCACAATGTCTCAGCTTTGCCAGGTTTGGGGTCAGCCCCCCTTCCTCTGATTAGCCTCTCTTCCAGTCCATTGATTGGACAAGACCTCGTCCTTTTGGTGTTGGTCAACCCAAACCCCCTCTCGCTTAAACAACAGTGCTCAGGACTTCAATCAACCCCCTCACATTCCTGAGCACGTCCTCCTTATCTATCTGCTCCAATCTTCAGGCTGCGTAACTGTTTGTGGGCTCCTGATGTTTTCAAGATTCCTTCCACAATCACTCAATACATTTCATAATTCTAATTAATACATTTGTGTAGTACATACAGTGTCATTCATTCGATATTTGATAATCCATACATTTATTATTTATTTGTCTTGACCCTCCAATGTAAACTCTAGCTCTCACTAGGAGCACTAAAAAGCATTATTTTCTACCACAATCCAATAAAACTGTGACACTAAAACACTGCACACTCAAGACCACGAGCCACGAGCCACGATCAGAATGATCGATATTAACTACCATAAAATTTGCCACCACGCTCACCTGAGGAGGCGCAATGGAAAACAGGGCTGATGGCGACGGAAACCCCTGCCTCTCCCACCACCTCCACAGCGCTAGCTCACAAAAAGCAGTTCACTCACCAGATGCATTATTACATTACATTTCATTTAGCTGACGCTTTTATCCAAAGCGACTTACAATAAGTGCATTCTACCATGAGTACAGACTCAGAAGAACAGAATCAAGAAAGTACAATTTCTTCAATAAAGTTAAACTACAAGGTGCTATCAGTAAGAGCCGTTCCAGTGCTACTAAAGTGCTACTACGGTGCTACTTTCCTTATTCAAGGATGTGTTTTCTCTTCTTCTTTTGTCATCCATCCATCCATTTTCCACCGCTTATCCGGGGTCGGGTCGCGGAGGCAGCAGGTCAAGCAGGCTGACCCAGACTTCTCTCTCACCCACAACATCTACCAGCTCATTCTGGGGGATCCCGAGGCGTTCCCAGGCCAGCTGGGAGATATAATCCCTCCAGCGTGTCCTGGGTCTTCCCCGGGGCCTCCTACCAGTTGGACGTTCTTTTGTCATATTACAACATTTTTAACATACATTGATGAAATTTGCTCTCTGCATTCAACCCATCCATTTAGGATGGATGGCCTGCTGAGAAGCGCCCGGGGAGCAGCTAGGGGTTCAGTGTCTTGCTCAGGGAGACTTTGACATTCAAACTATGGGGAGATTGGGGATCGAACCAGCAGGACGACCACTGTCAAATACCAAAGCTGATCAGTGGGCCTCCGCTTCAAACTCTGCCCCGTGACCTCATACAACGTGAGTACCACGTCCTACAAGATGGTCCTCCTCGTTGTTTGTGTGTTTTCCTTTTAGAGTCCAGCAACACGTGCCAAATACACTTCTGTCTCCACTGGAAACTCTGTTTATGCAACAAAATATTTAGTCAGGTTTAGGAATTGATGCTGAAATACTTAGTTACTAAAGCCCTGTGCATCGCACAGTTCATCAAGCGTTTGTATTTGAAGTTGGGATTGAGAACAAGACATTTTTAAAGTCAAAGACCTTTCTTTGACCCAGAGGGGCAATCGTTCTGCTTCAGCATTAAAAAATAATTAAAAAACAACATCTTCAAACCAGACATACCAAACCACACACATTTAAACACATATAATACAAGAGAGAAAGGTGAACACATGAAGCTAAAGAGTTACAATATCAGTGGAAAAAGAAAGAGCAACTACATCAGCCACCAATACAACAGAGATCTATATGTTTAAACTGGTTTGAACCGGTTTGAACAGGATGTTGTTGGTGCTGGGAACTGGATCCCAAGTGGAATCACATGGCACCCAGTTATATTATTGGCAACACTTTCTACGGTCATCGGCCACATCAAGAACGGTGACGAGATGACAGTGGACTTTAGGAAGAAGCCCTCACACCCTGGACACCAGCTGTTCCACCTCCTCCCCTCTGGGGGCGCTACAGAGCCCTGTACACCAAGACCACCAGACACAGGAACAGCTTCTTTCCTCTGATGAACCATTAATCAGACTCCTCCATCTGCACTACTTGACTATTACCACCAACAAAATGTCTGCACTAATATCCAAAATGCATTGTTCATTGTCATTGTTCTTATGTCCATATATATTATTCACTATATATTTATATTGCACATAGTTGTTAAATGTTAATGTTGATGCTTAGTTTCTGTGTTTTACTCTATTTTCATTCATGTATTTTTTTATATTTCTCTTGTTTATTGTATATAATATGTACATATGTACGAAGAGAGCAATGTGTAACTGGAGTCAAATTCCATGTATGTGTAAACACACATATGGCCAATAAAGCTGATCTGATTTTGGGGCCGGGCCCGCTCACTCGTCTGCTTTTAGCGGCAACAACCAAGTGGACGTCCTGAAGGGACCAGGTGACCGCAGCAGGCTGCCTGCCTTTAAACCTGTTACACTTATTCATTACGTTATTAGACGTTCCCTCTAATCTGCTCTCACTTCTTTTCCTGGCACCGATTTCTTCAGGTGCAGACGCGTTAAACCCTGAACGTTGACTGACCACACGTGTCCAGGGTCTGGGGCCCCCTGATGGAGGGTGTGGTCTGCTTTGCTTTGTTTCTCGGTGGGATTACGGGAAAACTACTGAACCCATTGATTTGGGGCTGGGGGTTCTCAACCTTTCACAGCCATTTAAAATAGATATTAGAGAGAACAATTAGGACCTGTTAGCAAAAGCGGTCCCCGGAGATCTCTAATTTATGGTGTTGTTTGTTTCACAAAGAACACGCAGGAACGCGTTTTAATACAAGTTCCTTTTGTTGGCTAACGTTGTGCATCATCCTCCATGAACAGAGAGGATAATCATACGTTCTGTGTCAGCTCTCAACGTGAGCAGTTACAATACAGACGCTGTCTCTGCAGTGGCCAATGCCACGAGGTCTCTGGGGAATTAGTCCACATTCCTCGTATTAGGACAAACTCAACTCCCCACCCACCCCCCCAGCCCCCACACTTTGATCAGTGTCCTGTTTCTAAAATCTCACTGAAGTGGAAGATATTAACAGTGAAGGGAGTTATGGTGGTGAGGAAGGGGGGAGAGAGAGAGAAAGAGAGAGAGAAATTATTGAATGGGAAAAGTCAATTGTTGCACATTTTACAGGAACAAGATGGAGATAAAATCTGATTATTTACATTTTATTGTTTTTCTTCGACACTCTCAGAAGCCCATATGTGTATTTACCCCCACCCCCCCCCCCCCCCACACACACACACAGACACACACACACACACAGACACACACACTGTGTTATTGCAGTTACAGTCATGCCTTTGAACGGCCCTCATTAAAAGAGTGTGGTCACAACTACTCCTTGGTAATGAAGACCAAGAACAGTCACATTAGTATTTATTTATGAGTTAAATGAGTACATGTTTACATATTTAAGGATTAATCGCTCCATACTGTATGGATTGTGACGAAAGCAGATTGGACAGCCTGTGGCCCTAAAGTGTTAAAAGAGTTAGTGACGGCTCTACTGTCACTCCAAGCAGCAAATATAAAAATAATTACAGTTTGAAATATGACTTACAGATTCTTTCTCATCATTCTCACTATATAACCCCATGTTGGATCAAGCTCACTATATAACCCCATGTTGGATCAAGCTCACTATATAACCCCATGTTGGATCAAGCTCACTATATAACCCCATGCTGGATCATTCTCACTATATAACCCCATGCTGGATCAAGCTCACTATATAACCCCATGCTGGATCATTCTCACTATATAACCCCATGCTGGATCATTCTCACTATATAACCCCATGTTGGATCAAGCTCACTATATAACCCCATGCTGGATCAAGCTCACTATATAACCCCATGCTGGATCAAGCTCACTATATAACCCCATGTTGGATCAAGCTCACTATATAACCCCATGCTGGATCATTCTCACTATATAACCCCATGCTTGATCAAGCTCACTATATAACCCCATGTTGGATCATTCTCACTATATAACCCCATGCTGGATCATTCTCACTATATAACCCCATGTTGGATCAAGCTCACTATATAACCCCATGCTGGATCAAGCTCACTATATAACCCCATGTTGGATCAAGCTCACTATATAACCCCATGCTGGATCAAGCTCACTATATAACCCCATGCTGGATCATTCTCACTATATAACCCCATGCTGGATCATTCTCACTATATAACCCCATGCTGGATCATTCTCACTATATAACCCCATGCTGGATCAAGCTCACTATATAACCCCATGTTGGATCAAGCTCACTATATAACCCCATGCTGGATCATTCTCACTATATAACCCCATGCTGGATCATTCTCACTATATAACCCCATGCTGGATCAAGCTCACTATATAACCCCATGTTGGATCAAGCTCACTATATAACCCCATGCTGGATCATTCTCACTATATAACCCCATGTTGGATCAAGCTCACTATATAACCCCATGCTGGATCAAGCTCACTATATAACCCCATGTTGGATCAAGCTCACTATATAACCCCATGCTGGATCAAGCTCACTATATAACCCCATGTTGGATCAAGCTCACTATATAACCCCATGCTGGATCATTCTCACTATATAACCCCATGCTGGATCATTCTCACTATATAACCCCATGCTGGATCAAGCTCACTATATAACCCCATGTTGGATCAAGCTCACTATATAACCCCATGCTGGATCATTCTCACTATATAACCCCATGTTGGATCAAGCTCACTATATAACCCCATGCTGGATCAAGCTCACTATATAACCCCATGTTGGATCAAGCTCACTATATAACCCCATGCTGGATCAAGCTCACTATATAACCCCATGTTGGATCAAGCTCACTATATAACCCCATGCTGGATCATTCTCACTATATAACCCCATGCTGGATCAAGCTCACTATATAACCCCATGCTGGATCATTCTCACTATATAACCCCATGCTGGATCATTCTCACTATATAACCCCATGTTGGATCAAGCTCACTATATAACCCCATGCTGGATCAAGCTCACTATATAACCCCATGCTGGATCAAGCTCACTATATAACCCCATGTTGGATCAAGCTCACTATATAACCCCATGCTGGATCATTCTCACTATATAACCCCATGCTGGATCAAGCTCACTATATAACCCCATGTTGGATCATTCTCACTATATAACCCCATGCTGGATCATTCTCACTATATAACCCCATGTTGGATCAAGCTCACTATATAACCCCATGCTGGATCAAGCTCACTATATAACCCCATGTTGGATCAAGCTCACTATATAACCCCATGCTGGATCAAGCTCACTATATAACCCCATGCTGGATCATTCTCACTATATAACCCCATGCTGGATCATTCTCACTATATAACCCCATGCTGGATCATTCTCACTATATAACCCCATGCTGGATCAAGCTCACTATATAACCCCATGTTGGATCAAGCTCACTATATAACCCCATGCTGGATCATTCTCACTATATAACCCCATGTTGGATCAAGCTCACTATATAACCCCATGCTGGATCAAGCTCACTATATAACCCCATGTTGGATCAAGCTCACTATATAACCCCATGCTGGATCAAGCTCACTATATAACCCCATGCTGGATCAAGCTCACTATATAACCCCATGCTGGATCAAGCTCACTATATAACCCCATGTTGGATCAAGCTCACTATATAACCCCATGCTGGACCAAGCTCACTATATAACCCCATGTTGGATCAAGCTCACTATATAACCCCATGTTGGATCAAGCTCACTATATAACCCCATGCTGGATCAAGCTCACTATATAACCCCATGTTGGATCAAGCTCACTATATAACCCCATGTTGGATCAAGCTCACTATATAACCCCATGCTGGATCAAGCTCACTATGTAACCCCATGCTGGATCAAGCTCACTATATAACCCCATGCTGGATCAAGCTCACTATATAACCCCATGCTGGATCAAGCTCACTATATAACCCCATGTTGGATCAAGCTCACTATATAACCCCATGCTGGATCAAGCTCACTATATAACCCCATGTTGGATCAAGCTCACTATATAACCCCATGCTGGATCGTGCTCACTATATAACCCCATGTTGGATCAAGCTCACTATATAACCCCATGCTGGATCAAGCTCACTATATAACCCCATGCTGGATCAAGCTCACTATATAACCCCATGCTGGATCATTCTCACTATATAACCCCATGTTGGATCAAGCTCACTATATAACCCCATGTTGGATCAAGCTCACTATATAACCCCATGTTGGATCAAGCTCACTATATAACCCCATGCTGGATCAAGCTCACTATATTGGAAGTGCTCTCCGGCAGCAGGGCTCAGGCTTTACAGCGTGTCCCAGAGTCGCCCTTCTGAAGCAGACGGTTGGTGTCATCTCCAATTGCTGCCGAGGTGCAGCGTCCACTGTGGACGCTAACTGTGTTTGAGCGTTACAGATTACAGGGGGCCGCGGGGGAGCGTGAGCCGCCGGAGGACCAGAGGAGTCCCAGGTGGCTGGGGAGCGTTTTGAGATTAGGCTCAAGTCTCCCTGATGTGACGAGGAGACCAGGATCAACATGGTAATTGACTGAGGAGGTGATCCTTTGCTTGCTCGATAAGAAACTTAACATAAGTGCTGTTGGGTCAAACACTGGTTGAGGAAGTCCAATCGTGTGTTTGAAGGGACGAATGTCTTCAGGCCTTTAGTTAAACCATCAACTCATTAATTCAATTGATTTCATTTATTTGACCCTTTCTTTAATTTAATTAATTTGTTAATCTGCAAGAACTCCTGTCTTTGTGAGGCCCCAAAGGCCCCAAAGGCGTATCCAAGATTGAGGGTCAGGCAACTAAAACACTTGGTCAAGGTTCCAAAGATCTCGATCTCAGTTATCTCTGATAGGAGGATACATTAACAATAAATGGACTATCGTAGGATTAAGTGTCTTCCCAAGGACACATCAACATGACGGGGGCGGGGATCGAACAACCGATCCTGTGATTGACATCCCTGTTCTACCGCTGATCCACAGTCAGTCACTCCAGCAATTGTGAGGTTTGCAACCATGTTTCCATTAAACTGTGTTGCTCACTCAAGTCTCTGATGCTCTAAAACCTTTGAGGTCAAAGTCAATTCATTTCAACAGAATCTCCGCAGTCGGACGGTAACACACCCCTTACCCCCGACTCTCGAAATCTAATTTTAAAATGATGTTCTTTTATGATAATTATATTTAATAATAATCTAATATTGTACTTTTTTTGAAATGTGGAGGTGTGATCTTTTCTGTCCCGTTTTATTCTCAATCAAATGTTTGTCTCACTGCTTTGGTTTCCATTGTGCACCCTGCAAACCTTTCCCCTCTTCTCATCCCCCACCTCTAATCTCCATCCCACCCTTTCTCCCCCTCTCTCCCCCCAGCAGGTCTGTAGGTCCCTGACCTACAGAGCCTTTCCATGTTGTAATCCCTCTGGCCTCTTTAGGTCAATCCCCTTGCTCCTCTAATCTCCGGGTGGCAGGATACCTGCACAGATTACAGCCTCGAGCTCCAACCTCCCTGTCACCATAAAGTCTCTCACGTGCTTTTCTTCTTCTTCTTCTCCGACCTCACATCTCAGCAGCTTCTCGTACTCGATCCCCCAAGAATTGAATCTCCAACGTGTCAAATGATTGCTCTAATACTCAAATATAATGGTCACACTGAGGAGTCAATCAGTGTTGTATTCTACTCTCTCAGTGTGTATGCTAACCCAGGCTAATCACTTCCTGACTCCAACTCCGTACTTAACACAAGGCATGAGATGGTTCTTCATATCTCACTCACATAGTGTTGAACTATTGCTTTAATATTAAACACATTGCCATATACATTCATCTTATATAACTATTCAAACTAATGGGATGGGCCAGTCCCAATAACTGGTGTGTGAAAAGATCTATTTTATTGTACTACTTTATTTACTGCATTATATCACGCAGCTCACACCATCATGCTTGCTCCGCCCCATTAAGAGGTATTTCTTTCATTTTCTTCTTACATCTCATCACCATTACCCTTTCCCAGTTAATACCTTACAAACAATTGTCTGTTTCTAGTAAAGGTTTTCTGAAATGTTATGTTTAAATATGCAAATGAGGCACTTTGGAATCAATATGTGCTCATATTCATTTCCAGAACAGAAATCTTAACATTGGCTTAAGCCAGGTTCAACATTTCAAAGGTCTTTACGGGGGAATTGTAGATATCTCTATTTATCACTCCATGAGTCAGAAAAAGTCAACAACCATAAAGAAAAAAAATGTTTTGTCCTATAAATCATGATAAAAAAACAACCCCCTGTGTAAAAAGCTTCAGAATATAGAGATAAATGATTGGTGTCCTGTCTGCCTCATGCCACCAACTGTCCAACAGAAGCTTTCTAAATGTTCTTTTGAGCTCCTCGGCTCGGCTCAGCGAGCGCCTACCACAAACAGAGCATTCTCAATGGCATCTTCCCTCAAACTGTGATAATCTGTCTTTTGTCTCTCACTTCCCTCTGAGACAGATTAGCACCTAATCTAGTTTTCTGTTCAGTAAATGAAACGACAAGCATGCAGTGACAGGACGCTCGTCTCCACTCGGCTGTCATCAGACTGTCTCGGTTCCAGAAACAGAAGCCGTGACTCCAATGGCTCTAGAGTGTGTGTGTGTGTGTGTGTGTGTGTGTGTGTGTGTGTGTGTGTGTGTGTGTGTGTGTGTGTGTGTGTGTGTGTGTGTGTGTGTGTGTGTGTGTGTGTGTGTGTGTTTAAACAAAGCAGAGGCAAAAATAACCTACACAGGGATTCTTTAATTTGGTATCATGTTTAACTTTAGTGGATCCTAACATATCGGGTATGGAACTAATCTGCAGACCAAACGTTTCTATGATACCAGATGTTGAGGTGAGGCCTGTTACAGACGCCTTGTGGTCAGCATGGCTGAATGCTTTTTGATTTTTGAGTGAGGAGTCAGCGGCCAATGACAGGGATGAAAATGATCAATACGACTGTTTATTCTCGAGCATTCGGTGGTAAATTAGCACATCTAAATATTTCAGGCCGATGGGTCCAGTTGCATGTGAGACCAGCTGCGGACAGACAGACAGACACATACACACACACACACACACACACAAACACACACACACATATACAAGACATAACGCATGATCCCCTAGACTTATACCCGACAGAGATTACAACTGCATTCCGGATATTGTTAAATATGATCATATTTCCTCATCAGATCATGTGTCCAGTGTATGAGGTGTCTCAGAGGTCTATTCCCGATCTCCTGTGTACATGGACATGATAAAATAAATAAATTAAATAACTGTAATTGCAAATACAATAACTCAGCGATGGGAAGTTCTGGTGCTTTAAATGAAATAAAAATGTTGAGGATTGCTTCTTCCTGGTTATAGCGAGGGACAATTCACTGGTAGTTAGATATTGGAGGACACTCTGTACCATCCCAGAAAAATGAATTAATGCTGACAATAAAACTGAACATTGATGAAATACATATATATATATATTATTTATTTATTTATTCCTCCAAGATCAGCCTGAATGATATATGAACCTGTGTGGGTTAAACCATTCTGTCCGTTATTGTAAAACTTGAATATTCAACCTTTATTTTGACAGGAAGCCACACTGAGATTGAGGTCCCTTGACTTTGGTTAGTGTCATCATTTAAATATAACACACATAAATAATGCTTCCTGACATTACAGCAAAATCAGAGGACGGTAATGAACTTAAAAAGAAAAGTATGCATTTTCATTTAGACCATATCTAAATAAACTGTCTGTTTCCGCTATTGTATTATTTACTCTGGTGGGTGTTTCTTACAGTGGTCTATTCTGGGGGTCAATTAGTGAGTTATGTTTGTTACACTACGCTCAATGGAGCGCTTTGCCTCCGTGTCATCATCACGTCACAGACCACTTATTTACCACGTTGAAATAAAACCTCTATTTGTGAACAGCAATATGTGAGTCGACATTTTGCTGCCGGACATTCTAGCGGAATTAAAAAATCAAACTTAATGAAACTTTGTTGAAAAAAAAAGATAATCCAAACTCTCTGCACACTATGTGACCTCATTCTGCACCTCCATTCATGCGCAGACAAATATGAATGAGATTCTCCTCCATGGTTCGACTGTGCATGGAGGCTCTGAACCAGTCATGTGTCAAATGTAATAGAAAGAGCTGGTTAAAACATTGAAGCCACCGCTTTGACAACCACTTCATACACAACGCCGCTGTCCAAGCGTCCGGGGAAGAGGTTTGTCAACAAAACACAAATTATCGTCCACCAGCTCCAAGTTTCGGGAAAGTGCACTGGGAAACCTCTCATCATTGTTGTAAGTGACAAAGGACTACCCCCCCTCCGCCCCCCAACATCTATTTGAGTCTGCTCATATAGTGGGAGCTCAAAACACCCCACTTGTGCACCGTCCATAGAGCACAAGAGGGACATTCCTGGGGCCTGAGAGAGGGAGAATCCTCAGGATGTCCCCCCAACCAAACATGATCAAGTGTAATATGTACTGGGTTGGTCAATAAGCATGTAGTAAGCCGCAACAGTTCTGTTAGACATTAAGTCCATGTTCAGTGCAACCTGTTGCTCTGGCAGGAAACAGGATTAAACCCTAACTTCTCACAGATTTACTTCAGTCCTTCAGCATGAATTACAGAAAGTGGTCATTCAGAATGCCCACTTCAAACGGCCCTTAAAGTCAGGGGGAAAAACCACAACACACTGTTGTCTCCACTCACCCCATTTGAACATCATCATTGTCAGCAGCAGTGTCTTTAGATTGAGGTGAACTTTCCCCAAATCCATGGTAGAACCTGGATCTGGACCACAAGGCGATGTGGAGGACCAATGGAAGCAGAAGTGCTGCGAGTCCTCCAGCAGTTACATTCTGCTGCTCCTCACTTTGTTGCTGTTGCCCTGTGCTCGAGGCTGGCATGCTCCACACTGCCCATGTTGGCTACTAGTGAGTGTGCAGCAGCGGCCCGGACCAACGAGCCCTCCTCCCTGTCCTGAGTGTAATCAGCCATGAGAGCAGAGAGGCGACGGGAAAACACGAGCTGGATTAACACCTGCTGATACGGAGGTTCATCCTCTCAGCTGCTGGAACAGGAGGAACTTTCTGCAGTGCCATGTCTGTAATACATTACTCGGAATGTGATATAATCAGATTTTAAAGTGTGTCATAATATTCATAGTTGTAATATATTACGATCTTTTTCTAATGCTTCATAGAGACAATTCTACTTCTTTTAAGAACATTTACTCAAAAGTAAGGTTGTTTTATGTGAATTCAACTGAGTCAGTTGAGTCTTTAGAGCTTTTTCAGGGGCGACATTACATTAGTGAAATGTAAATGTCCATCATTCAGTTGATCATCATCAAAACGTTGTGACAAATTGGAGCGTGACCAGTTCAACAAATTAATACATTTTACAAACTTGTTCTAACATAGATTTATAGATTGTTTTCACTTCATTGAAACCAAACAATGACCCTCTATATTAACCTATAATTACATTCAAATGCATTATAACAGTTGTTATAATGCCTGAAAGAAATATTATAATCCATTACAACTATATATCCAATTACAATACAATATGATGCTTGCAACATAAATGTCAGTGAGTGACCCGCAGGTATAAAGAGTATTGTTATAAAGCATCATTCACATTTATGAGTGGTTTAAATATAAACATTCAGTATTATGAGCAGATTATAACGCATTATAAATGTGTTATAATCCATGATTGAAATAAAAAATGTTACCAAAAGTGGTATTGTAATGGAAGGCATAAAGATCCATTCCATTGAAATAGACTCACAAATTAAATTACACTGATTGCAGCTTAATTTGAACACACGCTGTGAACCTTTTACTGGTCTCCTCTAGACATAAAAGACACTTTCTAAATTACACAACTCTTTTGGTGGAAAGGAGCCATGTGTAAAACTCCCAAATAAAACAGTTTGATAAGAACTGATAAAAACGAACAAAATGAACTTGTGGTTAAAAAGAAAAAACGACAACACATATAATATGCAGTTTAGACAATCTGTGTTATGGAGCAACAGGACGTCAGTTCCTTTGCTGATGTTCCTTCTTCTTGTGGTTTTCTGCAAACCATTGTCGACTTGTTAACGCACATCCTGAATTGAACTGATTAGTTGGGTGTAAACATTGAAAAATGTTGAAGGTTCTGACACATGTTATCATAGTAACATTTGGCAATATTCAGCTTTCATAGAAATAAATTCTACAATTACTTGCTTATAATGCTTTTAAAAAGTGTTAAACGCCATTTTGGGGGTTGCAAGTCTGAATACAGTCATGTTAAATGATGTACACATCCATTTGTTCATTGTTTCCAAATCAAAAGCATTTCAAGGTTTCAGGTTGCAGTGACTCAAACTTTCTCGAAACACCTTTTATTTCCTCTTTCATTCTGCTACTTCCACTGATGCCTTCTGACTTCTCAGCTTGGTAGAGGCCGCTGGTGATAACACAGCTGAGTGCATCGCCGACCTCCGGCTGCTAATCTGCGGCCAGAGAAACAGTGGGGGAAACCATAGACTGTCGATGGGGAACAGTGTGCCCACTTTTGTTGTTTTTGATGGTGTGTTTGGCTCTCAGCTAACAGCTAATATCTTTCAGCTAACAGCTAACAGCTATCAGCTTTCAGCTAACAGCTAACAGCTAACAGCTAACAGCTAACAGCTATCAGCTATCAGCTTTCAGCTAACAGCTATCAGCTAACAGCTAACAGCTATCAGCTTTCAGCTAACAGCTTTCAGCTTTCAACTAACAGCTATCAGCTTTCAGCTATCAGCTAACAGCTAACAGCTATCAGCTAACAGCTATCAGCTATCAGCTTACAGCTAACAGCTATCAGCTAACAGCTAACAGCTAACAGCTTTCAGCTATCAGCTATCAGCTAACAGCTATCAGCTAACAGCTTTCAGCTAACAGCTAATAGCTATCTGCTTTCAGCAAACAGCTATCAGCTATCAGCTATAAGCTAACAGCTTTCAGCTAACAGCTATCAGCTAACAGCTATCAGCTAACGGAAGTGGAGTGCATTGCTGCTGCCTCAGCCACTGCTCTGTGGCCAGAAACACGGTTAGTATTTAGTTTATTGCCCATCAACCTCACGTTTTACATTGTCCAAAAATAGACTTGAATGCTCCAATCACAGCGAGACATGAAAGTGTATCTGTTGTTTGAGATGTGTGAGTTAAAACATGTCTGATACACTTGCAGGTTAACTAACCATGGCGTATTCATTCAATCACTCTTTGCAGCAGTGGTCGTTGCAGACACACCTGCTGGAGATCTGTATTCTACTGAGTGCGCCACTGTAGCTGACATGTAATCACAACATCCCCTGTCTGATTCCAGCTCTGTTGAATGCCACTTTCTACTCTCGTCTGTCCGTCTTTTTATTTTTATTAGTAACCCCTTTATATACCTTTTCTGAAATATTATTGTGGAAGTACCTTATGAGTTCTCTAATTTCTCGTGTAAATGTGTTCGCCACCTTTCATCCAGAATGAGCTGGGAGCGGCTCCATCTCCTACTGGACCACATGACCATTGTCTGAGTAAAAGGGTCAGAACAAAAATTGATGGAGTGACATCAATTTTACATTCAATATGAAATATAATGGATAAAAAAAAGAAACAAGAACACATTTCATAATTGACAAATGACAAATGACAAATTGTCATTACAGTCACAGATACTCTTTTAACATGTTGACCTAAATCCACCGGGCGTCCTTCTGTGAGCCAATCAGCTTCTGGCGCTGTGTTAACCTGAGCAGTCCAGTGAATCCAGGACGGGTTTTAGTGTCTTCAGCAGCAGCTTTAGTGGCTCCTTTGTAGCATGGAGCTTAGCAGTCAGACATCCATCACATAAGAGACTTGTTACCGCCCTTTACACCCCCCCACCCCCCACCCACCATCCCTCCCGAAACACCAGCTGTGCCTGACACCCAACGGGCCAACAGACAGATTTGCACCCATGAACTTTGTGTCACCTATAGTAACTGGCACATGATCAAGATATTGTGCATTTTGCATTTGGGTAAAGGTATAAATCATATTATATAGGCATTCAACCAGATAATAGCACAGGGTTAAAACACACAAAGTTCTTTGTTGGTGTGACGCCTCAGGTAACAGTGAGAATACAATCAAAAAAGTGAAATTGTGTAATACTGTATATCTGTGACTCAGTGGGCTTATCGGACACCAACACACTGACATTAAGGTGTTCACCTTAAGTCATCTGCCAGGAATGTGTGATTTTGATTTGATTGGCCAAATTGTGGTCTACAATTTTGAAGCCTTGACTGTCGGCATCTTTGTTTTAGGCTGTCGGCATTATTATTTATTTTTTTGAAGTGACCAGAACGCTGAGCTGGACATTTTTAGGCAACCGAAATGTTACAATTAACTTTCATGAACTGAAAACACACCTCTGTCAACAGGGTTAAAGTTGGACAACTCCATGGTAGCAACCTGTCAATCACAGTAAGCCCCGCCCTAAAGCATCCCCTGCTTTATGGTCTGTTTGACTCTAAATGAGCATAATTTACTAAATGAACATCATGCTGTATTGATGAAGACTTGAAACTAGAGATTGAGACATAAACTCATGTTTACAATGTTTACTGAGGGAATACATCAAGAGAGAAGTAGAGTCATTTATATAGACTTCTATACAACCAGAGGAGTCGCCCCCTGGTGGTCAGGAGAGAGAATGCAGCTTTAACACATGAAGCATAGACTTCTATACAACCAGAGGAGTTCGTATAGAAGAGAGAAGAGAGGTGGTCCGGAGAGAGAATGCAGCTTTAACACATGAAGCATAGACTTCTATACAACCAGAGGAGTTCGTATAGAAGAGAGAAGAGAGGTGGTCCGGAGAGAGAATGCAGGTTCACACATTGACTTAACTTTTTGGAACCGGATGTTTGGCGCCTGATTTCAACAGACTTTCTGAAACTAAGCAAAGAAACAAACAACAACAAAAAGAATTTCTTCATTCATGTCTTGAGGGTAGCAATAATGGTGGCCCAGTCAAAAGGGTTCGATCCCTTGGGAGCACAAATGTTTGACGTTTGATGGTAGGGGGAGACGAGAGGATGGCTCAGTGTTTAAAGGGCTCATATTTTGGGAGCATAAAAGTTGCAGGAGATACTGTTCAGATTCAAGTTAACTTATTGGTACCCATAGGTAGATTTGGTTTGCAGAAAGAAAAACAAGGTACCGATTATGACACACATTATACAAACAACACAGACAATCAGACTAACAGGGAAAAAACACTAACGGCTCCACTAAATCACTAAAACCAGTCAAATAAAATGAATGAATAAAACAAGTAAGCGTTACTTTTTTAGCATCTGTACAATGTTGCAACGGCTTCTTCATCTAAATGATGGCTGCTGGAACAAAGCTGCTTTTATACCACTTTGTTCTACACATTGGGGTAATGAACCTCGATCCAGAAGGAAGAAGATGGAATTCAATGTGCCAAGGTTTGGAGTGATGATTTAAACTCCAGCCGGTTCTCTGCTGTATAACTCGTCTGGCGCACAAGGACCCTGAGTTTATTTGTGACTCCCCAATCAGTATGTTTGCATGTAACAAGCAGAAACTGTATGTTTCCTGTGAAGTCGGAAGTTCATTTTGGAAAGACACTGTGCCACTTGTCCAAGACTGACTTTAGAGAGTCAACGTTTTGAAGCGCAGGGCAACTGATCTAGGGTCTGTTTCCAGACCGCACACAGCCCAACATGTTGTCCCTGCTACTGTTTTATCACAGAACAACTTCCAGTCCAGCGGTAAAACAAATCGTACGTGAGGTGACGCGAATGCCAGCTACACAAAAACCCAGAATGAGACATGGCCAACGCAGCAGAGGGAAGAGGCCGCCGTCCTTGAGAGGTTCCTCCCTATCAGCGACAGATACGGACGGAGTGAGCAAGCTAAATGGCAACTTCACACCATCTATTAGTCACCCACCATGTGGACTGGAAGACAACACTCCTGACATCTTTGAGGTCAAGAGCTATTTAGAACGGATCAGTCTTCTTTTCGGGGTCAGCGTTCTGAACAAGTTTCCTGTTCACCATGATGAGCTCATCAGGACATAACACTCTGTGCCACGTCTGCAGAACAGCACGGCCTTATGACTGTAAGCAGGGATGTGTTAGTGCTCGGCTGAAAGCTTGTGTTTTTTCCTACTTGAGCGCACAAACTGTTAGAAGCACCTTCAATCTAATCCGAGTTCATTCATGAATGAGCCAGCCGGTTAGGGTGCTGATGTGACCGCCACCTCGTAAGCTCCTCAACAGTCTGAGCACCATGTTTAAACTGTTTGTTATATATAGATTGAGCTGAACTGCTCGTCTCTTCAGATGTACTCAGAAGCTGTTATTGGTGGCTGAAGTTTCAGATGAGTTAAGACCTATGAATACATATGTCACGGCCACTACCGTCTAAAACGCAAGAAAAATATTTACTTATAGTCCTTATTGCAGATACATACGGAAATAATGTAGTAGTACCTTTATGAATATGTCTGTTTGTTTTAGGAGAAGAATCAAATACTCATCCTCTCCTGTAAGACAAGGCTGAGGGTGAAAGAGCCTATTTCCAGAAAATCCAGCGTTCCAGTTTAAAAACCAGATGCTGTATTTATTCACTCAGGTGTAGGGGTCAATACTGGAGGGCCCGGGCAGTGTATTGTGTACCTGGGGCCCCTCGCAGCTTAATGTGTCTACTCGTATAGGAATGGTTAATGCTGTCGTCTGGTTGGAGGAGGGACCTGTCAATCATCTATTATAAAGTACAGCTTACCAGAGGGCCTTTTACCCCTAAAAAATGCCAACTGAGGCCCAGTGAGAAAGTGGAAGTTGAGGTTGATTTTCCAGGTTGTGTTTCCATGACTTGGCAGACACAAAGAGGTGTGAGAAGGGAGCCAGAGCAGTCACCCGCTTCAACAGAATTCCAGCATTAGCGGGAAGATTTGGACACAAGCCCAGAAATGTGAATTGTTCGGGAAAACAAAAGAATACATAATCTGACCTGAGCCCTCACCCTCATAGATAAACATTTTTGGTGAAGTGATGTACTGTATGACAAACTATTTAGATTTTAGTTAAAGTCAGTCCAAACTTAAAGGTTACATTTACATTGTACATTTACATTATTTTCTTTGGATTTTTATAAAGCATGCGGAGGTGAGGAGTTTTTGAAAACAGAGCTCATTTTGTCACACAACACAAAGCTGTAAGACCGTCTAACACACACACACACACACACACACACACACACACACACACACACACACACACACACACACACACACACACACACACACACACAGTAACAAGTAAAGAACACCTCAGATCTTTTGAAACACATCATTTGACATTTTACACAAATTTATAAAAACCCAATTTTGTCACCGTATGGAACGCACATGGTTCCAGGGCCCTAAAGACAGTGCAGGTACAATCTAGAATTAAATTATATAGTTATAAATGACACACCATTATAAATAAAGTATAACAAATGTTTCAATTAAATGATTGATATTGTATTTTCTTTGGTATTTCTGTCACATCCAGATATGCAATGATGATTGCCGGTTGTTGTCCTAGTTAAATCTCTTGATCACGTGACAAGATGATACGAGATATGGAAGCTAGTTTAGGCCCCTGGTGCCATGTTGGCTTCCATTGTGGTTGTAAATATGTACTGTGGTCTTTCTACAGTGCGTGAGTCCTGATTGATGAGTCGACAATCATCCATCAGGTGTTTGCCCATTGGTCGATTGGTCCATGTGTGGTAAAATGACAAAGAAATGACTTCATGTCAGATTCCTTTGTTTTATGGAGAGAACCGGGTGCAGTGTTTGGCAAAAAAGTACCATGTGCCAAAACATGGTACTTTGATTTTAATAAAGAATGTTAACTTAAAAACATACAAAGCAGGTGAGTCTAAAAAGGAGTAACTGAAAATCCAACAGGCAAAAAGACACAAAACAGGACCAAGTAAATAGGACATGAGCACAAAGGATAATAACAGGAACACAGCAGACAAACCAACAACTGGCAGAGAAAGGACAGGACTCTAAATACACAAGAAGATAACCAGACAACAAAACGCAGGTGGGCTCTGATTGTCAGCTCAATCCTAAATGTGCTTTAAATAATTTTACTGTGTGAGCACTTTAAAAAAAGAGAAAAGATGTGGCTGTTTATCAGGGAGGAAGGGTTGAATGAAAAAACTCTATCAAGTTGCATTGTGGGAGAGTTTTTGCAGCTTGACACTCAAGGGACTAAAGGTTGAAATACTTCAGGATACCTTTTTGTCATACAATAGTCTGCAACATAGTGATGAATTATTAAAATTGTACACCTATTTTGAATTGAATAAACCTGTTTGAACCCCTATGATGCAGCAGTGGATTACAGTCTCTGATTAAACCAACACATTGACAAAGACATTGTTGCTCTAATGGTTAATGAGCTCTTATAGTAGTGGTACTGAATTCGGAAACTATTCATTTATTAAACATTAAAAATGGTGTCATTATCTAAATGCTACTGAAGCACGGACTGGGGTGAGTTCTTTTCATCTTTAGGTGGTGCGCTGCTTACACAAAATAATGAGGCAGTATCTTTAAATATTACAGCCTACACCGAACGTGAACTGCAACAGTGAACACAGGAAACAGAAATGGAAAAACAAAAAGTACAATGTTATAGTAGACATGCTACTTTCATTTAAATCATCAATTCATTATTTAAACACTGGATAAGGAAGTGCAATTATTAACAGGAATATATTACTTTTTTTAATTTGAGATTTTAAAATGTGTTTTTCTTTAATAATTGATTGATATAATTGATAATACTAAAACTTAGGTCTATAATTCTGGCCCTCCTGGCTTCATAACTGACATACTACGTAAGTAATACTGTTCGTTAGTTGTGTGCCCTCTGGTGGTAATTATTCTCCATCACATTTCAGCAAGCTACTGTACTCGTGACATGCTGCTATCTCGCGTGATTTAATATGTCTGAACAAAGTCGTCGGTGCACTGCGGGCAGCATATGTTGGTTCCACTACACTTCGAGATAAACCGCAATGACCAAACACCACCAGCTCCCTGTCGCCGATGTGGAACCACCAGGAGGGAGCGAGGGAGGACCTGTCACATATTTCTCACCGTTCCACATTGTACGTGACACCGGAAGTGAGTTACCTGTAAAAAGCCCACAGCGCTGTCTTACAGATGAGTTAAGACCTATGAATAAATATGCCAAGGCCACTACCGTCTAAAACGCAAGACAAATAATTGCTATGTCCTTATAGCAGATACATACGGAAATAATGTAGTAGTACCTTATGCATATGTCCGTTTGTTTTAGGAGAAGAATCAAATACTCGTCCTCTCCTGTAAGACAAGGCTGAGGGTGACATCTGCCCGGGGATTGAATAGCGTTTCCATTATCTTTTGGTTTTCATGCTGTCAGAACAGAACTGCTATACTTCTTCACTACTACGCAAAAGCTCCCTGCTTGGGAAATGAATACTGCATAGATGAAGACTACCGTTATTCTATTACGGGCACTATGTGATTCACAACTAACCGAATCAAGTCCTCACGTCATGGGGGTTAGCTAGCGTTAGCTGCGAAGCTAGGTTACTTGGACAATCCTTTCAACTTGCTTGCTGACAGGTTAGCTTACGACAGCTAACGTCGCTATGTGAACTAACTAAGCCAGGAAAGTGGCGATAAAGAAACTCCCTGCAACTCTGGTTGGTGGACATTTTGAGTTAACATGTTTAAATGCAACTGTGTTTGCTGGCGGTGGCGCGGACTGCTCGCTGGTTGTGCTGTATGTTTCTAGGAGCTAATTTGCCATTAGATTGTAGTGGTGTTACGTTACTTAGCTAACGTTTGCTACAGAAGTTGCTAGCTAGCCAGGTCGCTAAGTTAGATTTAACGTGATTGACAGCACTTTACTACAGCTACTCGAGTTGTGTCGTAACCAAACCACACGCCATTGTACTTATTATCTTCAACATATTCTTTGGCTACATCTCTGGCTCATGGGACTGTTACCAATGTGTCTGTGATTAATTCATAGTCATAAAGCCTGAACGGCACGCCGTTTAACGAACATGTTGTGAATATGAAAGCGAGGGAACGGAGACACCAACATGACGGCATAAATCCATTACCAGCAAATGTTTGGCAATTTGACTTGACGGGTGATTGAAATTCTAATTCATTTTAAAATGGTCATTTGTTAAAAACATTTTTGTGATGGACGCATCTTCTAGCTATTACCAAGTCCTTTTCATTTGCTGATGTTGTGATGTTGCTGTGAATAGTTGTCAACCAAGATGGTTCAAGAGATTGTCATTATGTAGCTAACAGAGGACGGGACAAACCTTTTATTATTATTGTGAGCCATGTTCAGAAAAATATAAGAAGTCAAAGGCCCAACAATGTTAAATGTATAATTTATGAATCAGTTATACTGCAAGACAATGTATTTGTTATTTAAGTAGTTGCACAACACTACTAAACCTTTTTGTTTATTGGTTTATTTGGAAAATGTTCCAAAAAGCTGCAGTTGTAAAGCATGCTGATAGTACCGATCAACTACAGCTTCAAGATAATTATTCATTTCACATATTGCTTCTGCATTGTAGATTTTTATGTAATGAAAATGACAGTTATACAACATATTTACAGATTAGAATTGATTCTTAACCAATCAATTATTTAACTAAAAGTGACCTACATTTATTATAGCCTCTCAAAGACCAGGCAAACTGGACATCTTTGGGTTTTTAACTTGGTCAGAACAAAAATCATATTGGAATACCTCAGGTTATTCCAAAACACATTATTTACTAGATTGCTTCTCCAGATACTTGTGTCATCTTATGCATGAATAATCGCCCTCCTCCCTGGTTGTTCCTGCAGGTGTTGCAGGTCGCTCTCATGTGCTCATGGAGAAGGCAGCCTTCGAGGGGTGGCTGGAGTCAGTCTCTGCCACTTTCCTTACTCTAAACGACCAGCAGCGCAACCAGTCTCTGGACCACATCATTTCTTTAAGCGGTGCCGTCCAGCTCCGCCATCTGTCTAATGGCCTGGAGACACTGCTCAAGCGGGACTTCCTGCGCCTCCTTCCCCTGGAGCTGGCCTTCTACCTGATCCACTGGCTGGATCCTGAGACCCTGCTCATCTGCTGCCGGGTCTGCAAACAGTGGAATAAGGTGAATGTGGCGCTTCCTGACATCTGGTAATGTGGTCAAGGGGGTTTCTTCAATAATTAATCAGCTGTTTACAGGGAAAATCTGAATAGTTTAAACCAGACGTTCAGTGCAGTGACTGATTTACAGCAACATGCAACATGTGCTGTAAATAACACACAACCTGTTTATTACTAGCTTAACAAGCTGGACTGTTGTCAAAATATCCAAAATCCATCCATTATCTGGCAATTTAATAATAATAATACATTTTATTTAAGATGCGCTGGTAAAAAACACACACTGTACCAAGGAGATGAAATAGAGCAATGCATTGGCACTGGTACAGTTTGTTTGTTCTTGTACAGGCGAGGTATCGTGGTAACTTTACTTTGATGGCAATGTGCCACAGAGTAATGAAAGCTGCCATCAAATGTCTGGTCAGACTCGTATTGTTATTGTCTGCTCAGATAGGTCTTGATTTACATGGAAATCTTGCCGATGTGACGTTGTTCTATTGAGGCAAAGGTCTTGTACAGTTGCTTTTGTAATTTTGAGAACTGTGACTTCTATTGCTAAACAAATAAAGTTTTTGTGGAAAAAGACGCCTGCATCTCATATCGGAAAATTGTTTAGTATTTGTTAAGAAACTCAGAAATATTACAGAGTTACAGGATGTTGTTATGCCAGTTGTCATAGGCATACAATGCCAATTTACATCGTATAATCTCCTCTGATATACGTGTTCATGTTGATCTTGTTCAGCATCTTTAACAAATGACTTTCACGTGTCGACACTTACTCGGTCATTAAAGCTGATACTTGTTCTAATCATTAAGAACTGGTATAATATTATAGGCGGAGCCAGAATCTAAAAACAACGTAAAGAAAGAAACAAGTAGTGGAAAGCAGCTCACCCTTTCTGGTATTGAACGTACTTGTCATTCATCCATACCAGTGTCTGAAGAGTTCAAACGTGCTAACGCGCTCTCGTCTCCTTGTAGTTGATCAACTCGTGCACGGAGGTGTGGCAGGGCGTGTGTCGGGAGCTGGGCTGGAGGATCGACGAGTCCATTCAGGACGCGCCACACTGGAAGGCGGTCTACCTGAAGGCCAAACTGCGTATGGTGCAGCTGCAGGATCAGGAGGCCTTCGAGACGTCGTCCCTCATTGGCCACAGCGCTCGAGTATACGCCCTCTACTACAAGGACGGCCTCCTCTGCACAGGTACTGTACACAAGTGGGATCCCTGGCTGATTTCCAATGCTTTCCTACATGCTGTATCATTTGATGGGTCCGATAACATTTGAGGGGTGCGACGAGCCCGCTGGCTCTGATCCTGATGTAAATCCATCGACTGGTTGGGGGAATGTTGACTGTAAAAAGCGAACTTCATTTGAAGCATTCTTCTGTTATTGTTGTGCATTTGCTTCAAGTGTTTGGTTTGCCGCGGCAGCAAAGTGATGTTGAACGGACATCGGTTTCTCAGCTCAAAGTCTGAAAGGTATTTTCAACATTTGCCTTGTTGGGATGAGCCTCTCTCCTGTTGCACCGTGCACTGGCCCTGAAGTACCTCACAGATGAGCCTCAACCCGAACAGAGACCTAATCAGTTTGAAACACCAGTGTGGGTGTTTATAGTGCTACTTCACTTTCTTAATAGCTGTAAGCGTCCCATTTTGATATGGAAACATATGGTCTTGGTCTTTGGTTATCCCTCTCGTGTGTTCAGCACTGCTGTCAGGCACAGCGCTGTCTGAAGTCAGACTGTTTCTCTGTTCCATACTAACTGCATACAGAATCCATGTGTATATATATATATACACTAAAAGAGATAGGCGTGTTTGTTTATATTACTATTTTGCAGCTGTGAGCAGCATCTCCATTCCCTTTTAGGGACAATGGTGTCCATCAGCAGCTCATACGGACTGTTTCGAGGGTACTTCATTGTGTCACCTTTTCCAGTGTGAACACACTGGAAACAGACTCAAAGCAGGCAGAGAATCGTGTGAAGTTACACCTACATAATGGAATTAATGGCTTTTGTCTCTCGAAACACATCTGTGGATCCCCACTACCCAGAAACATGCCTGAACTGAAGCAGGGATTTACTTCCTTCACCACCACAAAATGACAAATCGTGTGTGTGTGTGTGTGTGTGTGTGTGTGTGTGTGTGTGTGTGTGTGTGTGTGTGTGTGTGTGTGTGTGTGTGTGTGTGTGTGTGTGTGTGTGTGTGTGTGTGTGTGTGTGTGTGTGTGTGTGTGTGTGTGTGTGTGTGTGTGTGTGTGTGTGTGTGTGTGTGTGTGTGTGTGTGTGTGTGTGTGTGTGTGTGTGTGTGTGTGTGTGTGTGTGTGTGTGTGTGTGTGTGTGTGTGTGTGTGTGATCTGCTATTTCTTTTGCATATTTCAGGATACATTTTATTTCAACTTCAGTAACAAATAGAAGAGATGTGTCAACTGGAGGGTTACATTTCCATCATAGCATAGAGATGCAATAGAAATGTGTGGTCCCTGTAGCAGTATCATCATGTTCTGAGTCATGTGACATAACAAGCTGCCCTTATTCACAAATGCATAATAAAGACTTCTCTTCAAACTAATCCTCCTGTTAAAGGCAATGAACATTCAGCTCTCAGACAGAAATAGCACTTTCTGAAACATGTGGTGAAACGCGGTGAAATGCACGGTGACACAAGATGTCCACGTATAACTTGTTGTTACCACCTGACCTGCTTTCCTCAGTGACTTTAGCTTTGGTTTGGTTGTATCTTTCCAATTCATGGGCCTGTGTCGAAGTACACGGCACAACATCTGCCCTTATATAGTGGTTAGGTGGCCTTACCTATGCTAATAATAACCCATCGGTCATACGCACTCAATTTATGATCACGTGGGATTCATCTCTCAGCACAGCTGGGGAGGAGCAGGTTTTGGTGCTTCTGGACTCTCATTCTGGAAACGGGACATCTAAGAGGCTGGCTGCATTTGGCCCGTTGAGCGTACTTGACCCGGGTCCCGAGTCGGTCTGGATGGAGTGGTCGAGAGGCGGGTCAGAGCTCAGAGCAGTACAAACAGACGTCCTCTTGTTTTGCAGGATCTGACGACCTCTCCGCCAAGCTCTGGGACGTGCGCACCGGGCAGTGCATTTATGGGATTCAGACGCACACCTGCGCCGCTGTGAAATTTGATGAACAGAAGCTGGTGACCGGGTCCTTTGACAACACAATTGCATGCTGGGAGTGGAGCACAGGAGCTAAAATCCAGCAGTTCCGTGGCCACACAGGAGCAGGTTGGTTTAAATGTTATTATAGCACATATTCCTGTTTACAGTGTTCAAGTATGTATAGAAAATACACAGGTGTACGAGCAAATATTCTAAATCAGCCAGATATGATGCGACTAACAAATGTGTGACTGGTTTTGTGTTTATCAGGTTAAGAAGTCTTAAAAGGCTTTGCTCTTCTATTAAAATATGGTTTCAGATAGTTCTGAAATGTATTAAACCAATCTTTCAGAAGTCCAAAAAATGCAAAGACATAAAAAGGAAGATTATTTTTGATGACATTGCATCGTTAATTCTCAAAATAATTGGTAGCTTCTATTTGAACATTTTCTTCATAACTAATTTACTGAGTGCCTTTTACATTAACGTCTCGCTGTTAATGATGATGAAACCAACAACACTCCAATTTAGTTTTCGCACGGGATGCTCAGAATCGACCGCCTGCCCGGCACACTGGACCTGCAAATTCAACCCAACTTGTCTCTTCAACCAGACCTGGTGGCTGTACTCTCCGTGCTGAACGTTATTAGAAAATATGACAAGAAATCAGGCCAACGAGCTGCTCTCCTCCACGAGACAAAATATTCTTAACATTTGGGCAAAAGTGTCTCAAACCTGAAGCAAGTAATGTCGCGTCTTTTTGTTTATTATCTTAAAAATGTTGGTTATTGTAACATTGGTCTCAAATTTCATGCATTAAAATACAATAAATGTTTAAGCTGTAGGAATCATGTGCAAGCAGCCGTTTCCCAATAATTAATTACATTACATTTTTCATTTTTTTCATTTTTAATGAATTAATATGAGCTTTTGATGTATGTAACAGATGTTTTTTAAAGACACTTGTTGTGTCTGCTCAGTCTTCAGTGTGGACTACAACGACGAGCTGGACGTGCTGGTCAGCGGCTCTGCAGACTTCACAGTGAAGGTCTGGGCTTTGTCCGCCGGCGCCTGTCTCAACACTCTGACCGGACACACGGAGTGGGTCACCAAGGTCAGCTGATGTTGTTCCTTCTTTCATCCAATAACACATTGAGTTCAACACGAAACGCTGTCCTGTAACTCCCAGCTGCCTTTGTTCTACATGTGTTTGATGTCTGAGGAATGTGTTCGTTCCTCACTGCACATGAACGCTTTAAGAACACCGAGCAGCTTCTGGGCGGTTTTGGCTCCCATAGCTTTGATTTTCACTGTAATATACGTAATATTACGTTCTCTGGCTGCAATAAACTGTGCCGATTGTTTACTGAAAACAGGCTTTTCCATCCCGCTGGCGGGCTTTGGCGTTCTGAGGGTTGACTGACGGGTCTTTACCAAATAGCAGTGGAAGCTAAACATGGTTGACGTTTCGAATTAATAAATCAACATTGAAATGTAGCACAGCTTTCTTTTTCTTTTTTGATTCATTCGGTTTAAAGCCGGTGTTTGTGCAGCGTCAGATAAAAATCAAGCTCCACTACTATTGATGGTATTATACTTTTTGTAGAACTAAATTCCTGTGGTGGCGGGTGACAGAAAAAGCATTCTGAGTGAGTTACTAATAACTTACAGAAATATTGCATCTTGTTTCTTTAAAGAAAGTTGATTTAATAAAACATCTAATCAAATTAAAGATTTAATTTGAGGATTTTCATAATTATTTTAGGGTAATGGTGATATGATATAATATATCATAAAATAAATCGACAAACTTTTAAAGTTTTATTCAAAAACCTCTGACAAAGCCCCTCGTTACAGCCAATCTGAGTCTAACCATGAGCCCGCTGTGTTTTGAAACCTGTGTTCTCTCCGTCAGGTGCTTCTCCAGAAAAGCGAGGTGGAGTCGATGGTGCACAGTCCTGGAGATCACATCCTCCTCAGTGCTGATAAGTATGAAATTAAGGTAACGCTCGTGCCCCGGCCGTCTCCCCTGTTTTCACCCTTCAAGAGTAAAGAAAGGTGGGTCACTGCTCTGGGGAGTTGAGTGAGCCGCTCTGCCTGTGTGCCTGCAGGTCTGGCCTCTGGGCAGAGAAATCAACTGCACGTGTTTGAAGACGCTGTCGGTGTCGGAGGACCGCAGCATCGGCCTGCAGCCTCGCCTGCAGTTCGACGGGCGCCACATCGTCTGCAGCTCCGACCTCGGGGTCTACCAGTGGGACTTTGCCAGTTTTGAGGTTCTCAGGTAAAAAAACAACAATAGTGCGAGTTAAATGTGTCATTAGTGACGAGCGACGGTGTAGGGGAGCGACTGCAGGCGCAGAGAGGGTTCGGATGCTGCTGATAGTGTAGGCTGAGTGAGGAGAAGCTGTGAAGGGAGAGGGGTAACTGGCTCTTTCCAATAATATAAGCTGAAATATAAGTAAGTATGAGGCTCAGTCTATTCAGTAACGGACCATCTTATTCCATCATTGTAGTTCTAAAAACCATGAATCATCTGTAGAGGGGGAAACTTTCACAATCAGGATCCAAAATAACCTTTAACGTGGCTATATATATATATGCTGTAAACTAAGAATGCTTTCAAAAATAGAAGTGCTAACAGTTTATTTTCATCAATTAACAAAATGCAAAGTGAGCGAACAAAAGAAAAATCTTGTTAATTGATGAAAATAAACTGTTGGCACTTCTATTTTTGAAAGCATTCTTAGTTTACAGCATTTTTTCTCACCTGCCTAAAACTTTTGCACAGTACTGTATGTGTGTATATATGTGTATATATAGTAGTGTAAAGTGCAAGAATAATCATTTATGAAGGAGTCCGACACCATAAAGTGGATTAACAATAACAATCGAAGGACAGAGTAATAATAGTTATGTTTTTGTATTCATGTTCTTTCTCCTAGGGATTTTAATAATTATATTAACTGTAATAAGAAACAGTGAGACCACAAAATATATCACTGAGCGACTTATTCATCATACAGCACTTGGCGGATGAGTTGTAACATTTGGAGTAATGTGGTGGTCATAAGGCTGAAATCAATTGGAATATTAATAATATAAATATTCATTTTTAAAACGTTCCCACTGTAGTGTATTACATAATATTACATTTTCCTCATCATTATCCTTCAGTTTGCTTGGTATCAGGGATTGGGGAAGAACATGTTGTATAAGTGCTCCCAGACCTCTAAATCCAGCCTGGTTCCCCCAGGGTGATCAAGACGCAGGACCCAGCTAACCTGTCCCTGCTCAGCTTCGGCGAGGTGTTCGCGCTCCTTTTCGACAACCACTTCCTGTACGTGATGGACCTGAGGACGGAGGCCATCTCGGGCCGCTGGCCTCTTCCGGCCTACAGGAAGTCCAAACGGGGATCCAGCTTCCTGGCCGGCGTGACGTCTTGGCTCAACGGGCTGGACGGGGACAATGACTCTGGGCTGGTGTTCGCCACCAGCATGCCCGACCATAGCATTCACTTAGTACTGTGGAAGGAGAACGGATAGACGCACGCCCAGACCGCTAGGACACGAGCCACCCCGCACGCTCTGGAATACAAACCTCACAGCCAAGAGGGTCACGCATGGACCAAAGCGTTTAGTTTTCATCAGTTTTCTTCCTCGGCACACAAACATGAACCTTCACACATGGACGGCGAACCTCGGACTTGATGACGCCGATAGCGACGCGCTCCACTCGGAGCAACCTGCAAACCTCGAGTCGGTCTTCTGGCCTCGGGCGAAGAAATAGTTTTTATGAAAGCCAAGAAATATCAGCGACGATTAAAATGAAAACGGGCAACAACGGGAAAAGGTTTTCGCAATACACACGATAAAAATTGTCATGATCTTTAACGTGGACGTGTACATCCTTTTGGCAGATATGCTCTTTGATCCGGTCGACAGTGAGGACATTCGTAGCGGACCTTTAATCCAGTCGAGTAATCGCTGACGCCGCGTCCAACACCACGAGGGTCCATTCATTCTGAGGGTTTCCGTGTCAGCGTGAGAAATGTGATGTGCCTTTTCAGTTCATTCGTTGTTCCAGACTAGAACTCCGGCTCATGGCCGCACTGTAAATCTTACTTTTACCTTGATTTATTTTTTTTGTTCTTCATATTTAACAGTCTGTCTGTCATTTTATAGTTATCTACCTGACACGACTTGCTTTTACAAATCATTGACTGTGTGAAACATCAAGTTTATTTTTCTAATGCATTGCACAGCAGAGGAAGTGAACTTGGCGAGCAGTTGGTTTCTGCGCAAAGAAATTCCCATTTTTTTAAGACGTGATACTGAGATTTGATTGGATGCTTTTTTTTCTGACGCAACTGAGAGAAATGTGACATCTCGTCTCAGTTTGGTTTTCCGCTTCTACTGAAATGAAACTTTAACCGTCAGAAAGTGCTTTCCCCCTGAAGGTTTCATGGACGTTTTCCTTTGAATTAGGCCGGCCAGACTGAAATGTACTCATGAGCACTGAATCTCCTTCATGACCCTCGAGTTCTCTTTAATACGGACTGTAACGATGTTTCTCACACGGATTATTGAACACCGCACATGTACAGACTGTTTGCAGGTTTAGGTTTTTTCAAATCTAATTAAAACAGCACCAATATATTGTACTTTGTACTGTTGTCTGGCCAATGCACCACATTATATCCTCCCACCAGCACTCTATTACAACTGAAAACACAATAATACCATTTGTACATAAAGTGCTGAATTGAAACAGGCCGGGGGGGCGTGAAATGGGCCAAAGTTATTTGTCCTATCTCATAATTAATAGTGAATTGCTTCAAGCACAACACTGTTATTTCACTAAATCTATTATTGCACTGTCATGACTCTTCGGTCTCCTGCATCAACCCACAATCAGCTTCAGTACTTTCAGTCCCTCAAATCAATAAATGCAGCAAATGCAGAGAGTTGTGTCTCTATTTGGTCGAGCCACCGTTTTTAGAAGGTGAGTCAGCATCATGCTACGGTGTTTAAAATGTGAGTCAGCATCATGCTACGGTGTGTAGAAGGTGAGTCAGCATCATGCTACGGTGTGTAGAAGGTGAGTCAGCATCATGCTACAGTGTGTAGGTGAGTCAGCATCATGCTACGGTGTGTAGAAGGTGAGTCAGCATCATGCTACAGTGTGTAGAAGGTGAGTCAGCATCATGCTACGGTGTGTAGAAGGTGAGTCAGCATCATGCTACAGTGTGTAGAAGGTGAGTCAGCATCATGCTACAGTGTGTAGAAGGTGAGTCAGCATCATGCTACAGTGTGTAGAAGGTGAGTCAGCATCATGCTACGGTGTGTAGAAGGTGAGTCAGCATCATGCTACGGTGTGTAGAAGGTGAGTCAGCATCATGCTACGGTGTGTAGAAGGTGAGTCAGCATCATGCTACAGTGTGTAGAAGGTGAGTCAGCATCATGCTACAGTGTGTAGAAGGTGAGTCAGCATCATGCTACGGTGTTTAAAATGTGAGTCAGCATCATGCTACAGTGTGTAGAAGGTGAGTCAGCATCATGCTACAGTGTGTAGAAGGTGAGTCAGCATCATGCTACGGTGTTTAAAATGTGAGTCAGCATCATGCTACGGTGTGTAGAAGGTGAGTCAGCATCATGCTACGGTGTTTAAAATGTGAGTCAGCATCATGCTACGGTGTGTAGAAGGTGAGTCAGCATCATGCTACGGTGTTTAAAATGTGAGTCAGCATCATGCTACGGTGTGTAGAAGGTGAGTCAGCATCATGCTACGGTGTGTAGAAGGTGAGTCAGCATCATGCTACAGTGTGTAGAAGGTGAGTCAGCATCATGCTACGGTGTGTAGAAGGTGAGTCAGCATCATGCTACGGTGTGTAGAAGGTGAGTCAGCATCATGCTACAGTGTGTAGAAGGTGAGTCAGCATCATGCTACGGTGTGTAGAAGGTGAGTCAGCATCATGCTACGGTGTTTAAAATGTGAGTCAGCATCATGCTACAGTGTGTAGAAGGTGAGTCAGCATCATGCTACGGTGTTTAAAATGTGAGGTAGCATCATGCTACGGTGTGTAGAAGGTGAGTCAGCATCATGCTACGGTGTTTAAAATGTGAGGTAGCATCATGCTACAGTGTGTAGAAGGTGAGTCAGCATCATGCTACGGTGTTTAAAATGTGAGGTAGCATCATGCTACGGTGTGTAGAAGGTGAGTCAGCATCATGCTACAGTGTGTAGAAGGTGAGTCAGCATCATGCTACAGTGTGTAGAAGGTGAGTCAGCATCATGCTACAGTGTGTAGAAGGTGAGTCAGCATCATGCTACGGTGTGTAGAAGGTGAGTCAGCATCATGCTACGGTGTGTAGAAGGTGAGTCAGCATCATGCTACGGTGTGTAGAAGGTGAGTCAGCATCATGCTACAGTGTGTAGAAGGTGAGTCAGCATCATGCTACAGTGTGTAGAAGGTGAGTCAGCATCATGCTACGGTGTTTAAAATGTGAGTCAGCATCATGCTACAGTGTGTAGAAGGTGAGTCAGCATCATGCTACAGTGTGTAGAAGGTGAGTCAGCATCATGCTACGGTGTTTAAAATGTGAGTCAGCATCATGCTACGGTGTGTAGAAGGTGAGTCAGCATCATGCTACGGTGTTTAAAATGTGAGTCAGCATCATGCTACGGTGTGTAGAAGGTGAGTCAGCATCATGCTACGGTGTTTAAAATGTGAGTCAGCATCATGCTACGGTGTGTAGAAGGTGAGTCAGCATCATGCTACGGTGTGTAGAAGGTGAGTCAGCATCATGCTACAGTGTGTAGAAGGTGAGTCAGCATCATGCTACGGTGTGTAGAAGGTGAGTCAGCATCATGCTACGGTGTTTAAAATGTGAGTCAGCATCATGCTACAGTGTGTAGAAGGTGAGTCAGCATCATGCTACGGTGTTTAAAATGTGAGGTAGCATCATGCTACGGTGTGTAGAAGGTGAGTCAGCATCATGCTACGGTGTTTAAAATGTGAGGTAGCATCATGCTACAGTGTGTAGAAGGTGAGTCAGCATCATGCTACAGTGTGTAGGTGAGTCAGCATCATGCTACGGTGTGTAGAAGGTGAGTCAGCATCATGCTACGGTGTGTAGAAGGTGAGTCAGCATCATGCTACAGTGTGTAGAAGGTGAGTCAGCATCATGCTACGGTGTGTAGAAGGTGAGTCAGCATCATGCTACAGTGTGTAGAAGGTGAGTCAGCATCATGCTACGGTGTGTAGAAGGTGAGTCAGCATCATGCTACGGTGTGTAGAAGGTGAGTCAGCATCATGCTACAGTGTGTAGAAGGTGAGTCAGCATCATGCTACAGTGTTTAGGTGAGTCAGCATCATGCTACAGTGTGTAGAAGGTGAGTCAGCATCATGCTACGGTGTGTAGAAGGTGAGTCAGCATCATGCTACGGTGTGTAGAAGGTGAGTCAGCATCATGCTACGGTGTGTAGAAGGTGAGTCAGCATCATGCTACGGTGTGTAGAAGGTGAGTCAGCATCATGCTACGGTGTGTAGAAGGTGAGTCAGCATCATGCTACAGTGTTTAAAATGTGAGGTAGCATCATGCTACAGTGTGTAGAAGGTGAGTCAGCATCATGCTACAGTGTGTAGAAGGTGAGTCAGCATCATGCTACGGTGTGTAGAAGGTGAGTCAGCATCATGCTACGGTGTGTAGAAGGTGAGTCAGCATCATGCTACAGTGTGTAGAAGGTGAGTCAGCATCATGCTACAGTGTTTAGGTGAGTCAGCATCATGCTACAGTGTGTAGAAGGTGAGTCAGCATCATGCTACGGTGTGTAGAAGGTGAGTCAGCATCATGCTACAGTGTTTAGGTGAGTCAGCATCATGCTACAGTGTGTAGAAGGTGAGTCAGCATCATGCTACAGTGTGTAGAAGGTGAGTCAGCATCATGCTACAGTGTTTAGGTGAGTCAGCATCATGCTACAGTGTGTAGAAGGTGAGTCAGCATCATGCTACAGTGTAGAAGGTGAGTCAGCATCATGCTACAGTGTAGAAGGTGAGTCAGCATCATGCTACGGTTGGATTACCACCCGGGCAAAGCAGACAACTGACCTGAAGCCCCAGAACTTCAGGTGACTCAACTGGTCAACTGGTTTGTGCAAATTAGATTGAAAACGTGTTTTGGGAATGAGCAGCACAAAGCCAGCCCAACAAGAGCAGGGCCTGTGTGACTTCATCAACCCGGCCTCCGGTTGGGTCCCTGCGACCAAATCCAGCTGCAGCTTCATGTTTCAGTTTGGTTCCTCCATGTTGCACATCCCTAAATGAAGGTGTTCCAACAAATTACTATGCATTGACTAACTGTTTGTTTCAGGTTCTATCCGTGCTGTCTCTCACAAGATTACCGTTAGCCAGGGTTGGCCAGGTGCTGCCGCTGTACAGTGTAAGGACAACAGTAGTAAAAGTACATTAGAGGCAATATGAAGGCAACAAAGATCTGTACAAACTTTTTTATTCCCAGTTCAATGTCTGAAGCTGAAATACAGCAACACATATGGCATGGTAAGAAATAACTTCTTAACTCCAACTCAAAATAATCACAGACTCATAATCACAACCCCAGTGGTCGTCTTTTTTTCACAGTTACAATACTAGAAATGTTGTACACGAGAAACGCATGCAATGTCCAATAGAACATCAGTGGAACTGGATCGAAACAGAAACATGTTCAGATCTGACATACACGTATCAAAACAATCAAAGGGATACTTGTTGAAACACTGTGAAAACAGACGATGTAATCGTGTACAAACAGATGATATAGCATACATTACATTTGGATAATCACTCGTAGAAATGCTACTGATGAGCGTCTGTATTCTGACCGTTGATCTTTTGGTTCCAGAGTCCACTTTTCTAAGTGTTGCATGTTGCTTCATCCAAAACAAACAATGGCTGCAATTTAGAAAAACTCAGTGAAACCTGCTCGTTAGCGAACATTTGGAATAATAATCATTAAAAAAAAAGCATTTCTGTTATCAGGTTGATCTTATAACTTCTCTAATAATAAATTATATATATATATACACATACATACATACATACATATGTATATACATACAATGTACTGTACATAAGCAACCACTATGTTACAATGTTGCATATCACTAAGCAGACTGCTTCTTGACAATATTTTGGACGAATGTTTGATTTGTCAGGTTTGTAATTTGCTACATGAACCCAAAACAACCCACGTGGACATACATGCAGTCAGGAAGGAGCTTGACAGTGACAACTGCTTTTTGTTCTGCTTCGACTAACAATGCAAACCTCAGCCATGAAGAGCTAAATGACACCTCATGGCTCCGCCCCCCTGCTGTGTGGTTCATCTTCTCCCGATTTGCAGGCAGAAACTAAAATCTGCTCCGCCTGTGGTAAAGACTGAAGAGATGAACCAGCCTTTGGAGACCAGGAAGGCACGGAGCAGTGTGTCTCCTGTGTGAAGGTCTTTGCTGGCCAACTGGCCCCCATCCAGACCTGCAGCAGATCACTGAGCGGACCCTCCACTACCCCCGGTCAGAGAAACGCTCCACCACACAACTACATGACTCAGGGACATCGCCCTGTTGTCTGTGCTCATGAAATCCTTCCCCCTCCACTCCAGCTCATTGTGCAAGCCCCCCACTTCCTGACAGACCGGGGTAGCAGGTAAGGTTGGGGAAATCACCTCCACCACTAGGACAATGGTACATTAACTGCATTTTATAGCACCTTTCCGACACCACTGTACTATTTACCTCATTCATCCGATCAACTTGGAATTCAGTGTCTTAAGACACTTTAACATGTGGACAAGAGGAGCTAACCTTTCCCACAGCTAACCATCCATCTCCTGAGCAACAGCCACCCCTCTCAGTACTGGTACCCCCCAGGGGTGTGTACTTCTCCCAGTTTACCATGACTACACTATGTACTTCTCAATGCTGCAGACGACTCAAAGGTCCTCGGCCTCCTGACCAGTCTGCATGCAGACGACTGGTTAACAGCTGGACAAAGTTAGTCACAGTCCTGTAAGGCTCTGTGCTTGGACCAATTCTAGTCTCCTTATACATGCGTCCTTGAGGCAATATTACGAGAAAACATTTCACAAACTTCACTGTTATGCAGACGATACTGAATTATGTCAATCATGCCAGGCGAAACCGACAAGCAAGCTGGACTCCAAGTGAGCCTTCAGACTCTGATGTTATTGTACTTGAGCCCAAAAACATTATCTAAAGATATAGTTACTCTAGAGAGCATTACCCCGGCCCCCAGCTCCTCCCTTACACAGCCCCAGATAGAGCAGGGCTACCTCTGGTTCATAGTCTACAAAGTAGACCAGGAGCCAGAGCATCAGACTGCTGGGAGACTTCCCAAGATGACATCAATGAATCTGTACACATTCTTATCCCACGCTCTGCTACATTTATTATTGCTATAATTATTGTTATATTTAACAGTATTACCACAGCAATTGCTATTAATCTCTTGCTCTGTGCTTCTCTTTCCTGTAGTTATGAAACTACAATCAGGTTGACAGACCGATCGGTCTGCTTGGAGTTTAGAACCATTCAGTCAGCCGACTCTGAAGAGTTTTACTCTTTCTACTGAATCAAGGTGCTGGTGTCCTTTTGGTCCCGACAAAGAAACCGTGTTCCAATGTTACTTTAACATTGTTCATATTGGAGAGATTATTCAAACTGCTTGGTGGGTTTTCTCAAAGCAAATGTTCATTGTTGGTGTTGATGACAATATCATGCAGAGCTTCTGTCCGTTAACAGGGAGTGTCCCTTGTAGCCTCGTTCTTACTCATGGGGGACAATTGTTGGGTAAATAATATTATAAAGTGTACAGTCAAAACCCACTCTTTATGAAAAGTGGCTTGAGATAACTTCTGTTAAAAATTGGCTCTATGTAAATACAATTAATATTTATTAAATTATCCATCATTGTCAAATATAAATCCTGCACACTGTACATACTGCATACTGGTATATACATACAATGTACTGTACATAACCAACCACTTCATCAAGTATACATCCCAAAAAGAGTTTGACCTCATGGTCATAATTTCACTTCAAAGATTAACCGATAACACACTGTCACTTCCTTCTGACTGCATATACTGTAGATCTTAATGCACAGATGATATTAGTTCTGAATTTTACATCTGACTCTGGTCAAGACATTAAACAAAAGCATATGCTAGTAGTCCAACATGTTCAGTTGTTTATTTCATTCTACGTATTTACTTACATTCTACGTCTTTTTATCCTTCAATTATCGTTAAAGAAAAAAGAACAGTTAAATATACTGTAAAGTTGGTGTCTGCTCATCGAAAATGGGACCCAACAATGTCAATCAATGCAGCTCAGCTGAAGTGCAACAACAACAAGATAGTACAATAAACAAAAACAGGCTCAGTCATTCACAGGAGAGGAGTGAGAGGTACATGGTGTCCATCATCCCCTCGTGGTGAGGAACTCTGGTCCGCCCAGCCACTGGTTTCAAAAGTCAATTATCTTGCTTGGGTTCACAAGTTCTGTGTACTTCGTTACCTATGAGCGGCAATAATCATATATTGGCCAAATAGTCCTTCATCCTCGGATAAACGAGTCTGCTCATTGATTTTCCTCCCACACAGAAATCCACTGAATGGAACCATAAAGACATTCAATCCATATAAGCATATGATCTGTATTAAATGGGCTTAAACAGGAAGTGGCACCACTAATTATCTTCTGAAACCTTCATGGCTGCATTCATCTGCAGACGGACAATAATACTGGAGAAACAATTATTCTACTTCAACAAAATCCTGCCTATTAAAAATAGTCCACAATTGTTTTAGTTGAGTACAATTAATGAAAGAGTTCTGAAAAACACAAAGAACATTCAACTCAAGAGATGTTTCAACATGATTACACTTGACAATTATAGTCTTTCATTACTTATTTTCAATATTTCTTGCCACCATTGTGGTTGATAATATTACAAATGGCTGACAGTTACTAGGATTTTCAACAGGGAAACATTAGAAATATGGCATCTAGTAGTAAATGTTCAACTTCATTTACATTTTTTTAGTTCTACTCTTGAAGGATAATTTTCATTCAATACAACTTGGATCTTTCTTCATGGCTTTGGTCTGGAAACATCAGATAATCCGTCAGGTTAGGGATAAAGCAGCAGATCTGGGTTGGAAAAGTGAAGCAATCCAGAAACGTCATAAACTTGCATTCTCTCTCCTGACCACCAGGGGGCGACTCCTCTGGTTGTATAGAAGTCTATGCTTCATGTGTTAAAGCTGCATTCTCTCTACTGACCACCAGGGGGTGACTCCTCTGGTTGTATAGAAGTCTATGCTTCATGTGTTAAAGCTGCATTCTCTATATTGACCACCAGGGGGCGACTCCTCTGGTTGTATAGAAGTCTATGCTTCATGTGTTAAAGCTGCATTCTCTCTACTGACCACCAGGGGGTGACTCCTCCGGTTGTATAGAAGTCTATGCTTCATGTGTTAAAGCTGCATTCTCTATATTGACCACCAGGGGGCGACTCCCCTGGTTGTATAGAAGTCTATGCTTCATGTGTTAAAGCTGCATTCTCTCTGTAAACATAGTAAACATGAGTTTATGTCTCAATCTCTAGTTTCAAGTCTTCTTCAATACAGCATGATGTTCATTTAGTAAATTATGCTCATTTAGAGTCAGACAGACCATAAAGCAGGGGATGATTTAGGGCGGGGCTACAAGGTGATTGACAGGGATGCTACTGTGATTGACCAATAGTTACATGGCCGACGTCAACGTTTTCATTTTACTTCCTCCCTTTCAGTGTGTTTTCAGGTTGTGACAGTTAATTGTACCGTTTTGGTCGCCTACATCTTCTCCTGCGTTCAGTTGTACTTCGCTCAACCCTCTCGTGTCACTTCTAGTGACCAGATACAAAAAAAAGAAAGAAGGTAACGCCCAGAAATCAAGATGGTGACAGACGAAAACAGTAGTCCACAAAACAATAGAGGACACCAACGTGGCTACGCCCACATGTTATATACAGTTTATGGTAGAAGAAGCAGTCAGTGGATGACATTTTGGTGAATACATTAACCGTCCAGGTGTTTTTAACCTTTCTGATCATGTGACAGTGTGTTTCTTGACCCATCAGCCTGAGCAGGAGGCAGTCGTCTATTTGTGATCCTTCCAGGGCCTTCAGACTTTATCCAAGTTCAAAGTGCTTTTCCACAAGATTTCCTCCAGATTCTGTCCAGACCTTCCAGAGCAGCATGAAGGTGTAACTCAGTGGAAGTGCTTTCTGATGGTGACCAGCTTTAGTCTTGTGACTTTTGATCGGCTCTCTCTTGGTTGGTTGGACAACACGTTGTGCAAACTAGTTCCTTTCCAGCTTCACCCTTCTTTCTAGCGCTAACCGGTCCTCATGCTTATCTTAACCTCAAAAATGAACAAGCCACATGTTTTAATCCTTCACTTCCTGTGTTCCCAGATCTCAGTAATTAAACAATGTTGTTATTATTAATGCTAGATATGATTGCCAACCCCAGTCAAATCCAAGTTGTAATAAAGCAGAATTATCCTTTAAATCCAACCAAACATTCAGCTTTTGAAGCAGGTTACTCAACAGTACAATGCTGATGGAGTCTTCCCTTATTCCAATGTCCTTCAGTTGGAGATTAGGTTAAGTTAAGTTTTAGGGTGGCTTCCCACCAACAGTCTGTGAGGAGCAGCTTCCTGCAGCAGGTGGTGAACAAATATAATGATCGTACCATTTCCCTTTGACGGCAAACTGTCAAAAAAATAAACTCTTTTACAAATAAATACAGTATTTACATACAGGTGATTGTTGAAAGCTTGGTACTTCATTGTAAATTGCTTTAAATTCCCTCCACCAGCGTCTCTGGCATGCGGGTGTGGACAGCTCTACTCCATGGTGTTGATTTGTTCTGTAGAAAATAGGAATTTAGCTTTTTGTAAACCTTGTTATGTACATAAACACTAAGAGGCCGCGCAGGTCAACACCGACAAGTCATGGTTCCATATTGTTTCTGTACAACTACTGATATTTTGGAATAAATTCAGTCCCGCTGTATGTCACAGGGCTGATGAAGACTCATCTTCTGTCCTTTCTTTGCTGCCGTGCTGCTCTTAGATGGTAATAATGAGACCTTCAGACAGAGTCACATTTCTCAAGCTCACGACTCACAACCTTTTCCAATACACCCAAGTTCGGAAGTCGGGATGTGCCTCGACGTTGTTGCCTACTCTTCCTCCAGGAGGATGTTGAAATGCAGAAAGGCACTTTTTTACGAATTCAACCATTGGAACAACAGGGAGCGTCTTTTTAAACTTTCTGTGTTGAACACCTGGGCACCGTTTGAAGGCCGGATAACATTTGTCTGCAAACCGAAGATCAGCATCAGTCACTGCTGTGCACTGATGGTTTCAAACAGCAACCCAACATGGGCCAGAAGAAAAGCCAACGTGATGCTCACATGGTTTTAGCAGCTTGACAAATGACAGCGAACGACGAAGCTCAGAGAAAGTAACAAGGAACAACCTCACCGAAGGCTCCCGTTGGCTGGATTATTCCACAGATGACATTACTTATTTAGTTGTGGGACGAAGGAGGAAGCCGGTGTGTTGGCGGTCACACATCAGTATTAAAGAGCTTCTTCTACACTGCCAGATGCTTCTGGACTCTCCCACTTCAGTAGATAGCCTCAGATTCCATTATTTTGTCTAAACTTCCCAAACAAATGGGTTTGGCACAACAATGTCCCGCTGAGGGAGGTCTGCTCTCATTCAAATGACATGAGGTTTGCTGGTATCTGTGGAAAGAATGGAACAGATATTTAGCACAAAAATAAGAAACGGGAAAAGCTGCTGGGAAAAGTGGAAAAAAAAGAAATACACAAAACACTGGTAAGACTTTTTGAGAGGCTGCTCTATGTTTCTATCTCTCTAAAGGGAATAACGTGGATGTAAGTATTGAATTAATGCATTCAAGTACAAATTCAAATTTAAATACAATTACTCTTTGCAATGATACACAGTGGAGACATGTCTCTGTGGATTGTTCAAGTATTTTTGCAGACCACATATCTTATACTGTATATTTCCTTCACTGTCTCCTCAGGAAACATTTGTTTCCTCCGACACCGGAACTGACTCGGGGTCAGTGACTGTGCTGAATGTACCTGAGGTCTACTGCTCCTACAAGCCTCCTCCAGGTTTTTGTGCCAGATGATGGCTGAAAACCTGGATCCGGTCTGGAACTTGTAAACATTGCCTGTGAAGGGACACAAAGCGCTGCGTGATTATCGGACATTAAAGGACGGACAAAGTCCAACAGCAGCTGTCGTGGTGCGGCGCTGACCTTTGTCAGGGTCGTTGAGATGGAAGATGTTGGGTCTGGCCGGGTCATCTGGCAGCACCACCATGCATCCAGTCACACACACCTTCTTACAGGGGCTGGACTTGTACTGTGGCAACACAGGATTACAGTAGTTCAGAGTCACAGCATAGACTTCACAACATTATGCATTCAATTAAAGTAATTAAAGCACCACATATTGCCATGGCTTAAAACCCAAAGCTGAACCATGAAACACAGGTGTAGCTCCACCTTTATGCATTATGTCTTTTATTTCTACAGCCTTGTTCAACACAGATCCTTCTGATGTGGACGTCATTAGCACGCATTTAGATTGACGGATGAAAGGATGTGAGAAGTCAGTTGTACAGTCGTTTATAGCACCATTTCACACATGTACTGCGACCCTGAGCTGATCTCTTAAGGGGTTGAGGCCGACATGAAGCAGAGCTCCCCAGGACCAAGTCCATGAGTGAATGGAGCAGGTTACCCACATGTTTCCTCTCAGAGGCCCTCAGTGCTTTCGCCCCATAGAACGTCAGCGTCGATCCGGACAGAGCGATCCAAAACCTGGTCCACGATGACAACTGCAACGCACAAAAATAAACGGTCACGCTGAAAACTCTCATCAGATGATTCCTTTCCAATGTTTTGAGGGGAAACAGAGTGGCATCAAAGATCAGCGCACCTTGGGCTTCCGTCCCTCCTTCAGCAGGGTTTTCCTCCTCAGGGGTCCTTCCACAGTCACACTGCCGGCCTCACTGCATCCATAGCAGGAGTTTCCCGCAGAGGTGCTGAGGGCGATGGAAAGGGGAGAAAAGATGCCAGAGGGTAAGTGAGAACCTGAAACAGATTCCAGTGTTAAGAGTGTTTGACACAATATGACGCTGTGTGGACAGTGAGGGGTCGACAGTATGCAGGTTTTCATTTCAACCAAACTGATGTCACTGGTTAGTATAGAAGAGGAACTAGTTCTTTAAGAGGCTGTTATTTTAAAAACACATCCTGCACTAATGTAAAGCTATTAGCAAACACATCCTGTATTTCTGGGCCCTTCAGTGTTTAGTTCTTATTTGTTGTGTGAATAACGATGTCCAGTTGGTGTGACGGCGTATTGGAGCGTTTGCGGTTTCACAGCCAGACATTCAAATGAGATTTCTGAAGGATGAATCACAAGCCTGTGTCATAATCATAAATGTAAATATAGAGACATTATGGTTAGTCGTGGTGTCTTTGTAGCCAAACAGCTCGTGTGGAGCTAACAGAGCAGATAGGTGGCTCTCACGCTAACGAGCTAGCAGCGGGGCCCGTGATTGGGTCGGGTGGGGCCAGAATATAGTAAGATCACTCAACAGTGTCTGACCATGACAGTGACTTTCAACCCGATTCAGATCAGCGCTGTATGGATGTAACGGTTACACGATAAGACTCCTGTTAGCTACCGTTAACGACAGTGTGCTGCTAGCGGTCGGTGGAGACAGGAAGAGAGCCTGACGATGAGTATGGAGTTAGCAAGGTTATTAATGTAGCAGTCATGTGTGTGTGTGTGTACAGTTTATTTGTTGGTGATTGACCTTTAAGGTTGACCATTTATTCTGCAACGGGGGTCGACTCCTTCACAAGACTCTTCTGTACATATGTATATGTTGAGCTCGTTGCTATCACTCAAATGCAACACAGCATATAGACTGTGTGTGTGTGTGTGTGTGAAAGAGATAATAAAAAAGAGAAAAGAAAAATATATAAAAATAAAACCAGAAGTTGTATTTATTTATTTTTAAATGCGTTGATGGCTAGGTATTGACCTGCCCATCAACCACCTTCCTTTTGGTACATATTTAGACTACAATGAGTATCAATAACTTCTGGATCACGTCAGTGTTTTCCAATGCTTCAATTCATGTTTCTTTTTTTTCTTCTTTTTTACAGCTTATATAATTGAACTGACTTGAAACTGAATTGAATTGAATTGACAGTGAAAAAAAATCTGCATCTCTTCAATTATTTATATATATATATATATATATATATATATATATATATATATATATATATATATATATATATATATATATATATATACACACACACAGTGCATCCTGAAAGTATTCACAGCGCTTCACTTTTTACACATTTTGTTATGTTACAGCCTTATTCCAAAATGGATTCAATTCAACACACAACACTCCATAATGACAAAATTAAAAATGTTTTTGTGAAATGTTCGCAAATCTATTAAAAATAAATAACTAAAATATAACATGTACATAAGTATTCACAGCCTTTGCCATGACGCTCAACATTGAGCTCATCCTGTTTCCACTGATCATCCTTGAGATGTTTCTACAACTTGATTGGAGTCCACCCTGCTATATTCAGTTGAATGGACATGATTCAGAAAGGCACACACCGTCTACATCAGGTCTGCATCAGGTCTACATCAGGTCTACATCAGGTCTGCATCAGGTCTGCATCAGGTCTGCATCAGGTCTGCATCAGGTCTGCATCAGGTCTGCATCAGGTCTGCATCAGGTCTACATCAGGTCTACATCAGTTCTACATCAGGTCTACATCAGGTCCCACAGTGGACAGCATGTCAGAGCACAAACCATGAAGTCCAAGGACTTGTCTGTAGACCTCCGAGACAGAATTGTATGGAGGCTCAGATCTGGAGAAGGGTCCAGAAACATGTCTGCAGCATTGAGCACAGCGGCCTCCATCATCCAGAAATGGAAGAAGTTTGGAACCACCAGGACTCTTCCTAGAGTCAAACTGAGCGATCGGGGGAGAAGGGCCTCAGTCAGGGAGGTGACCAAGAACCAGATGGTCCCTCTGACAGAGCTCCAGCTCTATGAAGAGAGGAGAACCTTCCAGAAGGACAACCATCTCTGCAGCACTCATCAGGTCTGTATGGTAGAGAGGCCAGATGAAGCCACTCCTCAGTAACAAGCACATGACAAACCTGGAGTTTTCCAAAAGACACCTGAAGGACTCTCAGACCATGAGAAACATCATTCTCTGGTCTGATGAAACAAAGATTGAACTCTTTGGCCTGAATGCCAAGCGTCATGTCTGGAGGAAACCAGGCCCTGCTCATCACCTGGACAACAGCATCCCTACAGTGAAGCATGGTGGTGGCAGCATCCCTACAGTGAAGCATGGTGGTGGCAGCATCCCTACAGTGAAGCATGGTGGTGGCAGCATCCCTACAGTGAAGCATGGTGGTGGCAGCATCCCTACAGTGAAGCATGGTGGTGGCAGCATCCCTACAGTGAAGCATGGTGGTGGCAGCATCCCTACAGTGAAGCATGGTGGTGGCAGCATCCCTACAGTGAAGCATGGTGGTGGCAGCATCCCTACAGTGAAGCATGGTGGTGGCAGCATCCCTACAGTGAAGCATGGTGGTGGCAGCATCCCTACAGTGAAGCATGGTGGTGGCAGCATCCCTACAGTGAAGCATGGTGGTGGCAGCATCCCTACAGTGAAGCATGGTGGTGGCAGCATCCCTACAGTGAAGCATGGTGGTGGCAGCATCATGCTGTGGGATGTTCTTCAGAGGGAGGAACTGGGAGACCAGTCAGGATGGAGGGAAAGAGGAATGCATCATGTACAGAGACATCCTGGATGAAGACCTGCTCCAGAGCTCTGGACCTCAGACTGGGTGACGGTTCCTCTTCCAACAGAACAACGACCTGAAGCACAGCCAAGACCACAAAGCAGTGGCTTCAGGAACTCTGGGAATGTCCTTGAGGGGCCCAGAGCCCTGACTTGAACCTGATTGAACATCTCTGGAGAGATCTGAACATGTCTGTGCACCGACGCTCCCCATCCAACCTGATGGAACTTGAGAGGTTCTGCAAAGAAGAAGAACCTGCCCAGAAATAGATGCCAAGCTTGTAGCATCGTACTCAAGAAGACTTGAAGCTGTAACTGCTGCCAAAGGTGCTTCAACAAAGTATTGAGCAAAGGCTGTGAATACTACGTACATGTTATATTTTAGTTCTTTATTTTTTATAAATTAGAACGCATTTTGATCAAGCTTTTTTCACTTTGTCATTATGGGGTGTTGTGTGTAGAATTCTGAGGAAAAAAATGAATTTAATCCATTTTGGAATAAGGCTATACATAATAAAATGTGGAAAAAGTGAAACGCTATGAATACTTTCCGGATGCACTTATAAAGAATGATCCACTGTACTTGTAGCTCAGAGTGGCATGAACAACACACAGGTAAATATATTTGCTGAAAGCCGACTCCTGACTTCCAGCCACATGCAGTAAAGGATGGTGAGAGATAAAACCCATTAGGGGTCTGGCTTCTGTTACCCCATGAAGAGCCCATTCGTATCTAAAGGGGCAGCGGCCTCTTACTGTCCCACTTCCACTGTACCTGTAAACATAGCTGCGGCTCCGGGGGGAGTTGCGAAGCGGGACCCTCCAGTTGGGGCCCAGTGTTGCGTACATGCGGCCCCTGTTTGTCACACATTGTCACAGTCAGTCTCAGGCTCATGGATTTTACTTTTTGAAAAGCAGAAGTGTTTCAATGTATCTCTCGTCCCCAGAGGAACCCAGAGTGTAAACTAAAGCACATCCAAACCATTCACAGCACTGAGATATATATGAATTATGTATTCTCTGTTCTTGCTGGGACAAACATAAATATACAGTATGATCAACTTGACATAGGGAGTTAGCAACATTCAAATACATTGATATTATATGCATAATGAATATGCAGCAGACACAGAGACATACTATGTCATGCTAAGTCTTTTGATATTCTATATTTTGTATTAGTTAATGTGCACACCGTCCTGCTGCCTCAAACACCCACAAGAGCGCCAGATGTGGATTATTCCGCAGCTGAAAATAGTCCCCAGCTGTTTCCTCCTGTTTGTTTGCTAAAAAGCCTCGGAGACCAGCTGTTTTAGGGATTTACTGAGTCTTTAAAAACAATGTTGCACTAACACATTATTGGGTTGGTCTTTCCATGGAATAATTGTCGGAAAAAACTAAAATCAAACAAATAATATTGTCAGCCTCGTTCAACAGAAGCTGTCTGTTGGAGGTGTTGATGTTGTTTAGATGGGATGAACGCAGGCTGGAGGCCATCATTCTTGTCCTCAGCTTGATATCTAAAACCTTAAATAAAACACTTTAAAGCTAGGCACACTTTACTTATTGTCATTTCAGAGTGATGATTGGCTCTCACCTTTCCATTCCAGGTGACAGCTCCTCCCCAAAAGAGCTTTCACTGCTGCCTATCAGGGAAAACAGAGAGATAGATGTATAGATGTATAGATGCATAGATAGATGCATAGATAGATGGATGTATAGATAGATGTATAGATAGATAGATGTATAGATAGATGTATAGATGTATAGATAGATGTATAGATAGATAGATGTATAGATAGATGTATAGATGTATAGATGCATAGATAGATGTATAGATGTATAGATAGATGTATAGATGTATAGATAGATGTATAGATAGATAGATGTATAGATAGATGTATAGATGTATAGATGCATAGATAGATGTATAGATGTATAGATAGATGTATAGATAGATGTATAGATGCATAGATAGATGCATAGATGTATAGATAGATGTATAGATAGATGTATAGATGCATAGATAGATGCATAGATGTATAGATAGATGTATAGATAGATGTATAGATAGATAGATGTATAGATGTATAGATGCATAGATAGATGTATAGATGTATAGATAGATGTATAGATAGATGTATAGATAGATAGATGTATAGATGTATAGATGCATAGATAGATGTATAGATGTATAGATGTATAGATGCATAGATAGATGTATAGATGCATAGATGTATAGATGCATAGATAGATGCATAGATAGATGTATAGATGCATAGATAGATGTATAGATGCATAGATAGATGTATAGATGCATAGATAGATGTATAGATGCATAGATGCATAGATAGATGTATAGATAGATGCATAGATAGATGTATAGATAGATGTATAGATGCATAGATAGATGCATAGATGTATAGATAGATGTATAGATAGATGTATAGATAGATAGATGTATAGATGCATAGATAGATGTATAGATGTATAGATGCATAGATAGATGCATAGATAGATGTATAGATGCATAGATAGATGTATAGATGCATAGATAGATGTATAGATGCATAGATAGATGTATAGATGCATAGATAGATGCATAGATAGATGTATAGATAGATGTATAGATGCATAGATAGATGCATAGATAGATAGATGTATAGATGTATAGATAGATGTATAGATAGATAGATATATAGATAGATAGATAGATAGATGGATAGATGTATAGATGGATAGATGTATAGATGGATAGATGGATAGATGTATAGATGGATAGATGTATAGATAGATAGATGTATAGATAGATAGATGTATAGATAGATAGATGTATAGATAGATGGATAGATGTATAGATAGATAGATGTATAGATAGATAGATGTATAGATGGATAGATGTATAGATGGATAGATGTATAGATGGATAGATGTATAGATGGATAGATGTATAGATAGATAGATATATAGATAGATAGATAGATGGATAGATGTATAGATGGATAGATGTATAGATGTATAGATAGATAGATGTATAGATAGATAGATGTATAGATAGATAGATGTATAGATAGATGGATAGATGTATAGATAGATAGATGTATAGATGTATAGATGTATAGATGGATAGATGTATAGATGGATAGATGTATAGATAGATAGATGTATAGATAGATGTATAGATAGATAGATGTATAGATAGATAGATGTATAGATAGATAGATGCATAGATGTATAGATGGATAGATGTATAGATAGATAGATGTATAGATAGATAGATGTATAGATGCATAGATGTATAGATAGATAGATGTATAGATAGATAGATGTATAGATGCATAGATAGATAGATGCATAGATGTATAGATGGATAGATGTATAGATAGATAGATGTATAGATAGATAGATGTATAGATAGATAGATGTATAGATAGATAGATGCATAGATGTATAGATGGATAGATGTATAGATAGATAGATGTATAGATAGATAGATGTATAGATGCATAGATGTATAGATAGATAGATAAAGCATGGGACACATATGTTATCATTCATCAGAATGAGATCCTTTATATCATATTAAAGGCCCAGCTGGCTAACATGGGTGGAGAAAGAAAGCGGAGGGCGCTTCTCTAACCCGGTGTAACAGACCATAGTATACCCCCAGTCTGGACTATACCTGGGGTTAAAGGGGCAAAGGCTAGATTATATTATGGCCTAGGTCCATTTATACCCATCAAACCAGATTATAACCCCATGATATCAGTAGTGTTGAGCGATATACACAAAAATTACTTAATATTTGGCCATAACGAACATCACACCCCTTCACTGGCTAACGTTAGCTAACTATCAAGATTACCTGACATTATGATCTCTATAGGAAGGAGGGGTATAGTCTGGCCTAGGCCAAAGTAAACCCAGGTTTAATCTGGGCGCAGGTTAATTTGGCCTTTTAAGTCGGCATGAGAGGATGTGCACCTCGATGTTGCTTAGGTTGTTAGATCAAAAGAGAAGAGGCTGCTGCATTCAGATTATACAAAGAGTAACAATAGAAACTGTTTGTATGAAAAGTTCACTCTCATTTCCACGTCCAGCAAACAGAGCGATCAGTGTGCCTGTGTGAACTCCTGCAGTGTTCACAACAAGACTACTTCATTATTTATGTATGTAAAATAACTATGATTGCTATGTAACCCACCCATGCAACATTAGTTTTATATATATATAATAATAATAATAATAATAATAATATATTAAATAAGGTCAAATAAGTCAACCCTCACTAAATTTCACACGGTACATGGACAGCGGTCTCCTGGGTGAAAGTCCCGTGTTTGTTTGAGCCAACCAGCCCCGAGCTGTTGAATGTCACATGACACCGGTTGATGTTGCAAACGGCTGCATCGCAGCGACACGTACCTAAAGACAAGCCGTTGGACACAGACGTGCTGTGCGGGTCATTTCTGACGGGACTCTGGGACTCCAAGAAGCTGTCGTCCAGCAGGTGGCGTGCTTTCTCTACGGGGAAGGTGGCACTGCGGCTCTCTGACATGCCGTACTGACACATCATACTGTGGACACAGCGGGGAACAGACCCACGTGTTACTAGACGCTGCACATCTTTCTGTTAAAGGTCAGTTCATTGTTTCTTTTCCTGTCATTTCCATTTCATATGACCCATTAATATAGTTGTATCTCACCATACTGTGCTGCATGGCATATGTGTTTGTTAATGGAACATTATTACCACTTTACTAACTTGCTGCTCTGCATCTATCAATAAATAGTTATAATCAGTATTGCTTAGCTGTGTTTTGTTGTTTGCATGTAGGGAATAGTGGATATTGTTGCTGTATTATTATTAATGATATTATTACATTATATTATAAAGCACCTTTCAAAACTACTGTTACAAAGTGCTTCACAAACAAGTACTAAGAAAATAAAGCAGAAGAGCAATAAAATACAAAGAAAACAGCTAAAAGTGAAGATAAAATAATGGATCAAAGTAAACTTAAAAGAACAGATACAATAAGTGATTACAAAAAAAACAAAGGGTAAAATCGAGTCTTCAGAGATCATTTAAAAGAGGTCAGTGAGTTGGACATACTTAAGTTTCTCAGTTCGTTGTACCAACACTGTCACAGCATTACAGTCCATCACATGGTCCTCCTGGTGGTAATATTCTGTGCAGTAACTAACCACCTGATTCTTTGTGAATGAAATGTCATTACAGAAAGAGATTCTTTTTACAACTAAAGAGCATTGGGAAGTTTCACCCCTTGAGCTTCCACACTTTATTTAACCCTTTTAAACTTGTGCGTGTATGAGTGTGCTGCTTCGACTTCAACATGGATTCAGACGTTATACGTTGTATGAATCCTGGATGTACCTTTGGGGAAAGGCCTCACATACTCACTTGTTTCCCAGGCTATGGCTCTTCCTGTGGTGAGAGGGAGGGGGGGTGGGGATATGAACCCCCACGGAGGCGTCGGGGCAGGTCGGCCGTCGGTTATACCTCAGAGAGGCCGATACCTCAGACAGCCCTGAAACACAAAACACGAGTCATCACCGCTACAGCACAACTCATTACTATTATCATCAGAGAGGAGGCGCCATTGTTATGCTGCTGATGAAAACAAACTTATAGACACAGGTCTCAATCTCTAGTTGCCATGTTTACAATGTTTAACTCAAGAGAGTCATTTATATAGACTTCTATACAACCAGGTGGTCAGCATGCAGGTTTAAAACACTTCAGCGTTGCCTTCAAAAACGTAACACTGGAACGGTACCTAGAGCGTCACAGTTTGAAGCGTTGGGCCACTGACCAAGTGTCGGTATTTGAGGAGTTGGGAGCGAGAATGTGTTGACGAGACAGGTACACAACATTATGGGATAATACAGAAATTGTTTAAATTCCAAAGCAATTAGAAATGACCACAAAACGAATGAACACAGTAAACCTGAGGCCTCCGTGTCATTGCCTGCTTTGCAAAGTTGGTAATCCAGTGTCAAAAAACAGGTCTACATAAATAAGCTTTTCTTTAAAAAATGCTTTCCATCAGATCCACTAGATAGAGCCAGCGAGGCAGAGAACAATAATAAACACATTCACATCATACACCAATCCCTTCCCCGGCTGCAGGGACGCTGTCTCCATGTTCTTCGTGAAGCGACTGTGTGACGTGTTGACAGGTCGCCCACATAATGCTATCATCAGTCCAGCCAGAGCTCTGCTCAGCTCCTGGCTGGACTGAGTTGGACTGGTAAATGAAATCAGAGTTATCACGTGCATTATGTGGAACATCTGAGTCACTCTCTGGAAACCCACTGGGGCCATTCAAGCAGCTAGACGTGACCAGTTTGGACCAGGCAGGGGAGCCGACGTTCATCATGCTCAGCTTGGAATAATTGGGACTTGTACGAAGTCATTTGGTGGTGTTAAGCACTGTGAGCCTCAGAGGACAGCTGCATGTGGTTGTATCCGTTGGGTATTTCGGTGGGGGGGGAAGCAGATACTGAACATCCCCACAGACGATGTTCAATGGAATCCGTTCCAATTAGAATCTTTTCCTACAAACAACAGGAAAATGTTGACTCATCTGCAATTTTGTAATCGTGGCAGGACATCATTATTCTACTATTAGCTCATTTAGACACAAGATGGTTTGGGTTGCTGTGGCTTGCTTTCTGCACACTCAGCAGAATCGCACCCTCATCTGAATACTCACTTCAAGTATGCAAATGTTATTGTGCTTTTTGCCGTAAACAAGTAGTTAAACGTTGTGCATTGAAACAAAAAGCAATTAGTCATGTTTCAGGAGAAACATCATGTACATCCATGTGGCAGGCTTCCTCCCTACCGGTGGATCCGTGGCTCGAACACATACAGCGGACAGGTTGTTTGCGGGTTCCGTGAGGTTTTTATTAGCAGACATCACGCTCACACTCTCTGGTTATACGGCTCTCTGCATCTCACTACCTCCCCGACTGCTATCCCCGCCGGGCTTAAATAGCCCGGCCCACACTCGTTGGACCCAGCTGTGGCCGGTCCCGGTTCCGGCCAGGTGTCGCAGCGGCCCAGGGTGTCCCTCGTCGGCCACGGCGGGGCCCAGTCCACGGGCCCTGGAGTCGGGATCCGCTGCCTCTCCCGCCGCTCTGGTCCTCGCCGCGGTCCCCCCTCGATGGTCGGCGGGGACGCTCTCCTCCGGGCCGCAGGGACCGGGTCCAGCCAGGTCGGTGCCTCTCGGGGCCTCGGGGTCGGGCCCTTCTGGGCCCGCGACGCCGGCCCCCTCCGGGCCGTCGAGACTGGCACCTCGGGTGCGTCAGAGTTCTGGATCGCCGCGTCCTTCCGGGGCGCGGCGTCGGTCTGGAGCGCCGCGTCCTTTCGGGGTGGGGGCCCGGGCTGAGCTGGGTCCGCCGGCTCCTCGGGCGGGTCCGTCCGCAGGTAGTCCTCTGACAAGGTGACTGCGGCCCGTAGCGACGCCGGCTGGCGGCCCCGGACCCACGCAGCCATCCGAGTCGGCAGTCCCTCCGTGAACTGCTCCAGGGCCACCAGCTCCAGCGCCTCCTCGATGGTTACACTGTCCTCCGGCCGCAGCCACCGTCCCGCCCCCTGCCGCACCTCCCGCGCGAACAGGTATGGTAGTCCACCGGGCCCCAGCCGAAGTGTGCGGAACCGTTTTCGGTAGTCCTCCGGCGTCTCCTCCTGGACGCCGGCCCTCTCTGGGTTCGGCCCCGCTCCCGCCGGTGCCGCCGCTGGCGTTGCCGCGGCCCCGGCGCCGCGCCGCCTCCGGGCTTTGCCCCGCCGTCCCGCCGGTACCTCCTCCTGGCTGAGCGCCGTCACGGCGCCCACCAGCTGGCTCCGGTCCGCTCTCGCCGGCGCTCGGTCTTCCGGCCGCTGCGCTAGCCACGCCATCCACTCCTCAAAGGTCTGGTCGCCCTGCCCCACGTTGGGCTCCACTGTGGCAGGCTTCCTCCCTACCGGTGGATCCGTGGCTCGAACACATACAGCGGACAGGTTGTTTGCGGGTTCCATGAGGTTTTTATTAGCAGACATCACTTAAATAGCCCGGCCCACACTCGTTGGACCCAGCTGTGGCTAATAAGCCACAGCTGATCCGAGTGTTTCTCCCTCCCTCTCTCCCGTCGCAGGTGCGCTGGCCCCGCCCCTACCCCACAATCCACTAATGTTTAAGGCAACAAAACCAATAAAGTAAAACCTACAAAAATGAAAGTGTATGTAATGCAAGTAAATTACCCAACACCGGTCTCGAACACATCTCCTGTTGGACATTCCTGTGGATTTGTGGATTTGAAAATGTACAATAATTACAGGAAAAAAAAACGGAATCAAAATATTTAACACTGATATCGAGTGAGATAAGCGATATTTCTTGGGAATTTTACTAATGAAGCCAAAAGAGGGAAAAACATGATAAAAATGTCCAGCAAAAAGAGAATAACTATCCCAGGCCGGTTGTATTGACAGACCAGTAGAGGAGGGTTTCAACACCCAGATTCCCCATCTTCCACGGCTAACAAATCTATTATCTTACTTTTTTTAAATCACTCACGTCTTTTCCGTCATTAGCGAAGAACAGTGTACAAAAACATCCAGTTAATGTTAGCAGACCTTTCCTCGTTAGTGACAGACAGTCAAAATGACGTCACGAGGCATCGACTGCAGCGAACGTTGACTCCTTGATGAAAAGCCCAAACAAACTTCTGGTTGTTGTCTTGTTAATGTGCTCGCAGCAATTTGGTTGTCATTGTTAATCTACAAAAAAGGAGCACAAAGACTGGACTGGCAGGACTGGGAGAAACAGACAAGCTGTGATCTCACAACAGGAGCTGGACATGAGCTCATCTCTAAGCATGTGTGTCTCGCTCAACTGCTGCTCAGACGTTACACTCCAACAACGACTTTACTGAAGTCCAAAAAGGCTCCTCTGCTTTCTATGGCTTTGGATTCCACCTCAGGGCTTCTGTAACTGGATCCCAGTCCGTTATTAATTGTTTACACCTAGAGCGATTTGGCGTGTCTGGCCTGGCTCTTCTGGGTTATAGTCTCACCTCCCCTGAATAATATGACATCACAATGTTCTAATATCAAATACAAAGTACCTCTTGTTCTTGGCCCTCTGCTTTTCTCCCTTTATATTTCACCTCTTGGCCAAATGATAGTCATCAACTTCATTCCCACTGCTATGCTGATGATACTCAGCTCTATGTGCCTTATAAAAGTGGATGATCAAAACAGTTTGATCAAGTAACAGACAACTGTGTGATATCTCAAAGTTTAAAAAGAATCTTGTTGTGTTCGATTCCACCCTTTCTTTTGATCAGAACGTTGTAGTAGTACTAGAAGTCTTCAAATGGTTCAGAACTCTGCAGACATAATCTCTTAGCTTTTAACTTTAACCACATCATATCAGCTTCAGCTTCCCTTCGTTCCCTGTGGTTGGTCTCAGTATTTATTGTCCTCGTTAGTCCTGCTGTGAACCTTCTGAAAACCATTGCACTCCTTATCTGCATCTCTGGTCCACTATACATGGGCTATAAAAGAAATGGAACCTAACCTAAACCTAAGGGTTTTCTCCCTGTTAGACATGATATGAACATCCTGTCACGTGGATTTATTCTTGTTTTTGTCCATTCTGCTCCACCATGTTATCCTACATGTACATGGAGAGAGTGAGTAAACTGAATTCCTCTGTTTGGCAGTGTGTGAAGTGCATGACACTTGTTTATCCTGAATGAGCCAACAAGCCAGGGGACTCAGCCCGAGCAGCCTATTCTGCCATGTTATATAACTCCAAATGATCATCTGACCAGCAGGAGGAGGAAAAATCTGCTGTTTTTATGTCCTGATGAAACACTCATATCTTTCAAGGCAGAACCAATATATGCACAAGTCCATTTGAACAGCACGTTTGACAGATGTTAGTGAGTAAAAGGCAAAAGGGAAATTTTTCATCAGTTACGTTCATATCTACATTTAATACATGTCTGCTGTACTTTTTACAGTCATGTTTTGCTGACCCCTGAAGGTGGAAAGTAACTAAGTACATGCCCTCAAGTATACTTCAGTACAATTCTGAGGCTCTTGTACAGTGTGTTTACTTGGTTATCCACTTTATACTTTTCTCCCGCTACATTTCAGAGGCAAATATGACTCCACATGAGCTTATAAAATACGATGCATGGCGCGACTTTGGCTATGTCGAGAAAGCATGACTTCTATTTCGCTATAATCTAAATCTATTAATTATTAGTGTTTAATAAGGAAGGTAAATTGATACTTTGGTATCAGGGCAATGTGGGCCCCAGCGCTGGTTTGGATGCTACGCTATCAAAATGTCATGACGTAGTCACTTCAATGAAATATTTTTGTTAAAATCGACTCATCATGATCCATACTAAACTCTGAGATATCTCACTGAGCTGAATCCACAGTGGCCCCGCAACCAACTCAAGCGGCTGGAGGGCAAGTGTGAGGACCAGATCTGGGTTTATGGCCTGGAGGTCATATTCCATAATGCACGCAACCACCGTGTCCATTCATGGTCAGAGTTCACTTCTTTTATGAAACCAGATCAACTAGCGTGATAATCTCATGCCAATTTATCATAACAAGAAATATGGTGTGTCACAATGAGAAAAACATCTTAATAAGAAAGAATTACGTTTGCTGTCAGAAGCCATACGTTCCCCTTGGGGCCAAACCGGTCCCTGGAATAGCTCAGACACATGTTTCCTGAATGACTCACTGATGCTGTTTATTAGAGTACGCTCTTGGCGCAGAGAAAGCCTTTTGTAATCAACATGCACGGACATTTAAATATTTCCGTGATTTACTCCAGTCATTGAAGTGACAAGTCACTTTATAGAGATTAATACCACACCATTTCCTGAAAACGTAATCATATGATTTCATGTGGTAAGTAGTTAAGAGAGCGAGTCGCAGTTCCTAACCATTACAAACAAATCCCAGCACGTGGCCGGCCGGTGAGACGTGAGTCTTGGAAAAGGATCCATGTGTTCGGTCTCTGAGGACACGGCTGACATGTTGCTGCATCGTTAACTTACTCGATGACTTCATGCTCGGGAAGGAAAACCCTGGCCTACTATACATGCTCATGTATCAATGAGTAAAGCGGATTATTAGATAACTTGTAAAACAAAACAATTTTATATATATATAAAAATAAATAAATAAATAATGAGAATCACAGAGTAGGAATACAAATTAATATGTGCATCTTTCCAGTACGGATGTCAAAACTCAAGTTATTGTTCTCTCGTCGTCTACCAGACCAGGTTTGCAAAGAGACAGTTTGTGTTTTAACAATATTTCCCTTTACATTTAATGATCCAGGAAGTCATCTTTTCAAATTAACCCAACTAGATGAGTTATGAGATATCGCGGGATAGGCTGTATCTTTTTCTTTTGTGAATGCATTGAGCTTCTGTAAATTTCCACTCATGCAGGAGGGGAATGTGATCGGCTTCCATCCCAGACAGATACATTTAAATAGACTGATCCTTCAGATCATCTCCAGACATCTGCTTACTTTTATTATCAAATGATGTCAATCTCTTCCCAATACACATGTTATGGACCCCAAAAAAGACCAAACAAATAACACCAAATTTTCCAACAGGAGAAGTAGGAAGCAACTAAGGTTTATTTTTTAATTGACTATTATTATTATAAATTATTACTCACATGCTTAAGCAATTTAACTCATCTGTTAACTGATGAATAATGTAGATGTGGATTTCTTGGGCATTACTTTAAATCCCTCTCGAGGCCCTCACTGACACTCCAGTAGATGAAAGCCCGGCTCACACACAGCGTGGCCTCATGTGGTTCTGGGTTCATCCCTCTTCATCACCCTGACCTACATCAAGCTCCTGGCTTGTTCCTGCTGCATTACATCACCGCGGCCCACTCACATGAACCCCTCCTAACCCCTGCACAACACAAGAATGGAAAATAAAGGACGGGGACCGGCCCTCTGCAACGTGTCCTCATGGAACCCTTCACTCGGTTCTGGCCCTGTTGGGTCTGATCAGTCTCAGTATTAATAAATGCACCCAGAGGGTGTGATTTATATATATCCACAAATAAATGTATTCAACCACCAAAGCTAGTTAGCTGTCTGACTTTATTTCCCCTTTCCACCGTTCCCTACCAGAGTATTACATAAGAGAATGCCGTCATGGAGACGTCTGATAAACTTAAGATGGTTTTCTCTTTCTACATTTATTTAAAACAAGACATGCCTATGTGCATCAGAAATAAATAAATAAAAATGTGTTCAATACATGGATTTTGTAGCATTGAAAACATATTTTTGTGGAGAGAATAATTTATATATAAAAACAAAAATAATCTTTGCCTCCTTCCATTAATGGCGGGACTGATCTGACAGCATGCTGGCCTGACATTTACATATGCAGCTGCCTGCAGCGGTGTGAACGCAGCCTCCTCACCTCCATGACCATAGGAGCACAGAGAGGGGAGGAAGGATGGAGGAAATGAGGAAGATGACGGGTTTCTTTTCCAATGCAATCAAAATATAATCAATCAAGTGTCAATACAGAAACCTGCTGAAAGCTATGGGTAATCATTCACCCTTCTCTGAGTCTCCTTCTCTCAGAGACCTTGTTGGGGATGCTGGACACTGATCTCAGAACAGAAACTTAAAACTCGTTGCACCCTCGTAAGTCTTGGTTTGTTACAACCAAACAAAGCCTCGCCAAGATACGCACAACATTGCAATTTATGTCCAGCAAAAGAAAATGAAAATTGACTTACTTATGGCCGGAATATGATTAATTACTTTGTCTCAATAGGGTCCACCCCTCCTGCTGCACGTGGCTGCAGCGGAGCGAGGAACGTTCAAAGGACAACGAGGAGTGTGGGAATTATTTTGTGCCGGCCGAGTTGCCACAATTGCTTGAAATGTCAGAACTAAAATAATTATTAAAATGACTTAACTTCACACAAAGACAAACTTCGCACAGATATTCCTAACATACAGATCTATGTTATATATCTTTTAAAAGTGTTCGCAAACAGTTACGATAATAAAAATTAACTTTTGAAAAATAAATAAATATTTATTTTATTTTCTGTATAGTATCATAAAGCAATATACCACTAACATATATTAACTTATTATCTATGTTCACAAGTTTTTTTTTGTATATTACACCTTTTGAAATTATTCAATAGACCTTGTGGTTCTGGAGATAATCAATATTTATTATGAGATGCAAACCATTTGCAATTTTTGCCACAAAATGGCTGGGGTGCAACGCTGGGTCCCTCTGAACGGTGAACCCCACGGTTCTGTTCTAGCTGCCTCGTTTGTATTCACATGATTCTTGCTACATGCCCAATAATACATAATTATAACTTTCATTACTATGCAGATGACACGCAACTTTATGCATCTGTAAAATAAGGAATACGAAAGCCCTGAGAGGCAAGTTTTTGTTTGTTTTAGGGACAATGTTGATCTGTTACGCAGGAGATAGATGATAGATAGGCTACGTTCTGAATCTAAAATCTATTGTCAAAAGCACAGAATCTCTGTGCATTACTAGTTTGATTGATCAATTGGAAATAAAGTGGCAGTTCTACAGGGATTAAGTTGATTAAGTTGAGTTGCAATCCGGCAGTACCAAAAATGTAACTATCCTTAAAAAAAAAGTATTCTTTTTTTAAGTTAAACAAATTAGATTTAATGTTAATTAGTGAGCTTTAGAGTAGCTGATTTCATCACCTTTGGACAGAGGCTAGCTGTGCTTTTCAGTCTTTGTTATGCTCATCTAAGATAATCGCCTGAATACTGTAGCTTCACATTTAGTGCACAGACATGAGGTGCATAACATGAGAGGGGTATATTAGGGGTATACATGTATATTGACAACACCGCAAACATGCTCCTAGCAACTGCTACCAAAAGCTTCTGTGTTGACGTCAAATGATGTTGTTGGGACGGATACATTCCCCCAAAATTTCAAACGCAATAATGAATTGAAAACAGAACTTCACTCCAATAATCAGACTTGGATTTGCTGGAACTTTGCTGAACACCAGTCCTCTCTCCTCCTGTATACCTGCTGAAGTTCAGCCAAAGACTCACCTGGTTACATCTTCCCTAACTTCAGGGCTGAGCACAGTGCCTATGATCATACAGTATCTATCCATCGCTTTTCAACATCTATATATCTACATCTAATGGATCATATAGTCATTTAGATACGTCAAACTGTGGTTGGTTTGCCTCCTCTACCAAATTAATGTTCTATCTTGTGATATATGCTACAGTTCATGTTTAATAATAACCATTTATGATCAAGTGAAGCTACATACGAGTTACTGCTCCTGCTCTTTCAGTGGTTGTGATATTGGTATAATGGGGTCCTGAAATATTTTGTTGTTCTAATCTATAAATTAAAAAAAGCTAAATAAATCATTCAAATAAACACCTGATCTTCAATACAGGAACGCTCCATCAGTGTAGCTCTACCACCAGGTGTCTTACCTGCCAGGTCTTCTTTAGAAGAAGCGATGCGAGGGGAACTGTTGCCAGGTTCAATCTTCAGAGACAGCCTGCAACACAAGACACACCTGATGTTCACTGGCCTCCAGACAGAAATATCAACTCCAGCATTTCATTACAGAGTTGATCAGTCAGAAAATGATGCAGAAGTATTAGCATAAACTTGGTCTTTGGACCGCAAACAGTTTATCTAAAAATGTCAGAGCCAATTACAGAGCTTTTTAACCACGGCTTTATTTATTTAGCCAGAGGATTAAAGACAAATCAGAACCAGCCCACAGTACGTCTCACTGGGCATTGCTCGACTAGGCAATGAGGTTTCCTGCTGTTTTCATCATCTGTTGATGTAAAAGCTGGGTTACAAAGGGAATACATGGCTCAGTCACTTGGATCGATAAGATTTACAGCTATGAAGGGAGGTTGTAATGGAAAGACCGGACTTCGTGATTCAATCCTGGTTTCAAGCCAGCTGCCAGTTTTAGGCTGAAATAAACTTTGAATGGAATTGCATAAAGAATCGCCTGCAAGCTTCTAGCGGCCTGTCTCCACAGGAGGTGTTACAGTCGGAGAGACTCACATACATATAGGACAATTACCCGAAGCACAGGTCATATTTTTTCAGTTTTTTTAATCCACGGAACCACAGTGATTGTGTATTGAGGCTCTGAGCGCTGCTACAACGCTGGTGTCCTACACTCAATACTGTGCCTGAACACATCATCTTTAGAAATCTGCTGGAGGACTGAAGCTACAGGCTGTGAAAACACTGAGTGATACAATAATGTATGTATTGACTTAAGAGCCATTGAATACTATCCTCATTGAGTTATTATTTAGTTTAGTATATTTTATGAGACTATATTAATCAATTCATTCATTCATAATTTTCTCTTTTCAAAGGGTGATTCCACTCAAGGAAATTATTATTATTATTTACATTGTGAATAATATATATCGTGATGTACAAGTTATATACAGTAATTTTGTCAATGCACATTCATGCAGAAAAAAGGTAAAGTTGGATCACCAGAGCCGGTGTCATCATGATGAGTTTGGAAAAGTCCCTCTTGGCCATGTTCTGTTGCATATGAAAACTGTATTTCGCTCCTTGGTAAATGGGACTTTGCCGCTGATCACAGCATATGGAAAGCATTTATTAAAACACCACGGGTGGAAGGAACCGCGGGTAAAATTAATCATTAATTAGCAGGAGTGGGTTTGCTTGTGTTTATGAGCGTCTGTTTAAAGAGCCGTTTCCTAAGGGGAACAGCGGGGGCTTCAACCCCAGTCTGCCATGCGTAATGTCCACATTACATAATGCAATCAGCCCGGTTTCATGCTGCATCTGTTTCCTCTCTCGTCCCAACAGGAATGCTCTGTGACCATCTGACCGTAGACACACACATTTGCTATATTTACTAGACTAATATGAAAGGTTGTCAATGCCTTTAGAGTTAAACTGCTCGGGACAAGCCAGTTATTGTTTCTGTGGACTCGCTTCTAATGGGGGGGGGGGGGGGGACGTGAGCCAAAGACATTATGTGAGCTGAATGTGTCAAAAACATGGAACAGAGTCATAACTCCCATGATTGAGAAAGGTTTGCACATTCAGACTCTTCTTAGAAATCCTAAAAGAAAATGCTTAAAACGTTGCCTGGGAATCCCTGCTTTAATGAGTTAATGTGTCAACATCAACAGTACAATGCTAATCTGAGTTGTTTTTGCATTAACAACTAATACTGATAATAATACATGTAAAATCAATCTTACGTAAAATCCATCATGGTTGTGACTGAGTTTTTTTGAGTGATCATAAAAGGGTTTCCACTCCATCGAGTTCACAGGGAAGCTGATGCAACACCTCTGGACACTGAGGCCTCCCACGGGGGAGGCAGCAGCTGACTCTTGATTCAAAACTTTATTGACTGACAGCCGACGACCACTATGGCAGTCTGGGGACTCGCTCGCCCTACACACACACACACACACTTTTTTGGTCATTTTTGGTCTCTGCATTTTAACCTGCTGCGACTGGGGTTTCCGTGCCTTGCTCAAGGACACTTTGACCTGTGAACTATGGGGAGACCAGGGATTGAACCGACTACCTGGTGGTTTCAGGATGCCCACTCCTGCCTCTGGAGGTCATGAAGTCAGCACTAGCCACCATAAAGCCACACAAGTCAGTGTGAGGTTATATCAATAAGACCTGAGCGCACAAATTGAGTAAGGGTCTAAAAAACTCTTGAGTTATCCAAAATCTCATCTGTTAACGATGACTCATCAATGAGCCTGATGTGTCATTTGAGCACATTGTGAAACTACAGTCTGAAAAATGGTAAGAAATGAATTAAAGCAGGTGTAATCAGAGCCCCCGAAATGCCGTCCCACCCCCCGACACCAAGGCCAAACAAACAGGTCAGCAGCCGGTGTGGCAGACACACACACTGATTCCCGAGCGGAGGATCCGAGGCGCCGCCTGAGAAAGCGATCAGCGCCTGCCGGACCAATGAGATCCCAGTGGAGACAAAACCAGCTGCCGGTCGGTTTTCCAGCCCTACTTCCTGTGCTTCCCGACAACTTCACGCCAGCTCGCATGGAGCATGTGCTGGGGAACAGCTTGTGTAAAGCTCTTTGTAATCTGGCCGTTAGAGGGCGGGAGGAAAGGGTTTCAATAGAGGATTCATCTTCGGCCACGTTATCTTAAGATCAAACTTACTTGAAGTTGTCGTCCTCTACAAACTTCTGGAGCTCCTCTATGTAGCGAACGGACAACAGATACTTCTGGACGTGTGGCAGCGTCACCAAGTAATCTGAAGGAAAACAAAGGTTGGATGAACAATGACCTGCAGGACTCATCACTTTGGTAGAGAAACACACGTCAGCCAGTACGAATCCATCAGGATGCTGGTCCTATGCTACTGTTGTCAGGACAACACTCCTAACCCGAGCCCCTAAGGCTGGAGGTCGAAAGCCTTTTTATCTTCAGAGCCAAAATCTGCATTTTCAGGGGCTCAAACTTATTAAAGTGTATTTAACCATCACGGTAACATTCATAAGGCCAAAACAATGAAAACAACCTCACGTCAGTGGTTCTACACGGCTACTGGTTTCCTACCATAGTTACACGACATCTGCAGGTCGGAGATGAGCCTCAGGAGGTTGTTCATCTGATTGGTCCGCTGCTCCGTCTCGATGATGCTGTCCGACGCAGGATAGGCTGAGTCGATGTAGATCATGTCCAGCAGGTAGATCCCTGGAGGAGGCGGCACAACTCAGTGGAAAAACACACATTCATTTTCAATGAAAGAATATCTTTAAGAGTCACTTTTAATTCAACTATTGTTATCATTATTTATTTGGTTTGGAGCACCAAATCAGCCTCAGAGGGCTTTAAAATCTACACACATACGACATCCCATCAGAACACGGAACACTTTGGGCTCCTTTGGAAGAAACAATGATCTCTGAGAGTTTTTATTTTGGTCATAAATACAAAAACAATATGATTGAAATGTGGCCAATCATTTTTCAGACACCATCTCCTGAATGAAAGGAATGGTTCACCTGATGGTCGACTCCGGGCCGATGACAAACACAGGAGTTATAGTCACATGTACTTTTCTAACTCTGCAAGCAAAATGCCATGTACCATATGATATTAATGTTCTATCACAATAACTATGCAACACTACCAAATAGTTTAAAGTTCAACAGTACAGTAGATTATGTTTGTGCCCGCTTATTAAAAGCACTTCTGTATCTGCTGCTCTTACATTTCATTTAAATTATTTCAATACTTTTAACGTCTAATGCTAATGCTTCAATTTTACATTTAAATGCAGAATATTGGTTTCTGTTTATGGCTTAAGGGCCCAGCTAATGTAAATGTAACTGTGCAAGTCTTATATTAAGATGTTAAAAACAGAACATGCAGAAAAGGTCAAATCTTGTTTCAGTGCCCAGACCTCAGGACAGAGATCCTTTCCCTAAATGATGTAACAAGTGTTTAAACCAGGATATGCGATGTAAATTCAGTGCATTACATTATTATAAATTTGCTAAATATTATTTAAGTTTATTTTCAAAAATTCACCGGTGGCCATTTCAAAACAGGCAGCGGCCGCAGTTGGGCCGCGGGCCGTAGTTTGGACACCCCAAAGCTGGGACTGGAATGTCGGTGCTGGATGTGTTTTACGGGCAGACATCCTCACAGAGATCAGCAACTTATGAATGAACATAGCAAGGATTTTACTATACATTTCTTTTATGAATGTACTTTTGTAAGACATTTTTTTATTTCGTAGGTTTTGGATACTAACGTTAATATTTTTGGTGCTTTATATGCTTTAGGAGCCACGTGTGTTAAAGAAAACACGTGATCACTTGTCATTGAAGTTAAGGGGTGTCTGATTTCTGGCATCTCTGAACCACGGACGGGAGGAAAAAGCACAGAGTACCTCACATGTCCAAAATAACCTGGAAAACATCTGTTGAGTCACCGACTTTCCTACAATTTGTCTTAATTACCCTGTAACTGTTACTAAATACCAGACTGGAAATTCACCCTCGGCCTCACTGTGTTGGATGTAGTGTGCGTTTTTGAAAAAGTGGTACATCATATAGAGCGTATGCGCACGGCGGACCATTAAACAAACAGAAATACAAACAGACTTTCCAGGAAAGTGAACGAGCACATCCACGCGGATCCTCAAGCGGTCTCAGAGACCAGCTCTGATGGAAAGCGACTGACAGGAGGATGCCAACCAGACCACCGTGTCCTCCCTGTATCCAGAGCTGACGAGCTCAGATCGTCAGCGTATGGGCGGAGCTGGACTCATGGTGGCTGCAAACCAGACCAGTTAAATCCTGCTCGGGTCCCCTGTGCACAGAGCCATGTGGACCACCACATGAGATAATAGGCTTTCATTAAGTAATTCATTAACTGGCCCTCATGCGGTCCAGCGGTCTAGTGCTTACCATGTTACCATAGTTACATTATAATCTATTCATAATACGCATAAGCACTGTTATAATGCAATATCTTTTATATATGTTTTACATTTTGGGTTGTTATTCCTTATATTTTTTCACTTTCACTTAAAAGCACACAATGACCACTAAGAGTGATTATAATCATTGTATAATGCATTATAATGGTGATAATAATGCATAATGAGAAGATAATAATGTGCAGGTGTGTTCAAATAGCAGTGCGTATAAAAGCTTTTACTCCCATCCACACCAATGCATTGGGAACACAGTCTACTCCCAGAAGAAACATGAAGAAACAAAGGCTGCCCAAACTAACATCATATAATATTATTATTAATATTATAATATGTAATACTAATATCAGAGTCTACATGCGTCTCTACAGACCCAAACGTATAAACTCAAACTTTCCTGAGAGCCACTGAACTAACGAACAGTAAAGCATCACCACTGTTTCAGGGAACGGCTTCACATCCTGAGCTGGATCACCTGTGAACAGGTGATCCACTCGATAACATTAACCTTGTTGGTCTGGACACAATATGCTGCTCCCTTGCTGGTGTGTTTGGGGTTGTTGTCTGGTTGAAACACCCATTTCAATGGCAACATGACCTCTTCTTGTATTTTGATGTATTCAGACTGATCCATGATCCCCCCCCACACACACACACACACACACACACACACACACACAGTGTTTGGGGGTCGTCTGACAAACTGTCTCTCATCTCATCTCATCTGGCTCTCATCAGTCCACTAAATGTTGCTCCATTTCTCTTTAGGCCAGTCAATGTGTTATTTGGCAGATTGTAACCTCTTCAGCACATGTTTTCTCAACAATGGGACTTTGGGGGGACTTGGCTTGGCTTCACACAGGCGTCTTCTAATTGTTACAGTATTCACAGGTAACTTTAGACCTGCTTTGATCTCCCTGGAGCTGATCGTGGGCTCACTGAAATTTTTTCTCATCTTTGATCCATTCGAATGCTAGTTTTAAGTTTTCTTCCACGTCTGGACTTCTTACGTTTCCCCTCTCCAATCAACTTTTTTTATCAAAGTACACTGTTCTTCTGAACAGTGTCTGGAAGGACTCAGAGAAATGCACTAAAAACACAGCCCTTTTACTTAATGATTACATTTCACAGAATCAGGAGCATGCATGTCATGACTGTCGGTCAGTGATGTTGTTGTTGCAGGGATCAGAGTATCGGATGTGCATGTGATCCTCTGTCCCATCAGCGGAGGGAAGCCATGACGCCGGATACCTGCCATGTCATTACCTGACACTGTGGTGATGTTTCGTGTTTGTTAGCGCTGTAACTAACGAGACAGTGGAGTTATTGGGTTACAGCTAAAGCAATGCTGGAAGCTTTGCTTACGAGTAACAAGCCTTTCCTCCGATGTTGACAACATCCATTTGTGGTCACACCAATAAAAAAAGCAAAACGGCATCTCCCCTTGAATGCGTACCGGATGAAACAAGCGTTGAAGTTACATAAGGTTGGTTTAGTATCGTTCTTTGAAAGCATAAACAGATGGAGAACCAGTCCCAACGGGACACGAGTAGAAGACATTGAGGGCATGGAGCCTCCTCTCATCACCACAGAGTGCTGCTCTTTAGCAGCGAGGTAACAAGCAGCCGACCGCTCTGCCCGATACGCTGAGTCACCGCCTGGAGGAGCTTCAGCTGAAGACACTGTGGTAGATGTTATAGTAGTAGACATGAAAGGGTTGCTTCCATGTTTGGGTTTGGAAAGGTGGTTAATGTAGTTGTAACCTGGATTTATGGCAGCATGAAAACAGAGCCTATTCTTGCCATCTTTAACAGCTCATTGGACACATCCTCTGTTCCCTTATCTATTAAACAGGCGCCGCTTTACAGAAAAAGTCTCACTTTGACCTCTTTGTTCTCCAAAGATAAAAAAAAATAAAAATAAGAAAATGTAGAAAAAACTAAACAAACCCTGAGCGAACTCCATCTGCTGATGAAGACCATGAGATGTGGTTGAAAAGTGGTAAATGGACCTTCAGCTTTCTTTGGTAATAAATAGAACATTTATATTTTTGTTAACGTCGAGTGTTTCAGCAATATACTGGCTTTTATGCAAAAATAAAAAATACATTAACTTGTGTTTTGCCTGTGTTTATAAAGCTCATTCTCACCCTAAACTGTGGCGCTCTACCCTGTGGGGCGTTCAGGGACGGTGTGCCGTGGTCTCTAAGTAACTGGCTTTAGTAACGTCAGGTTTGGTTTGAATCAAATGAAAGATGAATCTTTACAGACCGATGCATTAGATCTTCTAGCTGAGGTTTCTTTGCTGCACAACATGGAGATGAACGTTGCTCTCCCTCTCATGGGAATCTCCTCTAACTGTGTGTTGCAGTGTGATCCATAGGGAGTCCGGTGCAACGTGCCAGGAGGAGGATTTGGTTTCATCTGCTTTCCGAGAAAACTCCCCGGCAGGATAAGATAAGATAATCCTTTATTAGTCCCGCAGTGGGGAAATTACAGGATTACAGCAGCATTGCTCAGTACATAAAGATAAAAGAAATCAAGTAATATAAATAAACAGTAAAGAAGAAATTGAATGTACAGTAGAATATTCCATCCCAGCTAATCTGCCCGCTTGCCTTTGATTCCATTGTGCTTCCCTGTGATTAACTAATAACTAATACTGGAACCTTGCTGAACGCATGGAGACGAACATTTAGCCAAAAGCCCGTCACTGTGGCGTCAATGTCAATGTGTTGACGTATGGCAGTCTGATTAAACTATTAGCTTGATCACATTCTCCCACAGTACGAGGGTGAACCTCCACATTAACCAGCTCATGAGGCCTGACCAGCGGCATCCAGACCTGGGACCAGACTTCTTCTCTGGAAACATGCAAGTCAACAGTTTCTCTGAGATAGGATGTGGAAAATGGGGGGCAGATGTAGTATTTTTATAGAGCTTTGGAAAAGACCAGAGGGCACAGGTGGACATGCTGGGAATGTGTTCATAAAAGTTACAGGACTCCAGTAAACTGAGGAGCACCGCACCTGTGAACAGGGATCCACTGCGTTGGAAACAGGGCCCAATAATGGCATTATTACTGAGAGACTGTTCACTGCCTCACACTCAGTCAGGGGCATCTCATCTGATGGGGCCACCTGGGACGGGTCAGTGGAAACCGTCTGGTGAAGGGCAGGTAAGAAAAGGAGCCTGGGCTCTTCTTCAATGAAGACGAGCTCTCCAGTCCTGATGGAGCTCCAGGAGTCGCCAACAGTCTCTCCGGGTCGTCTCACACACGCATTCCATTCATTTTCCACTGAAAAAAAGCTTCACATCTGAAGACACTGAGGTGCAGGATGAGATGGATGTGTCTCAGCAGCTCCAGCTGCCGTCACAAATCAGAGTTTCATAGTTGTAGGAGTTTTCAAATAAAGATGTCAATAACCCAAAATGTTAGCATTTCCTCCATTTAGAGGCGTATGGCTGAAGAGGTTAAAAGCTCCTCAAACAACCAACTCGTCTCAACCAGTTAACAGCAGATATCAGGAAAATGTACTTTTTATTTCCGTTAAATGATGAAATTGTTGTAAAAACTTTTTTACATATTTAATGAGCTTTGTTGGAGTGAACTTGGGCTCTAAGACTTTCAACAACTCCTCAATGTTTCCCACGTGATGATACAGAACTTCTGGATACACTTTAGCCCGGCTGCTGTGTTCTTGAGCCATCATGGAGACTCATGACTGTTCTATTAACTATGAACACAGAATGATGCTCTGCATTTTTTAGTAATGCAAAGTAAAATAATTTAAAAAAAGAAAGAAAAAAAATTCTCTTTTCCTAAATCATAAAAAAAAAAAGAAAACTCCATAACTTTTCATAGCATGGACTCTGTTAATTGAAGTACACTGTGTGTGAGTGCATGTAGGCTATATTATTGATCTTAAAATAAACAAAATAATTATTGCTTCCCAAACTGAGCTCCAAACATAACACATCACCGCATTTCAAAATGATGCTAACTACGTCACGTGACCACTCGCACCACGCGTGAGCTGAGGCGCTCCAACACGCCAAAAATAATGTTTGGTTTAAACAAAACCTCTCAGAAGATACTTTTGGTGCTGCACATGGGATTTAACTAAACTCCTCTCTCTGCTGCTAGGGGATGGAGACGAGATGGAAGGTGGCACGGTTAACAACGAGGATGTATACCCAGAGACCCCGGAGTCATAAAGGAGACTTCCCCCTACAGGGGTCAGGCATCAGAGAGGTCAGAGGTCACGGAGCAGGGGTCAGGGGAGCTTGGCGCTCTGCTCCTCAGCACTGAGGGGTCACACCGCCTCCACTTCAGCAGCGTCCACACAAGAGCTGGAGCCCTGCAGGGCTACAGCAGGGTTTGGGTTTGTCCCTTCTGTTTTAAGTTGTTCAATTCAATCTGTACACATACGACATCCCTGTCCCGGGACCTCACATCAGATCAGGAAAAACTCCCCCAAAAATAGTAGTGAAAACCCTTTTACAGGGAAAAAAGGGAAGAAACCTTCAGGAGAGCAACAGAGGAGGATCCCTCTCCCCGGATGGACAGCAACATGTGGAGCTGTTGTTGTTTTCTCAAACTTCCTCCCTCTCTCTGTCTGTCTCTTTGTCTCTCTCCGTCTGTCTCTCTCTCTCTCCGTCTGTCTCTCTGTCTCTCTCTCTCTGTCTCTCTCTCTCTGTCTGTCTGTCTCTTTGTCTCTCTCTCTCTCTCTCTGTCTGTCTGTCTCTTTGTCTCTCTCCGTCTGTCTGTCTCGCTGTCTCTCTCTCTCTGTCTCTCTCTCTCTGTGTCTCTCTGTCTGTCTCTTTGTCTCTCTCTCTCTGTCTCTCTGTCTCTCTCTCTCTGTCTGTCTGTCTCTTTGTCTCTCTCTCTCTCTCTCTGTCTGTCTGTCTCTTTGTCTCTCTCCGTCTGTCTTTGTCTCTCTGTCTCTCTCTCTCTGTGTGTCTCTTTGTCTCTCTGTCTCTTTGTATCTCTGTCTCTTTCTCTCTCTGTGTCTCTTTGTCTCTCTGTCTCTTTGTATCTCTGTCTCTTTGTCTCTCTCTGTCTCTGTGTCTCTCTGTCTGTCTCTTTGTCTCTCTGTCTGTCTCTTTGTCTGTCTCTATGTCTCTCTCTGTCTCTGGTTCAGCGTGAGACTCACATTACACTAAATATTTTAGAATTTATTGTGCTGCTGCTCAAGAAAGAATATTTGTTTATATAGAAGAATAATACAGAAATGTTGATTCTTTTTTTAATTGATTGTCTTACTTGTCATAATATAATCACAAAAAAACAATAAGAGTACTAGTATCAATAAAATCCTAATGATACCCATCCCTAACCCTTGAATAAAGGTCATGTTTTAAATCATTTTAAATACCATAGATACGAGTAAAGATGTGATTGTTGAAACAAGCTGCACTTTGAATAGAGCTGAAACGTTGAAACTGAAGAGCAACAGTAAACCAACGTCTGATTTACTTGTCAAACAGCTGGTTGGATCTGAGGTCCCGCCTCAGGCCCTGTGGCTAAGCAAATTCCCGGACATGCCCCCCCACCCCCTTCCGAGTGGAGCAGGGAGCCTCCATCATTAACTATTACACGCCGCGTTTGTGAGACGGGTGCAGGCCGGGTTATTCGTGACATGTGTAAGTGATGAAGGCATGGCGAGATGGAAACCAGAGGTGGAAATATTGGGCAGAACCTCAGGAAGTGTTTCTGAGCCGTGAGCTGCATCCGCAACGTCAAAAGCCTCACAAATCGACAAGTCAAATCAAATGTGGCCTTCAGATATAGAAGAAGAAAACAACATGTCCAGGAATTACAAATCTGTTCCTAATGGGCTGAAAACCTCTCCACAGCATTCTTCTCTTTGCTACACCCAAAACCCCTTTGCACTGTACTGGCTGTGCATGATATCAGCTGTGCTGGCAGCTCCGGCCTAAATATTACATCTGCTAACACATAGCTGTCGATGATGTCATCCTAGTAGACGCATGAGTACGGGGTGTAATGCGTTTCAGCTGTGCAGCTTTGCTCCCGGTCTCCTTGTCTATCTGATGCACAGCAAAGCCCATTCACAAGGAGTCCAGAGACTCATTATTCCTGTCAGACACCAAGTTCTGCCACTTCTGTCACTTCAACGTCAAACGTGTGTTTCACACGCAGAACCAAAAACATGTTTGTCTTTTTGTGTGATAATCTGGGAGATTGTGTTTCTGGGTTTAGCTTTAGAGAGCGCTGCAGGGCAGACCAGGAAGTTAGCATCGCTTCAGAGAGAAGGCTCTACACACACTACAACACAGTCACATGACCACTAAGACTAGTGCTCTAGTAGGTATACCATTTTATTATATTTATTTACGTTTCTTAGTTGTGATCTGAATTCATTTGCAGACTATATTACTTTCTTGTACACAACCTTATGGTAAATATATACAGTAAATCCTGTAATCCTGTAAATCCTGTAATTTCCCCACTGCGGGACTAATAAAGGATTATCTTATCTCATCTTAAATGTATTTAATTGCCATGCAAATTTACTATCCAATATACTTAAGTCAATATAGTAAACAAGTGTGTAAGTTAACGCATACTTAATTATGCTATTTGTTTAACTTGTTTGTTTACCCCTCTTATTTATGTACTATCGTGCACCTTCTTATTTTTTTCGTTTAATTTATCCATCCATTTTCATCCGCTCATCCGGGGTCGGGTCTCGGTGGCATCATGTCCAGCAGGCTGACCCAGGCTTCTCTCTCACCAGCAACATCTACCAGCTCATTCTGGGGGATCCCGAGGCATTCCCAGGCCAGCTGGGAGATATAATCCCTCCAGCGTGTCCTGGGTCTTCCCCGGGGCCTCCTACCAGATGGACGTGCCTGGAAAACCTCTAAAGGGAGGCGTCCTGGAGGCATCCTAATTAGATGCTGAACCACCTCAGCTGACTCCTTTCGACACGAGGGAGTAGCGGCTCAACTTCAAGCTCCCTCCTGATGTCCGAGCTCCTTACCCTATCTCTAAGGCTGAGCCCTACAGAGGAAACTCATCTCCTTACCCTATCTCTAAGGCTGAGCCCTACAGAGGAAACTCATCTCCTTACCTTATCTCTAAGGCTGAGCCCTACAGAGGAAACTCATCTCCTTACACTATCTCTAAGGCTGAGCCCTACAGAGGAAACTCATCTCCTTACCCTATCTCTAAGGCTGAGCCCTACAGAGGAAACTCATCTCCTTATCCTATCTCTAAGGCTGAGCCCTATAGAGGAAACTCATCTCCTTACCCTATCTCTAAGGCTGAGCCCTACAGATGAAACTCATCTCCTTACCCTATCTCTAAGGCTGAGCCCGGCCACTCTACGGAGGAAACTCATTTCAGCCGCTTGTATCCGCGACCTCGTTCTTTCGGACACGATCCAAAGCTCGTGACCATAGGTGAGGGTTGGGACGTAGACCGACCAGTAAATTGAGAGCTTTGCCTTCCGGCTCAGCTCCTTCTTCACCAAGACGGCCCGGTGCAACGCCTGCTTTACTGCTGCAGCCGCACCGATACGCCTGTCGATCTCCCGCTCCATTTTACCCTCACTCGTGAACAAGACCCCGAGATACTTGAACTCCTTCGCTTGTGGTAGGCACTCTGTCCCCACCCGGAGGGAGCAATCCACCGGTTTCCGGCAGAGCACCATGGCCTCAGATTTCGTGGTGCTGACTCTCATCCCCGCCGCTTCACACTCGGCTGCAAAACGCCCCAGTGAATGCTGGAGGTCATGGTCCGAGGAGGCAAACAGGACCACATCATCTGCAAACAGCAGAGAGGCTATCTCGAGATCCCTGAACCTGATATCCTAGATATCCTGTCCATGAAAGTCCTGAACAGGAACGGTGATAAAGGGCAGCCCTGGCGGAGGCCAACACCCACCAGGAACGTGTCTGACTTACTGCAGAGGATACGAACACAGCTCCTACTGCAGGCATACAGAGACCGGATGGCCCGTTGAAATGGGTCCAGCACACCATACTCCTGCAGCACCCCCCACAAAAAGCCCAGAGGGACCCGGTCGAAAGCCTTCTCCAGGTCCACAAAGCACATGTAGACTGGTTAGACCCCTCCAGTATCCTTGTGAGTGTAAAGAGGTGGTCCACTGTTCCACGACCAGGACGAAACCCGCACTGTTCGTCTTGAATCCGAGGTTCAAACGGTCGGAGCCTCCCTTCCAGCACCCTGGCATAAGATAGTTCGAGCACACTCTCCGGTCCCCCTTCTTGAAGATGGGAACCACCACCCCGGTCTGCCAGTCCATGGGCACTGTTCCCGACCCCCATGCGACATTGAAGAGGCATGTCAGCCAAGACAGCCCAACAACGTCCAGCGCATTCAGCATCTCAGGGCAGATCTCATCCACCCCCAGTGCCTTGCCACCAAGGAGCTTTTTGACTACCTTACATCACATTTCATTTAGCTGACGCTTTTATCCAAAGCGACTTACATGATATACAGTAGACCATAGACACAGCAACGGTGAGCAATGAGGGTTAAGTGTCTTGCTCAAGGACACGACATGGACTGGCTGAGCCGGGGTTTGAACCACCGATCCTCTGATTGAAAGACTGACTTGCTAACCACTGAGCCACAGTCGCCACCTTAGTGGCCTCTACCAGGTATATGGGTTCATCCACCCCAAGTCTTCAGGCGCTGTCCCCTGAACAGGGGACATGTTGACCGGGTTTAGGAGCCGTTTAATTTATGTACTTACTTAACTGTTTACATTTATAACTGAGCCACATTCACTTTGTTGACTTTTTATTGACGTATTCACCGAACTGCTGATTACTTCCCGTGTCAACATCTGTTTCTGAGTGATCTCCTCTGCAGTGTTGGATCAGTCCAATCCAAACAGTGTGTTCAGTGCTCTGATTGAATAATCTTAAGTCACGGTGCCTCTCTTTACTCGTACTAATCCTGCTGAGATGTGAAATGCATCACACCCTGTTTTGGAGAGCATAGGAAGAGAGTCGGCTCCGGTTGTTCCTCTCTGCTGAATCGGGTTCCCGGTCTGAATGAAGCGGCAGCAGGACAGGTGCTTCATAGTCCGATGCTTGTTTCCTGACTACCGGCTTGCTGGAGCTGGAGGTCATTATCAGGCCCATTGGAGCAGACTGTAGGACTTGAATAGAGAAGACAAAGCCTGGACGGTCACAGGCCGGGACACGTCCTCCTTTCCGGAGAAAGGAAAAGACACAGGACTGCCCCGACATACAAAAGCCACCGCGGGAATTCCCGGGAATGTCTTTTTGTTAGGACACAAATAGAGGAAGGAAGGAATTAAGGCTGTGGCATTACGCTCTGCTGCATCTGGATGTGCTCCGCTTCAACGTCGCATGGCCGCACTTAAATGAGGAATCAGAATTCCACTCTGGATTTTGAATTGGCAATTTCTTTTGTCAAACACAATGTTGACTTTTGAGTCATAATGAGAAAATGAGTAAACAGTCCTCTCCAGTACAAAGACCATAGAGCCACATCTGGTGGGAGGAATTCCTCCACAATATTAAAAGAAAAACCTGCCCCTTTGTGATTGGAATACACTCATACACAACGTGTTGGCACTAAAAACAGCAGCACAAAACATGGGCATCACTTCCCCCAAAGAGGAGTTTCTCCAAATGTCCCAAAGGCCCTCGCCCATCCGACTCTCCGAGACAAAGGGCATTTGTTTTTAATCCAGGGAAGAAAGCCTATCACGTCACACGCAATCCCAAACACAAAGTCGCTGAGTGTTTATTGAAAAGGGTTTGTCTGGTTTCACCAGAAAAACTACCATGACAACACAACAAACTCCAACTCTGAATAGACAGTCGCTGCCTGGTTTCTCAGATAAACAGTCTATGAAAGAGCGGTCTTAAAGACGGGGAATAATGGACTGAAAATACTCAATTCAAGTATCATAGAGTCTGAATGAGGCAAGGAGGAAGTAAATCTGAGGTCAACTCATTAATAAGCTCTCACTTTCTGGGTGCGAGAGACTTAAAGGTGCTTTTTTTAAACAAATATGTATATTTTTAGATGTGGTTTACACATTGTGCGTTTCCTTAAGGCCTAATAGACCTGTTGAATGCATTTCAGTAGAACCAAAGCCCTTTTGTTTACATGTTTACGGGCCAGCGTTCTTGGTCACTTTCTTTTGTTGGTGTATCATATTTAATTGTTAAAAGCAGTGTGAAACAGGCAGCAGGGGAATGTATTGCACCTCCGCGTGTTAAATGCACATAAATCCTTGTGCAAATCATGGAGGCTAAAAACATAAATGTAAATGTCCCCACATCATACCACTGGGGTAGAAGACATGAGCAGGAAGCTCTAGTCTGCACAGTCTGCAGAAAAAGCTCAATAGCTGGCGGGCAATCCTACAACATGAGGATGATCCACAGTGGGTTGGGGTTGGAATACATTTCAAATGAAAAATAAAAGATATGAGGAACGTTGTCATTACAATTAATCTAATCTTAAATCCAGAAGGGTCATTTTAATAGAAAAGAAGTTGAATATTGCAAATGGGATGGAAAGCTGATAAAAACGCTAACTGATGACGGCTAATGGCAAGTGGACGTCCTGAAGACGGTTGTGCTGTAAACGATGTGGCGCTCTCCAGTCAGACGTTGGCCGTCGGATATACAAGCCAACCAATGGCGTGGATGAACTTTAGAGGCTTTAAAATTGTTTTCACAAATACAAGATATTATAAAAAATGCTCAGGGACAGACATGATTATTTTCTTGCATTGACACCATCCATCCATCCATCCATTTTCCACCGCTTATCCGGGGTCGGGTCGCGGAGGCAGCAGGTCCAGCAGGCTGACCCAGACTTCTCTCTCACCCGCAACATCTACCAGCTCATTCTGGGGGATCCCGAGGCGTTCCCAGGCCAGCTGGGAGATATAATCCCTCCAGCGTGTCCTGGGTCTTCCCCGGGGCCTCCTACCAGTTGGACGTGCCTGGAAAACCTCTAAAGGGAGGCGTCCTGGAGGCATCCTAATTAGATGCCCGAACCACCTCAGCTGACTCCTTTCGACACGAAGGAGTAGCGGCTCGACTTCAAGCCTCCTCCTGATGTCCGAGCTCCTTACCCTATCTCTAAGGCTGAGCCCTACAGAGGAAACTCATTTCGGCCGCTTGTATCCGCGACCTCGTTCTTTCGGACACGATCCAAAGCTCGTGACCATAGGTGAGGGTTGGGACGTAGACCGACCAGTAAATTGAGAGCTTTGCCTTTCGGCTCAGCTCCTTCTTCACCAAGACGGCCCGGTGCAACGCCTGCTTTACTGCTGCAGCCGCACCGATTGCATTGACACTTACATTGTTTTTGTTAAGATTAGCGTGAACATTACATTAGCATTTACAAATATTTTTTTACTAAACTGCGACGCTGCAATAAATATTGATCGACTATTAATTAAAAAAGTCCACAATAGGCCTAAGTTGTCGCTAACTTCGGAGGTAAAACCATTCACTTTAATCGGACCTGTACTTCTCTAGTCTCCCTAATTGTCACTCATTATTCACCCATTCATACACTGATGGGAGGGGCTAAGGTGCCACCTGCCCACCAGGACACACACACACACGCGCACGCACGCACGCACTTTGGAGTTAAGTGTCTTGCCCAAGGACACATCGACATGGACTAGAGGAGCTGGGGATCGAACCGCCGATCCTCTGATTGAAGGAAGCCCCTGCTCACCGTCTTCCAGGGGTAGCAGCTTGGCTTGGTTAGTCATCAACAAACTGTTCACACACCGTACTGCCACAGCTCTAACGTGACGGCTGACATCTTCATACACACCCTCTCAAAGCCATCATTAGCCAGAAAAGATATCCCTCAAAAATGTGAAGGGAAAAAAAAAACAGGGAGTAAACTTAGGCCTGGCGGCGCAAAAGCCCCGGGGACGTTTGTGGAACATTGAGCTGGCAAAAGCTTGCAGTGTGGGGATTTTATTTTTCTTCCCTTAATCAACCTTTATATCGACTCAGAGCATTATGAAGGACATCAACCGTCATGTCTGTTTCCCCACACAAAAGGCCACCTCTGAACCCTGAAGTAATAATCCATCATTGTATTGGAAGTGCTCAGACGTAAAGTAAACTGCTGCCTTTCCTGTGGCTTGCCTCAGTGAGTAACATGTCAAGACCCACATGCTCCAAACTGTGACCTCACTGCTGCCCGTCAGACCTCAGCCTCTCCTCCAGACGAGTCCTGGGCCGGCCGGGGGAGAGCAGTGGAAAAACAGGAGGGCCGGGAGATGCAGGTGGTGGCTGAGGCTGCAGGGGACAAGGGTTTGGGTGGGAGCACTGGTCTTATTCCTCCATGCTCGCCCTGTTCTCAAGGGGAGGGGGAAGGGGCGTCGCCATGGCTCACCGCTTAATTACTTCAAGAAAGAAAAAAAGAAGCGTCTCACTTGTGATGGCAAGAAGGAGGGAGGTCGAGTCTCTGGGAGGAAGAGACACATTCTGACTGAGGACGGGAGATGTCTGGACGGTGGAGAGCAAACCTCTGCAAACCTCTGCAGCCGTCTGCTGCTGCGTGATTGGCCACGCCGGCCGGGACTCATTAAACACGCCGTCACAGCCGGACTCTTTCCTCATGGTCCTCACAGAGCCGCTTCTGTCAGCAGGTGACGGGAATATTATGAGGAAGTTCTGACAAATTACAGCCAAACGCAGAGGAAATGAGGAGAGACTGACTAGAGAGGGAGGTAGAGGAAACGGGGACAAGAGGAGGTGAGTGGGGCAATTATATTATATATATATATATATATATATATATATATATATATATATATATATATATATATGGCGCACAGGACTTCATGGGCTTCACTGCCCAGGGTAACTTGGTTGGGAACATTGTTAGCTTGGTTATTAGCTACGAAAGGTCAAATGCGACATTTCATTGAATATATTTCTACAGGTGACACAGTACAACAAGGTCAGTGTGACCAAATAACACAGGACCTGCACCCAGGAGACCACTGTTCGTGTCCTGTGTCAAACCAGAAGTCAATGTTGACCTATTTACCGCAGAACTTCCACATTTAAGTACCACCTCCGTAGTAATTCTGACCCAAACCTAATATCACGTAGTACCGATCGCTCATGCTGCTGGAGCCCCGTACTGAAAGCTTTTCACAAGACATTGTTTGAACTGTTGTAGGAGGATGCATTGAATAAATGTGAAACTATTGGCATCCAAAAAAAAAAAAAAAAGCTAAACACTCCACAGGGAACCTTTAATGTTGCTGGAAAAACTAATTCAAGGGATCCTTCATTTGTTTAAGCAACGCTGCAGGGATATTGACTACATCCCAGGACACCCTTCCATAAAACCAACACCTCTCCACTCATGACTTGGCAGGATGGGGTGAAAATGAAATGCAGGATGAGGTCAGTTGTGTGACATGTGTAATTATGTGAAGACTCAAAGTGAGCCACGCTACAGTGGTTGGCTACTGACCGGCACACCACAGCCCAGAGTATGAAAGAAGCCTTCAGCAGGAGGACGTTAGTCAGACGGCTCTCAGCTTCTAGACACAGGGACTATTTACTCACTGATTGAGGAGAGCTGGGCATCTCACCCGCCCCCGGCCCCCCCTCACCCGGCCCCCCCTCACAGGCCCATCATGACAGACGTTCGCAGGCGGGTCGTGAGCACCCGGCAAATGTTGGGTGTCCGTGTGTGAGCAGGAAGGAGTCCAAAAACAGACGCGGTGACAAAGATAGATGAGGGGGACAAATTAATTCATCACTTCTGTTGCCGCTCAGAGAGCCGTGTTTGTTCTGTGTGGCCATGTAAGCGTTCGGCCATTTCAGCCATAAGTAAATCAATTTTCATTTTTTTGCTGGATAAAATATTATTGTGCGTATCTTTGCGATGCTTTGTCTGACAGTGGATTTGGCGGTATTAGTGAACTCTGCAGGCGCTAAGGATGCCAAAACTGCTGAGTTTTCGCATGTAGCATTTTGCTAACGTTTTAAATCTGCATTTCTTTCAAAACTCGGGGAGCATTCTCAGCCACTTTGGGGGTCACTTTGAGTCATATTTATGGTTTATGTTAATATGCTTCATGTACTATTGTTATAAACATGACACATTAACTTATATTGACTTGTGAGGCCAGGCTGTGCCTTGTTTTTGTTGCTACATCACACCAGTGGCTCTGCTGATATTTATTGATAGGCTCTGAACCCAATGAGTCCCAGAGGCTCTGGGACTCACGTTGGGGTTTTCTGGTTCCCCCCGTACACAAAACCAACAGATTTTATTACGTGACTTATGTATTTCACAAACTGCTGTGGTACAGCGTTGTGCGAGCGCACTTTGACATCAGCATCACTGACAAAGATATTTTCAGCACTCGTAAGTAAAACCGCATCGTTACACAAAGAAACAAATGACATCAAGTAGTTGCCATGTGTGATTGCCTCCGTTCCTCTGGGGCCGGGCTGGATTACTTTATGTCGTGTTCACGCAGCGCACAGGAAATGAACAATTCATCTCGGTTAGAGCACCGGGGCAGATAGAAAGCCTGCATACGAGAGAGGCAGCTCTGGAGTCACCAATCACATGATTCAACACGTTTCATGACAATTTAATCTGCGGAAATTAAGGATAATCAAATAATTTGAATCCCCTCTGTGAGTAGGATTAAACGAATGCAGAGAAAGGAGCCTCAGCACTTGGATCTTGATTTAGAAAAAGGTTGATCATTCTCCAGTGGGACCTCTGAGGGATCGTTATACGACCTGCAGGTACATTTACAGGAGGGCACAGCGTAGAAACCAAATGGAAACCAATTCTGATCCACAGATTCTACCACAGCTGGCGTATCCATCACTCCCACCACATGCATTAACAACACTGCTCCTATGGAAACAAGCTCAGCCTCTTTAAAAAGGCACACAGAAACGTGGATCAGCTTCAGGGAAAATTACACCTCCCACAATTAATTATATCAGGAGCTCCATAGTTATGTTCATCCACTTTCCATTTTCACAACTTCATACAGCCACATGTCACACAAGTTGAATTTGTTAAATGGAGAGTAGATGTACTCTAGGAAGAAGTCTCCATCTTAAGCTGACGGCAACAATATTTGGTTTTCTTTGTTTCATTTGAAACTGAGAAGCAATGCACCATCAACATACAGGAGTAGTGCAGAGTGCATATTATGTCTCGTTTCATTCCTTTTCTCTTCCATTTGCCAAACCAACATAGACACAATGGAAAATTCTAAAATGACAAACCCCTAAATTGAGCAGGGATCGATTGTTAATCGAATATTGAAAAAATATCCGTCACAACTTCCCAGAGTAAAGGTGCCACCCACTGATGAAAAAGTCCCATGAAATCTAAAAAGGTCAAGGGCCTTTGATGATCTGTGAAGATCAGGGAAATTATACAGACAGCATCTGAATTCTAAAAGAGGCTGGAGTCATTTTTGCATGAGCAATAGAGATATTATAATTACAGTTTGGCTACTGTTTGAATACATTGTCGAGCTGCTGCGGAGTAGCAAAGACGTTTGGATTGTTTTAATGTTCTCTGGTGGTGAGCTTTGGTGGAAATGGGTCAGTGACATGTGACGCTCCCCCTCTTTGTGTTTTGAGTCACTGAACATTCCGATGCTATGATAGCGCTTTCCCCTCAAGACCAAGAGAATCATCATCAAAACACAACGTGCCTTTCTACGAGCGTCGAGCCCAGACCGGGAACAAGGAACCCGTTGGCTGGAGCAAAGTCGGATCTTTTAACAAAGACCAGTGCCGGGGCGTCGCTTACAGCCCTCACCAGAACCGCTCGCTGCTGGTTGACTGGAGGGAAGCAAGGAAGGGTCTAAGGTAGTGTATCCAGAAGGGTTCGGGTCTAAGGTAGTGTATCCAGAAGGGTTCGGGTCTAAGGTAGTGTATCCAGAAGGGTTCGGGTCTAAGGTAGTGTATCCAGAAGGGTTCGGGTCTAAGGTAGTGTATCCAGAAGGGTTCGGGTCTAAGGTAGTGTATCCAGAAGGGTTAGGGTCTAAGGTAGTGTATCCAGAAGGGTTCGGGTCTAAGGTAGTGTATCCAGAAGGGTTAGGGTCTAAGGTAGTGTATCCAGAAGGGTTAGGGTCTAAGGTAGTGTATCCAGAAGGGTTCGGGTCTAAGGTAGTGTATCCAGAAGCCAACAGCAAGAGTCAACGGGTCTGGAACTGCAAAATCTGCCCGAAAAATGATGTAATACGGCATAGGGGTGGATTAATAGGATTATTTCAGGGATGATATTTATATAGATTATTACTAATCAAGGACACCAAATACCAATATCAACATTCGTGGTAGAGTTTACAATTTTGTCTCAATTTTGAATAACGCAAACTCCACCACGAAACTTTGTTTAAATGCATTTAAGGCCGTGTCCGGACGCCTCATAGAATCTACAAATGTGCAATGTTTTAACTGTGGCTGTCCACACAGGAGCACAGGCATCTTAAAACCACTGGACCTCAGACCTTTAACTAAAACCTGTCTATCATCAAATAGAAGAAAACATGACTGAAGTTGAGGTTTAATCAAATGCTAAAAACAGAGTCGGGTCAAATGTCTATCGGTCCGCTGGTACGTCTTGGTGTATGAAATATCTGTATCTTTATAAACTATGATAATCTGGTTGCAGCTCCATCTGCAGCCACGGCGCCGCTCGCTCACGGGGTTAATTCCAGTCTTGATGGGTTAGTACTTGTGCCGAACAACCAATCAGACGCCATGAATATTGATGCCAATAGTCGTCGACGGCAGATGTTTTGTCGATGGTGGTATAACTTCATGAATGAAGTGAGAGAATATACGTTTACTGATAATCTCTTCCAGGAATCATCTTGGCTCCGGTGCAGCAGGACTATGGTTCTCCCCGTGGTGGTTCTGCTGGGGCTCCTGTTGCTCTCTGGACCCAAGGCCTCTATCCAGGGAGGCACTCAGGAAATCGGGGCAAGCGACGAGCTCTTGGAGAGAGAGTTCATCTACGCGCCGAAGCGGCCGAAGCGTGCCGTGGTGGACCACAGCGCTTCCCAAACAGGCAAATGTTCCTACACCTTTATTGTCCCTCAGCAGAAAAACAACGGGGCCATCTGTGTGAACTCCAAGGAGCCCGAGGAGCTGCTGGAGAACCGGGTCAATAAGCAGGAGCTGGAGCTGCTGAACGGCGAGCTGCAGAAGCAGCGGCGGCAGATCGAAGCGCTGCAGCAGCTGGTGGAGGTGGACGGGGGCGTGATCAACGAAGTCAAGCTGCTGCGCAAGGAGAGCCGCAACATGAACTCCAGAGTCACGCAGCTCTACATGCAGCTGCTGCACGAGATCATCCGCAAGCGGGACAACGCTCTGGAGGCGTCGCAGCTGGAGACCCGCGTGCTCAACCACACACAGGAGATGGGGAGGCTGGCCTCGCGCTACCGCGACCTGGAGCACAAGTTCCAGCATCTGTCGGCGGTCGCCAACAACCAGAGCGCTCTGCTGGTGCAGCTGGAGGAGCGCTGCCAACGGGGAGGACACCCGTACGGCGCGGGGCAGGACCGGAGCCGCCCCGCCCGCCCTCCGCCTCCCGTGATCCCTCAGCCTCCAATACAGATGCCCCCGTTGTCTCCCGGAGGCTACAGACCCTACCATCCACCCACCTACCCCCGCCACGCCCACAACCCCATGTACAACGAGATACAGAACGACCAGAACGCCAAAGCATTGCCACTCCCGCTGGCCACCGTGCCGGGTGCAACGGACAGCTTCACCAGCGAGCCCTCTGGTGAGTAGATGCCCACGCACACACGTTCACGTCGTCCCTCTGGACACAGGCCACACCTCCTCCGGGATTTACCAATCTGTGGAAATGTGTCTTCTCGATAACTGCAGTCAGTCATACTGTCAGCGATGCAGCGGAGCAATGAAAGGCTGAAATAGATCTGTGAGGTAAAAGATCAGCGTCTGGCTAAAGACCAATGGTTGTTGTTAAAAGCTATTGTATTACAATGATCCAAGTGAAGTTGAGTTCTCTCTGATAAACCTTTTTGCATGATTCTTGCCCTTTTTTGGTTGAATTCACTGTGAATCACTTTGGGTGAAAGCATCAGCTAAATAGTCAGAGTGTCTTAAGCTTAGTGTGACGTATCCTCCGGTGAAACGGAACAGTGTACAGGTACAAGAGGGATTTAAATAAAATCCTTTGCATTTGATTGGATAGCTAGAAAGTGGGCGGGCTTAGAATGTATGTGGCACGATACAGCGCTACAGAGGACTGTGGCTCCACACATGGATGACTGTAATGATGCTTTTGGTTGAAAGCGATTGAGTCAGGCTTGTAAAGAACACACGTCATATTGTGTTTTAATGAGTGGCTGTTAACCTTCTTTTGTAAATTTAGTCTGAATAGTGACAGGAGTTTAAACATTAGTGATCATAAAGACAACTGGCTATTAGCTCCGCCTGACAGACACGGCCAGGGTTGGACTGCTGTTCAGCCGATGTTCACCTAACTTGCAACACAGGCACGAGGAGAACATGAACTAAAGGCCCCGGCCACGCTGAAGCCCTTCTTCTTGCTGTGAGGCAACAGTGCTAACCGACACTAACAAACAAACATGTAAAGCCCAAATAACAAACAAATAAAACAATCTGAATTAATAGCTAATGTTCCAGACTTTTTCAGTTAAAATCTAGAAAACTATTACAGAAGTCATGTGGTGTTACGTGTACAGTCCATATCCTCACCCTGATTTGGGCCCCACTTCAGTGTTTTCCAGAAGGCTACAAAACATAAAGCTCAATGCCACCAGTCTCTACTGTACACAACGGTGTTACGAGATTTGAATAAAGTACAGACGTTTAAAATGTGTCCTCTCCCCGTGACGTCCTCTGTGGTTACGCAGTGCCGTTCAGCTCACTGTCACATCTCCTGCTGCCAGAATCACAGACCCTGGAAAGCATTTGTCATCTTTGGCAAACACTACAAATGAACTTCTCTTTTCCTGGAGCCCTTAAACCGAATGTTCTCCGTTCCTTTTGATGTTGCGATGTCGGTTAGTTGCGCAGGTTGTTAGAATTACAATAGTGATGACGATAGCGCATCTGGGGAACCGAAGCCAGTCGTGAATGCCTTTGTAAATAATGTCCTCTCCTCTGCAGGTCCTTTCAAAGACTGTCTGGAGGCTCTGGAGGCCGGATACACCACCAACGGCATGTACCTCCTGAAGCCAGACAACGGCAACCAGCTCATGCAGGTTTGGTGTGACCAGACACACGACCCCGGAGGCTGGACGGTCATTCAGAGACGCCAGGATGGTTCTGTGAACTTCTTTAGAAACTGGGAGACCTACAAGGTAATAAGGAGTTTGAGTAGAAGCGGAGCAAATCCAAGCGCAAGCAGCGGCTATCTGAGTGCGTAGACGGGGTTTTGAGGGACAGCTTTATAACGTCTGAACATGAAATCAATAATAAGGATGAATAAAGACTTGAAGCTTAATGACATGCTGTGTGTCAAGAGCAAAGACAGTTGTATTAGTTACTAACTGAAGTTCATCTGTTAAAATACCAGAAATACTTATGCCAATTCATACAAAAGTTGGAAAACTGCCATGGTGCAAGTATATACAAAAATAAATGCATTCAGAATCATAATCAGAACCGTTTATTGCCATGTTTGTTTACACATTCAAGGGATTTGTCCTGGCGGGAGGTGCATAACATTTAACAATAAACATTTAACAATTAACAGAGTTCAATAAATTATACTCCAATATACCAACAATAGTGGATAACTAGAAATAATAAATATGTAACAGTTGAGATAAGAATAATGATGAAAAATGGGATTCATGATTAAGTGTGTAAAAATGCAAGAATAGTATAAATAAAATAATATTAGTATTAAATGTGCTGTTTAAATAAATGCAGTATGAATGCCAGAGAAATCCAGAGTAATGTGTAGTTGGAATATTACACAAACGATTGCAGTGAACAAGACAAACTGTTTGGCAAAGTGATTTTGTTGTGTAAGACGTGCGTAATCGTAAGAACAAGCCAACAACATCCAGTCGATGAGCTCACATAGATGTTGGCTCTCGTTGTTGCAGCCTGTGCAGTGATCCAAGGACCTCACAACGCCGGCGGGTACCCGACGTTACGTACACACCGGTGCACAGGGTGAAACCATGATCGGCCAAAGATAAATATTGTGTGGCCTAAAGTGAGGACATCCCAATACGGCTCCTCTTCTCAGAACTTTAAACTTCAGACCAAAGTACAGAGGCATACTTCCAAGTTGTCCCCCAACCCAACCATTCCCCAACCCACCCTCAATGAGTCACCAAGGCACTTAAAGCCAATTACACGCTCACATTTGGCCGGGACGAGGACTCCCTCCTGATTGAACCCATGTGTGATGTAATTGAAACCAGTAATCCAGACCTTAAACATGACCCGCTGATGCTCAGAAAACATGGCCGGCTTGTTGTTGGGAGGCCACGGCGTTGACCAGGGGGAGGAGGAGCAGCTTCTTTCTTGTGAACGGTAAACCATGTGTTTGGAACAGTAGGAATGGATTACTACTGAGCAATTCACTTTCTTCTCCTTTCACAGCAAGGGTTTGGAAACATTGACGGTGAGTACTGGTTGGGCCTGGAGAACATCTACTGGCTGACCAACCAGGGCACCTACAAGCTGCTGGTTTCTCTGGAAGACTGGACCGGACGCAAGACCTTTGCCGAGTACGCCAGCATCCGCGTGGAGTCCGAGGCCGACTTCTACCGGCTGCGCGTGGGCCGATACCACGGCAATGCTGGAGACTCCCTCACCTGGCACAACGGCAAGCAGTTCACCACACTGGACAGGGACCATGACGTCTACGCGGGTGAGTTGGCATTCGTAAGCTTACTAACGAGTTGGTGTCTGACTCAATGTGGCTCAGTCTCCACAGCAGGTCCAGCCCCATGCTCGGTATGCCACTACCGTCTTTGAATGAGAGAAAGTACATCTTGGTCCGACTCAACGGATTCACTTTGAGTTCAAGTCTTTCATTTGCTGCGGTATAGAATGTAAACCAGGCCCGGTGCTGCATCCCGTGTTTAGAGACAGACGATTGTGTCTCATAGATCGTGACAGGAGAAAGTAAAACATAACTGGCCGTCTAAATACTTCCTGCTCCTGCTTTCTTCTTCTCATATGGTCTTCTCGTGTCTGCTGTAGATTGCCAACATTTGTAGAGGAATGACAACTCTCATATGGAAAAGAGCATGACTGGTGCAAGCATGTACACATGATTTGTTGGCGGGTCGCACAAAGCAGCATGCTGAGAGCTTGATGGTTACAGACCTAATGAAGACTTCAGGACCTTTATGAAAACAGCAGGGTGATCCATGTTGGGCTCCATGATTATTGATCAGTCATCACTTGGTCTGATCTGATTCCTTGTCTGCAGGTAACTGTGCCCACTACCAGAAAGGAGGCTGGTGGTACAACGCCTGTGCTCACTCCAACCTGAACGGGGTGTGGTACCGTGGTGGGCACTACCGCAGCCGGTACCAGGACGGGGTCTACTGGGCCGAGTTCAGGGGAGGAGCTTATTCTCTGAAGAAAGTGACCATGATGATAAGACCAAATGCAAACATCTTCCATTAACACTTCAGTCACTCAAAACGGAACAAAGTCTACTGGACGAACATCAGAGGGTTTCTATTTCTATATCCCAAAAAGCACAAATCCTTTTTTCACTGTTGGTTGCCTTATATTTACAATGTAGCTTCAAATTGCAAAGGCCCATGCAGTGATGTGATCCATGCAGATTTATGGAACATTTATTTTACAGGTATAGGTATGGCTGGTACTTCCAATTTATTAAGGGTGCTATATTATCTATGTATAATATATATTGGGATCAATTCTACAGGAGAAAAATTTGGTTATTTATTTTGATAAAGTTTTTCGGAAAATTGCTGTAAGTTTGGATTTGCCAATAGTTGCAAGTCTTGTGACCTACAGTACTCTTAAACAGTAACAACCAGTTCAGCTATTCCCTCTACAAACTAAAGGTTTCCTGGTCTGTTGCAAATAGCAGACACAGTATTTACCAGATATTCTGTGTATATATATGCGGTCTCATTAAGATTATTTTTGTATAGTCTGTATGTTAAACATTCAATAAACTATGTGCAACTCTGTGCGTGTCTCCAGTGATCTCTTTTCAATCAACTCCACTTTGATATCACGAGCCCAGAAAACCAAAACCTTGAGGAAAAAAACCGCAAGGCATGAAAAGAGAGGAAAACATAAACCAACGAGTGACGAGCGTGCAACCAGGTACATGTGCTCTGGAGTGAGTCATCAGCTCAGCCAGTAATATTAATAACCATAAGCTGATCGTTGGATGAACAAGGCTCAGATGCATGGGTCCACTCACTTTGGTGGCATATCAATTATTGTAAGACGCAAGTGTGCATTAACATTCAGTAATTGATAATCATACAGACTTTTTCATTTCTTTATGGTGCTCCACTTCCAATACTAGTGACGTGCACTCAGTAGAGCGTCCTCCCTCCCAAACAATGAAGACCTGAATCTCACCCAAAGGTCCCTCCCTGCAGTCAACATGGTGCCAAAGATAGCAAAAACAGGGATTTATTATTTTTCGCATCGTGCCAAAACACAGGCGGAGGACTTACCGAGGTAAGGGATGCGGGGCACCATCTTCAGGGAGCGGATGTATTCCCTCATCCGGGTGTAGTTCTCCTCCTTGGAGGTCAGATAGTTGAGCTTCTCAAATGTGGCCTTGTCTTTCCGACTGATCAGCTAAAACACACACACACACACACACACACACACACACACACACACACACACACACACACACACACACACACACACACACACACACACACACACACACACACACACACACACACACACACACACACACACACACACACACACACACACACACACACACACACACACACACACACACACACACACACACACACACACACACACACACACACACACACACACACACACACACACACACACACACACACACACACACACACACACACACACACACACACACACACACACACACACCTTTAAGTACAGCATTTATAGTTTTTGCCTTCTTTACTGAAGCCAGCAAATACACAGCAAGCTAGAGGAGCTCTGCACTGCATCATCCTGAGCGATTTAAACTCATTTGACAGTATCTGGTTTTTCTTTCCTGCAAACACGTGACCCAATACTTTGCTCGGGCTCAACGTGAGTGACTGAGTGGTATTGGTTTCCATTAACTGTACAAAAGAAATCTGGAAAGGGGGGCTTGGCAGGTGCATCAGAGCAGAATGTCCAAAGACAAAAAAATGTCAACGTTGTTTCTGCGTTTACTCTCACGGCTCCTCCGTTTCTGACATTTTAAGAACAATTAACAGACTAATTGAGAGATGAAAAAGATCGCTTGTGGCTGCCCCAGAAAGTTAATATCAGCTCAATAATCATGAAGCTCATAGATCTGAATCAAGACCTTTAGAATTCGGTTGGATCAAGAAGCTGGTGAAAAAGGTGTGAAAGTAAGCTTCTGAAAAGCACAGAACGCACATCCAGGCCACTGTTGAGTCGTAGGAGGAGCCAACTGCATGACCGATAATCGATCATTTCCAGCACATGACTTGTTTATAACTTCCGTTGTGTTCCTTCCAGCTTTGCCTTTGTGAATGGGAACCAGTTGGAAAATGTAAAGGCCATCATCCTCACATTGGTGCATCTAGGAGCTGGGCCTTTGGGTGTGAACCTGCTTTAGTATCTCTTCCCCCCACTGAAGAAATGAAACATGTAGTCATTGTAATGACTGTCCATGGTGTCTTACCGCCCAGGTTTTGCTGAGTCTGAAGATGGGAGCGCTCTGCAGAGCAGACACCACCGACACCAGAGAATGGAGGTTGTTCAACTCAAAGAGTTTCTGGGGACAAACACAGATTATGTTATGAGCAACATGCAGAGCATTACCCGAGGTTTCACCAATACGTTCATGGCCTGTTGGCACTGTGAAACATGCTCCTGTAGTTGGCTACAATAATAAACACACACACACACACACTGTGTTAAGAGTGTGTAGCCTATAGAGCCAACCAAACGCTGCAGCAGCGTTCATCCACCCATCAGGACGGAAACACTCCTAAATCACACTTCTTTTTTAAAAAGGTTGCCGAATGCTTGACAATTGAATGGAAACACAGGTGTTCACAGCCGATTGAGCCCAATCAACCTAATGACCCAACCTCATTTTCTACAATTAGGTGTCCTGGGAATGGAATATACGTTCTCATTTTCATATCTACATTGCCGGTTTGTGATCGGTCCCAGACAGGTGCAGAGTGGGTTTCAGGAGCTTTGCCTCGGTCGTCTATATCTTTGCAAGTTGCCAAGAACACTATGTCATGGCTCCACATTTCCTTTCCATCCTTGGGGAGAAACTGCCTATGCTATTATTCCCTGCTCCTACCCCAAGAGGAGAAAGACCATTTCATTTCTGCTTTCCCCATCTCTCCTTGTAGAGTGTAATAAAGTACCTGGGCAGCTCATCCATGCTGAAGCTTCAGAGACTGGAATTGATTTTTTTTTTTTTTTTTAAATTGCTTTACAAGCAACTAACTCATGAAATAAAAAAGCTACACTAAAACACTTCAACAGCTGTTGACTTCCATTTCTACAAACTGATCCATGTCTGATGATGGACGTTCCCATTACACTGAAACGCTTTGCAAACATCACGTTGAGCAATTCCTACTGTAGTTATAGACAACATTCTTCTAAGTGATTTGTAAGAATAACTTAAATGTAACACCTTTCAACTCACCTTTGCTATTTTGACAAAATGGCTCAGTATTTCTGCTCGGATTTTCAGCGTGTGGGCGGTTAAGATTTCTCTCACCAGCCAAAAGCTCACCTGAAACAAAACAACCACATTTACAACCAGTCAAGTAGCCGTTTAAATCCATGTCTGTCCAATAATCAGACATTACATTTGTGTGAAATCCTCCTAATTAAGATATACATTATTGAAATATGGCCAAAAAACGGTGACCTTTGACCACCAGATCCTTGAGTCCTAGAGGATGTTTGTCCTACATTTGATGACGATTGCTGAAGACGGTCCTGACATACCACGCTCACAAAGCTGGGTTGGATGTGAGGTCACTGTCACCTTTGACCACCAAAATCTAATCAGTTCATGTTGAGTCCAAGTGGACTTTTCAGCCAATTTTGAGGAGACTCCCGCCAGGCATTCCTGAGATATTGCATTCCCCAGGATGGACCAGACAGACCGACTGACAAGCTCAAAACATAACGCCTCCGAAACCGGTTACGGCTGCTGCTAGAGGAATAAAACCACACATGCAGTTCGGGTTCAAGAGCTGCGCTTAAATAAAGTTGTGGGCGTGTCTAAAAGCAACTTAACGCGCAAAGAACGGACATTATGCAAGTGTGAGGAGACGAGGCAGAGCAGTTTGGTGGGATTGGTGCCTGATCATTTCCGGCAAACGTACGAGGAATGATATTTTCTATCATTATTACATATCATATGTCTGCATATGTGAAAAAGTATCATAAAGCCTTTAGTGTATCCAGATGGAGCTGTGTGAAGCTTCCTGAATGTCCTCAAGTCATGACAGAAAAAACAGATGGCGACGGCTAACCGGGCTTCAAAACATCCGTCATGGTGACTACGTCCACTTCTTATAACAGTCTACAGATTAAACCCAACAGCAATACAATAGTCAATGAGCTTCTTTAGTTTATGCTCAAGTAAGGGAAGAGTTTCTGTAGGGTCGCCACCTTCTTCTATAAAGCTTTAAGGTCTTTGAGACCAACATGCTTTGTCTTCAATATTATCTGTTGTTCACCAGCTAGAAGGATTTCACATCACAATCATGGAAGAGATTGGGCCATAAAAGACGTACCTGGTTGAACCTGCGTGTGAATGCGACCACATTAGGGGACAAACTGTGCTTCTCCTTTCCGTTCCATCCGCAGCTGGCCAGCTCCTGCCAATCAGAAAATCACATCAAGCAACACTCATTTAAGGCATTAACATCAACCAATACATCCCATCAACTCGCATTGGGAAAGAGAGGTCTGTAATATTTCAATAGCCCTCATTTATTCAAGCATTATCATTAGATCTTAATAAGTTGTAAACCCAGGACACAAAGTATAGCTGAGGCTGGGAATGTCAGTGTTTGGTGATACCGGGTCATAAACCAAATATTGGATGAATTAGGGTTTAGACCTAATGAGAACGCAAAATGAAGAGTCAGGGAATCGCCAATCCATCCCAAGAGACACACGTTTGTATAAAGTTTAATGACATTTCATCCAATACTTGTTACACCATTTCACTCCAAACCACAGATGTCATCCAAGGTGGTGCTAAGAGAAGTCAGCAGATCACATGTCAGTAGGAGTGATCCTCTGGGGTCAAGCATCTTTTATAATTCTATGGCAGATTCCAGAAAATCCTTTGATATTCCAGTGGACCGTGCCGTGGCTGAATATGGAAAGGAACTCATTGATGGGTGCAGACCTGGTCTTAACGTCACAGTGCAGACACATTGCCTGACCCTGGGCTCTGAAACATAAACTCTGGATATCCAACATCGTAAAACAGCAGCGATTAACAGCATCCATCAACCACTGGAAACCGTTTACTTTTGGGCCAATCTAAATTATAACGATGAGATAACTTGCTCTGGGCCGTGTGGACAGACTTAACAGTGTGCTCGCCACTGACGGGCACGGCCGTTCTTACAAATAAAAGACCGTGTTGAATGAGAGAACTGGACTGTTCACCGTGAGCTATAGAGGGCTCGGTCTTCAGTTCATTTCTAACCCGTCAGTCCTTAACGGCTCTGCTTGGTTCTCCTCTGCCTGCAGTCAGTGTAGAGCCTGTGGTGGGGAGGAAATCCTTCAGGGCAGAGCCTGGAATCTCATTGACTAACAGGGCGAGCTGGGCTCCAGAGTTCAACCGCTGAGGCCGGTCTGGGGTCAGCTGAGTGGCAACAGCTGTGAAGGCATTAGAGGTATTTGAAACGGAGGGAGGACAGGAATCCTTCTGTGAAGAGGGGCAGAGCTCTAAAGGGGTTCCCTGCAAACATTTTGGATATTTATTTTTTTTAGAGACTATTGTACTTCTAATCTGAGACAAATGACAACGGATCATTAAACTCCTGGTCAGAGTCACGGGATCAGAGTCAAAAGAGATATCGAACTTTTAGAGATCTCACTCTGAAGTCAGTAAACCATCAAATATCCTTTTACTTCCAGTTTTCCTTCATAAAAACACACAATTAAAATGATAGGGAAATACAAGATTGTACCGTCATGGGTTAAAAGAAATCTTGTCAAGCTTTAATGATGCATTATAATCTCCTTAAGAGTTATTGTAAACAGCTCATTATTCAACTCTAATATCTATTTATGTTGTTGTGAAAACATCTTCTTCAAACAACTGGATTTATTCACGTTTCATACCAGCACCCCGTGAGAGGGGATCTGTACGGATCACAGATGGACTGTTTGAGATCGGGCAATCACGACTTCTAGAAACAGATTCTGCAGGGACAGAGACGCGATTTTGAAATTTGGAAGCATTCTGGTTTCCGTTTGTAGACATTTGTCTGAAATGCAATCCCAGAACCCATCAGTCACGATACTTCTGCTATTTATTTCCTCCGGGGCCCTTAACCCCGACGCTGAATTGTGGTCAGACTGAAAGCTGATGAGTACTGAGATTGGGTCAATCTTAGATTATTGTTGTCCTCTTAAGATCCGCTTGAGAACTCCTGTTGAGTGGTAAAAAATATTCAATGCACACATTACCAAGATAATGACTGGAAAACTATATAAAAACTGAATACACAGTATATGAACTGCCAGAACCCCCTTTATGAGTGCACCAAAGCTGGAAAGCTGGTGATGGAAGCTGGCAGTGGAAACGATGCTCAGGAGACCGAGCCCTGGACAACATGAGTCTCTTACCTCTGGGTGGATCGCTTTGAAGACCGGTGCATCCATCAGGGTGATTTGGCTCTGGCAAAACAAGAAAGAAATCCTTATCTTAAGATTATCCTCATCTTTCACTGTGCACCAGGTGAAGACATTGTAGAATGCATGGGAGAACTGGCTGGGAATAACTGCTGAAAATCAAATGGTGAAAATAAGATGAATGGAATATGATGGACCAGGTCTGAGGCTGCAGGATTCAAGTGGTGTGATGATCTTGTGATGTCCTCCAGTATCTGTTGTCCACAGCAGCTTTACGCTGTTTGAAGACATCTGGAGGCATCAGGCCATGTGTGTGATTTATCCGCAGCCTTAAATTGAAGTCGCTGAGGCCTGCAACCTCTACTTCTTCTACTCTGATTACTGGTGAATTCCAGACATGCAAAATACATTTTTAGTTTTGACGTTTGCAAACAATTGCTACAATTTGGTATTGACAATCTTCAACTCTTTTTGAGTGAACTTTGGAGCCTATTCCCATCTCCCTCTCCTCAGCATCCTCAGCAGGTGAAAGGTCTGACAGTATGCTGGCATCTGGTGCGTTTACTTACAGCAAACTCCTCGGGCGTCACCTTCAGCACGTCGAAGACGACGGCATCGTAGCTCTTGGCGTAGTCCACGCAAGATACATCCAGAGAGTCAGAGCTGCTGCTGGCCTGAGAGACACACAGCGACCACAGTGACTGCTCTATGCCTGCAGAACCGAGCCGCCAGGCACCACAAAGTACTGTCTGAATGAAGTTAGCATAATGTAGTGAGTCAGAAGGCAACGTTAGAAAATAATTTATTCAAAGTCCTAAATTCTCTTTGTGCACTTGATGCACTGGAGTAAGAAAACATATTTTCAAACACTCAAACATGACCAACCTAGGCCATTATCAGCCAGACAAGAACATGAAAATTAAAATAAAAAAAAGGTGAAAAACCTCCAAACACACCTCTAGTCCGGCCAATTCATTCACAATATCTATTAGACCTCGAGCACACACACACAATGTGTTTATGAGACAAACACTGAATGTTAAAGAAGTGATATTTGTCCACCGGGCTCCTTCTAGAAGGCGTACAGACAATGACCACTACTACTTACTGGGTTATCAAGGAGTCACATGCTTTGTGCTTGGCATATTATCCATTTCAAATTATGATATGTCATGTATGCCTCTGAGGTTCCCCGAGCCTGTTTAGCTTTGATTTAATGTGCTTTCAATCTGGACTTTTTATCCGTCCGGGCTCAGCTCTGGCATTTTAATCAAGAAAACCAAATGGAAAGGAATTATTATAAATTATTACAAGGGAAAACAGGTGGAGAAGTTTTTTTTTCTTTTTCTCCTGATAAGTAACTTTGTTCCAGAGCTGGTTTACCTTAAATGTTGGTATGCCAGTCTAATGATGCAGCACCACATCAGGTCAAAATGTATTCCAGACCGTCGTAGTTATTTTGATAGATACATCTATATAAATATTGATATATACAAATCCTAGCCACGAACACGATGCTGGTTCTTACCTCCGAGGTGACTGAATGGATGCTGGTGCCATCTGAAAGCCCGTTCCTGCGATACATGCTCACAGAGGGACTGGCGGGATGCACAGGCCTTTAGCTGCTGGGCACACATAACCTCTCACCCATGCCTGGAGACAGAGGACGACACAAGTTATTAACCTTTTGTTTGGAATAATTATAGGTCCAGTTAATTAGCTTCAAAAGTGGTATTAAACCTAGGTTTCTTGAGAACCAGCTGCACAGAGCTGCTGGTGAAGATGCTGGGAGGTAGAACCAGACCCACATGTTCTTCCCTGTATGATTTCACAGCCATACTGGACACAAATGGGTAAGAATATAGACGCCATATTTTCGTGCACACTCCTTTTGGGGCTCAAGCTGATATTTCTTGGCAGAACACCACAGCCACTCTCTCAAATTGATCTCACGTATCTTTTAAAACGTTAACTGGAGCGCCGCTCAAACAGAAAGGGTGGGAGAAAAGTATCGCTCACATTTCAAAGACTTAAAACCATAAAGGGATCAGAGCTTAATAAAAAAGTAGTACAACAGTTTTCCACACCGTTTGGCAGCTATTCTGCATCTGCCTGTATCGATACTTCAATGGGATGCTTCCGCTGGAAAGCAGTCCCACATAAGAGGCTGTTTTTATTGGCTACACGGTGAGATCAAGTCGAAATATGCTGGACTCAGCATGAGGAAACATGGAGATTAACTCTCAGGGGAATGGAAGTGCAATGAAACCAAACTGGGGACTGCTTTTCTTTTTACGGGCCCACGATACAGCATGACGCCATCTGTGCAGTTTAAGAAAGGCACCGACAAATACAGTACTTATATTTGTCGATTCATTTAAAGTCAGTTTAGTAGTGACGAGGATTCCACCAAAATCTATAAAACTAAATATATTATTATTGCTCATAAGGTTGCCTTTTGTTTTTAACAGATAGCTTATGAAAGTTTCATGAATCGACTCTTTTGATTTACAGAATAGGATTTTAAAGGGCTAATATTTCCATAAGAATGAAATGTCCAGATGAGGCTGTGATATGTGTAATAAAGTAATTATTAACTAGAGCAATCAATAGTTTTACAGCTTTCTGGGTGTTATCTGGAAGTATAGTAATAAAAGTGTTCCAAAAATGAAAATCACAATTAAAAAATAAATCACAAATTTGTCACAAAAAAAGTGTTTTTCCTCCACCCTTCAGCCGTGTCTAATGGTAATAAGCAATTCACTCTGATCCAGTTGTAAAAACAACCGTGACATTCGCTCCATACACACTGCTTCCCTGCACAGGTCTGAACACCAGCTACACACTTTAAACTGAACATATTAAGTAGACCTCCACAACAAGTCACACATGCAAGCAGACAGAGTCCAGAAGCTGGAGAACAGCATCACAGAGCAGAGGCTGTTTGTAGTGGCCAGACGCCCTCTAGTGGTCAGCGGCCATACTGCAGCTGGAGGACCACTACTCTGCCACCAGCCAGCCCACGCAACAGGGTTAGGGTTGTGTATGAACTCTGGTCTCTGGAGGAGCTTTACCAGGCAGGGAGGGACTAATGAAAAGATACCATTGCAATGCATTATGGGAAATGTAGGGGCCAGCGTTGATCGAGTTTGACCCATTATAGAGACGGAAAATCTGAAAATGCTTCAATTTTGACCACTTTTAAAACGGTCTCTTTTAAGTCCTCAATTTTATAAAAAGTGCAATAAAAAGTCATCAGATTAACTAGGGATGCAACGATACCATTTTTTACAAACCGATACGATACCGATATTTCTATTTGTGTACTTGCCGATACCGAGTACCGATACCGATACTTCTTAGATTTGGTCTCCATGAAAGTGCAATTAATTTGGAGGCAGATTTTATTTTATCCTCTGCAGATTATGTCAAGCCTATAGTACAAAATTAACAGAAGGCTATCCCAAGCTTTAAACTTCTTGTGGAAGTCCCTCTAATGTCGGACCATAAAACGCCCCGTGTCCGGGTTCATAATGTAAGCGATAATATTAGGGATCGAGCAATTATATAGGAAGCTGTGTTCCAAGTTATGTTTCCGGTGCTTTTATTGTGGAGGGAGAAACGGAAAGGAAAAGAGTGGAATTGTGTGATATACGTGTGTGAAGGAGATAAAAAAGTGGTTCAAGTTACCCTGCAGCGTGTTTTCATTTTATTAGAATTACAAATATAGACACACAACAGACACTCGGCTACAATAATATCATCCGTAGCCGCACAACAGCGTCTGAATGAGGCCGCTGCCAGCGCTACTTCAGGTGGATCAGCAGCCGTTTGATTCAAACCGGCAGGACGGCGGTGATGACGCGCAGAGCTTCTCAATTATAGATGTATTAAATATGGAAAATTTCAACTCTCGCGTCTAACGTGCCGCCGGCGTAAATTTGCGTCTGTCGCAACCACACGCGTCTGTGCATAGACTTTACATGTAATCTGGTCGCGTGAAACATTTGCGTCGCGTTGGGACGGACTGATTACAAGTAACTCCGGGGCTGTCAGCCACTAATATGAGCACTAATATGTCATACACACATATGCAACACCGGTTAATAAGCACAATATCGATAAAGTCTTGTATTGTACTCGCGTCTCACTTTTCTCCTGTCTATTGAAAGAAGTGAGCGCTGCGTAGCGAGGATCCAAGATGGCGGCTCCAGATTCTGAAAAGTTCTCTTTCTGTGGGTCATTATTGGACCAAGCTTATCAAAAGCTGCTGAATGACTTAAATACAAGAAAGCTTCGAGCACATCTCTGGTAAACACAAAGTGGTGCCGTTATGCGAGTCCTGGTTGAGAAACTCAGCTTTACAGATTGAAACAGCTCATGAGTGTCCTTGCTCGTGGACCTATTGATCGGTTATGTAGTTTAAGATGTTAAACAATGAGCCCAGCACATAACTAAGCCTAACCCAACCATCGTCGGGCCAGTCCTCACTAAACTTGTAGGATGTGTTCCCATAAGTACCGTCAGGGTGAGAACTCTGTTCAGACTGCCCTTTGGCTCATGAAGGTACAATAAACTCCATCTCCCTATCACGGATTCTTTATGATATTTGCATGCAACTATTTCAGAGCCACATGACGGACACATTGGGAAAGCCCAAAAGTGACCGTTAGATGGCAGTACACACCAACCCAACAAAACACAACAAGAAGTCAGTAGAGAAATACTAAACTAGTTTGAGTTCATTTAGAAACAGTGTCCCCATCAGTCAATTTTTAATAGTGAAGAAATGTCCTGCCCACTATGTATTTTCATAATCAATAAGAAAAAAGAATGAATCGGTAACAGAATGATTTATCAGCTGATATATACGAGATATGGGTATGAGATATGGATACATGTATGAACATGGTGTCCTATGAATCCAGCATTGGTTGAGCTATTGGCCTCTACGCGGCCACGCCCCTCTACGCGGCCACGCCCCTCTACGCGGCCACGCCCCTCTACGTCTTGTTTGAGAAGAACAACTGATCGGTGGTCTTCTCCAGAGACGTAGTCATGGTGACGTCACCCATTGGTTTGAGGGCTGATGTTTTGAAGCCTTGACTTCGCCATCTTGGATTACAGCCGTCGCCATGTTGTATTTTTTTGCAACCGCTGACCGGACACTACAATATTTGGAAAGCGGAGGAGGGATGTAGAGACACTGGATACGCTCTGGTAGCAGCAGCAACCTGTCAATCACAGATTTTCATAGATTGCAAGTTCAAACAGAGGTTGCCGCCTGGTTTTATGCCCTGATATTTACAAATTCTTCTTTAAAAAAAGAGGGGCAACATGGTACCAAGCTTGTTTTATTTTATTTTGTATTTATTTGATGTTTCACCAGTCAATTCAAGCCACACTATGGCAGGTGGGTACTTTATAACAGCTCGACTTCGTCAGCGAGTGCTTTACTGTACAAAGCGATGTAGACACGCAATCGATTTTAAGCGGGGGAAATGGAATTGTAGGAGATATCGCCCAAATGTTTTGCAGTTTACTGCAATCTCTAAATCTTTGAATTGGGGATCCTGCTTTTGACTTTAAAAAGGTCCAAATTGAGGTCCAGTGGGCCAACGGTCAGTAAAGTACACAGCAACGAGGATCAGCTTTCGCCACACACCGACTGCACAAGTACCTTTTGGGTCGTGCAATATGTAAATGTGGATACATGTATGCATAAACGCATACATGTAAATGTGGATACATGTATGCATAAACGCATAAATGTGCGTGTGCATGAATGTGCAGTTCACTAAAGGGTCCCGTATGGGGTTTGAATATATGAGCATCTTAATCACAGAGTACATTACTAACGTACTCCCCTCAGTCTGCGCACAGCATCCATAATTAAGCCCTCTCACTGAACTACACCTTTTGGGGCGACTCCCCGAGAGCTTTGTAAAAAGGGGTCAGGCCTGAATTATCTCTGTAGCAGCATGGTAATCAAACGTTAAGGAGCCATCGTGTAGGGAGGGGGAGTGAGAGAGCCGACAGTAATGGCCACATATCATCCTCCCTCTCATGTCTCTTCCATGTGTGGACATAAACTGCTTACAATTGAAAAGCCCATTCTAGCAGGGAAAACATGGAAGAACAGATTTAAAAAAACATTCATAATGATGGCATATTAAAAAGGGGCACAGCTTCTGATGAATCAGTTGACTCATAAGGAGTAAAAGAAAACTACAACACAGATCATGCGTTACAAACGGACTGCACATGTGGACTGCTGTTTTGAAGCCTTGTGTTCGCCAATTTTGCCATCGCCATCTTGTTTTTTCCACAAACAATGAACAGAATACGGAGGAGCGAAGCAGAGACATTGAATACAGCTCCGGTAGGGACACAGACCTGTCATTCACAGTAAGCCCGTCCAGCTAAAATTTCTAAATAGACTTATTTTTGCAACCACGGGAGTCTCCCCCTGCTGGTCAGTTGAGAGAAAGCATGTTTTAAGATCCTTCCGTATGGGCTTCACTCTGCAGAACTGGACCGGAGGTTGCCACCTGATTACAAACAAGGTTGCTGAGTTGGAAAGGTGCATCATGGGAAATGCATGAACTAACATTTAAGGGCCATTGAGGGATGGAGCATGTTTTCCGATGCCGGTGGAGAAGCATGTTGTTAGCCAACAAAGATCTTCTGCTCACCAGAACACCGTTCAGGGCTCGGGTCCTACTGGTCCTACTGGTCCTACTGGTCCCTGTCATTAAAGCATAGTGAGAAAGGGTTGTGGATCATTGTTCATGTCAAATATGACTTTGTACAAATCAGGGGATGGGACGATATCCTTATAAATCACAATACATGGGTGTCAATTCGATATGTATTGTGATTTTGAAGTATTCCAAGCAAGTCAATATTACGATTTATTTATTTGATCACTTTTTTATTACTAGACCACAGGAAAAAGTTGGAGACTTTTACTTTAGAAATTGATACTGTAAAAATGTTGTCAAGTCAATTGTGGACTAATTTTTTAGCACCTAGTATTTCAAGGTACAAATATGGAACTTTTGCTTTATATCTCTAAATTGATAAAGTAAAAATGCTTTATGAAGTCAGCAACGTTCACCAACCCCGAAATATAAGACATTTTCCCCCACAGTTTAGTGATATTCTATTTTTAATTTAAAAGGAATAATATACATGTTTATAAAAACAATTTGCACACAGACGTATTTCTAAATAGGTGGTAGTGACGCACAAAGAGAAGCAAAGCACCATGAAAGGACGTTAAAAAGAAGACTGCTGGCCAGTAAATATGGATGCCAACAATGTGGGAATTTAAATATTCATGCAGATCAACAGGGTCAGAACACAGCTTCATCAGTGTTTGGCTTCCTCTCAGTCCTGACATTCCTCGATGTTAGCGTACAGTTAGATGTAGCCAACGACTCCAGAAGTTTAGTGCTGCTGCACTCGGCTGACCGTCGGGTTCTCACTGGTGATGGGAATGAGTCATTGCTGTAATCTCCTCATGTTGGACTGTCCCTGGGTGGCTGGACTGAAAACTCTATCAGTATCTTCAGGTTTCAGATCAGTTCTTACTTACTGACTCAAAAGTATTGTAAAGACTCTTATAACAGCTGTCCTCACAAAGATCTGCTATTTTGAAAGAGATGCAACTTTCTTCACTTCAGTGAGCCAAGTGAACCAGATTATGTCTCTTAGCACACTGTGCTATCCATGTAGCGGTTAGTTAAACCGGCCCGTACGGCCTTCAAGCATTTATCAGGATATTACAATCATGTCAAGATGATTTACTGAAGCCGAGTCAGACTTTACTTTAAAATCCTGCTGCTGGTTTATAAAGCCCTGAATGGTTTAGGGCCTGAATACATTAGTGATCTGCTGCTACCTTATGAACCATCCCGACCCCTCAGGTTGTCTGGGACGGGTCTACTTTCTGTTCCAAGAGTCATAACTAAACACGGAGAGGCAGCGTTCAGCTTTTCTGCTCCACACATCTGGAACAAGGTCCCTGAAAGCTGCAGGTCTGCTGAGACCCTTAGAGACCCTCAGCTCCTTTAAATCCAGACTGAAGACCTTTCTGTTTGCTGTTGCCTTTAATTAAACCAGATTCTGCATCTCATTACTGCATTTTATTTCTGAAACTGCACTGCAACTTTTATTCAATTCTGTATTTTTAAATTTTTAACTGCTTTGTAATGTTTTAATTAATGTTCTTAATTGTTTTTAAATCTAGTTTTATTCTGCATTATGTTTTGATGCTTTTAATGGTTTTATGTGAAGCACTTTGAATGGCCTTGTTGTTGAAATGTGCTACACAAATAAATTTGCCTTGCATTGAAGAAGACTAGAAACTAGATATTGAGACTAAATGATCTGGAATGGGGAAAAGGACATGATTAAAGTCAAAATACAGGTTTTTAACAGATGCTAAACGACAGTACACCTTTAAAGGCCTCTGCTTCTGTCTGGGGAGGTCTCAGACAGTTCACCAACTACAGGCCTAAAGCCCCCCACCCACTGAATGACCTCCACCTGGCAAACCAGCTGAACGAGTTCTACTGTCGCTTTGAACGACAATGGGACGGTCTTGACCCATCCCCCATGACTCCATCCACCAGCCTCAGACCACCACCTCCCTCCTCTCCCAGCTCAGTAAGGGCTCAGACCTCACAACCATCTTTGCCCTCTGTGGAAAACGTCACAGGAAAGATGGAGAATTCATGAGGAGTTAGGAAAAGACAAGCGCTGTGTTCAGAGGATCCAACTCCACTTTCATTAACTACGTAGTTATGATGACGGCAGGAGTTAGTGAGGTCGGTCTGCAGCGGTGAAACTACAATGTTGTAGTCCATCTGGGACCACAATAAAGATCATGATAAATACTTTGTCCGTGTGTTCTTACAACCTTAAACAACCTGGTTCAAAAGTACTACTTTATTAACGAGGTTGGGATAGAAATGAAAGAAGGAATATGAAAGTGAAAACAAGAGAGCACAAAGCTACTAAACTGTCTGTTCAGTTTCAAACCTTCTCCACTAACAGTGTGTGTCCTATACGTGTCTCATATCCCTTTATGTTGTTATGGTTTGTATGCAGATTATAATCTGATCAAAAGAATATGCAGACAATAGTTTATGAAACACCACACAACTCAGTGCGACCTAAAAGTGTTGACTTAATATGTTTTATTGTAATGTGAGCCTTTCATCAGAGCTTCTGTATCTGAAGTCAAATAAAAGAATGAAGGCTGAGGCTGCAGTACAACACCAGAGAGAATATCAAACACAGCAGTTTCATCACTTTACAGCAGTTGGATCACTTTACAGCAGTTTCATCACTTTACAGCAGTTTTCAGCAACAGCAATGGTAGTTGGTAGTTTGCCAGCAGGTTCAACAGATTATTAAAAAATGTCCTAGTTATAGCAACGGTTGTTTACATGATCTGCGTTTGTCTTCATGATCGTTTGTTCTCGTGAACGGCCGAATGGGTCGTCACTTTAAATGTTGCCACCGCAAGGAATTGTGGGGCGGCATTATCTCCTTTCCTTTCATAAAGGCAGGTCCAGTGGTTCCTAAGCTAAAGGAGCTAAGTAAGGAAGCATTGAAGCTCCTTTCCTTTGCATTTAGAGAATTCGACCAGCTCTTATCATGGCGGCCACTTCAGGGTCATTTCACTCATTTAGGAAGGTTCTCAACCAAAAAGGACTATTCGACCGCAACCTAAAAGTCAGAACCAAGACTCTGTGTTTCCTCCACCCTGAAGCATTGTGCTGACCAGCTGACTCACAGACATCTTCAACACCTCCAAGGAGACATGCCAAGTTCCAGCCTGCTTAAAGGCCAAAACCCTCACGACTCACTCCTGCATTACACCAACAGAGCCAACAGGTCTGTGGACGATGCAGTCAACATGGCCCTCCACTCCATCCTCCAGCATCTGGACACCCCAGGAACCTACGCCAGGATCCTGTTTGTGGACTTCAGCTCCGCCTTCAACACCATCATCCCGTCTCTGCTGCAGGACAAGCTCTCCCAGCTGCACGTGCCCGACTCCACCTGCAAGTGGATCACAGACTTCCTGTCTGACAGGAAGCAGCACGTGAGGCTGGGGAAACACGTCTCAGCCTCTCGGTCCATCAGCACCGGTTCCCCCCAAGGCTGCGTTCTTTCCCCTCTGCTCTTCTCCATGTACACCAACAGCTGCACCTCCAGTCACCAGTCCGTCAAGCTCCTGAAGTTTGCGGATGACACCACCCTCATTGGACTCATCTCTGGTGGGGACGAGTCCGCTTACAGGTGGGAGACTGACCACCTGGTGACCTGGTGCAGCCAAAACAACCTGGAGCTCAACGCTCTGAAGACAGTGGAGATGGTTGTGGACTTCAGAAAGATCTCAGCCCCACCAGCCCCTCTCACCCTGTGTGACTCCCCCGTCAAAGCTGTGGAGTCCTTCCATTCATTCATTCACTCCCATTTATTGCACTCTGTTTATTGTTAAATATTAAATGTTATGCACCTTCAGCCAGGACAAGTTCCTTGAATGTGCAAACAAACATGGCAATAAATGGCTCTGATTAACGCCATAAGACCAGTTTCTTTCCAGCTGCAGTCAGGTTCATCAACAAAGCCTGTGACCCCCACTGGACAATTTCCTTCAACACCCTTGCACATTTTTTCTTTATTAAGATACACTTGCCACTTTTATTTTAGAATATAAACTTATTTTAACGTACAGTTGTTTGTTTTCCATATATTTATTTTTAAATTATGTCTTGATTATTGCATGTTTATTGTTAATTCCACCTCGTCAAATTCCTTGTATGTGCAATGTACTTGGCAATAAATGATTCTGATTCTGAGGGGCCATCGCTGCTCCCCACTTTACGCCCCGGGAGGATTTGGCAACACTACACTTTACAGATGTGTAGTTCAGATCATAACAACGTTATTTACAGAGCACTTTTCATGAAAGTGACGTAGTTTAAAGTGCTTTTACAATTTTTTAAAATGCAATATATTTAAACAAGGGCAGATTGACAGTAGGCCTACATAATAAACTGCCGATCTTGTCTACTGTTGTACTTCTACAAATTATGCAGTAAATCAAATTCTAATATGACATTAGATTAGAAATGGTAATGGACTCTACTTGTATAGATCTTTTCTAGTCTTCCGACCACTCAAAGCTCTTTAACTTACATGTCATCATTAACACTCTGATGGGAGGTGAAGGTGCCACTAACCATCACGACTGACTAACATTCATACACAGCAGGAACAGCTACAGGAACAATTTGGGGTTCAGTGCTTTGCCCAAGGACACATCGACATGACCACCGATCCTCTGATTGAAGGACGACCCTGCTCTACTACAGTCGGTTGGTTGGACCAAGACATGTTGTGTTTTGTTGTACGTTGCTATGACTCATGTGGGGCTGGGTGTTGGTAAAAATCTGGAGATACAATATGTATCATAATACAGGAGTTACAATTCAATTTAACGTGATACTATAAGCAAGGTGATATATTTAAATGTTTTATATTACTTTAGGAAAAGGGTCAAAAGCATAACGATTACGCCATGTGCATAAAATCAAAGTCAAAACTAAGTTTACTTTGGTCAGAGAAGTAAGATCTGCATTCTTCACAGTACACATCTTTAAAAGTTAGCTAATAATATTTAATAATCATATTGTGATAAAGTGTATGGATATTTTCTTACACACCTACCCGAGACACTTTACTTTCACACTTTAATTTAGTCCACCGTTAACCTTGGGATCATTACTTCCAGAGTGGTCACATCCTTCCTAAAAGGCTGGATTGTGTATTTGCGAGCCTCTACGTCAGCCTGATATCCCGTCATCATACCCCATCCTGCCTGATCGCTACTGAGCATGTGCAACACAGAGATAGAAAAGAAGCTTCAGAAAAATGATTGCAGTGTCTGTGAAGACAGCCTTATTAAAGATTCACACAGATTCAATTATATAAGTTATTTTTCAGTTAAGACTTACTGTTTAAGACAAATAATGGAAGTACTGTGACATTCATTCTCTCTATATTTGTTTTAGAACAATCCATTGATGTTTAGGCAAGTTCTATGCTGTTAAAAAAATATATACATAGAGTTTTGTTTTTTTCCTGGCACTGGACGATACCAAAGGAGGAAGGAAAAATATGGTATGAGAACATCTCTTCACGTAAATGAAGAGACATAAGGAAGAGTAAAGGAGTAATCCGTCCCATGGCAGGTCCAACCAAACCAATAGGAGAACGTCAGGCCAACACATGCTGTACGAGTCATGTGTGCACACTCCTGTCCACGCGCCTGATGATTAAGGCCATGGAAATCATTTTGGCTTCATTTCCTCTTCCGCCCACTGGCTTTTCATGGTGGCAAAGGGCAGAACAAGATGTTACAACTCAATATGGTTTATTTTGTGCAACCCAGAATCACAACTTCTCCTCAGAGGGCTTTACCATCTGCACACATACGAACATCCTAACACAGTTTGTCTTGTGTACAAACATGCAGACATTGACTATTTTTTTAAAGCCCAGCATCTATTTCATACTACATGGCCATCGTGCTATGAACTAATATGTTTTTTTAGGTGGGGGATGCTATGCATTTACAGCAGAGCAAGTGATGCTCCCATCAGTATCCATGGCGACGGATGCTACCAGCATGTAGTGGGAAACAGAGTCCCACAGTGTCTGTTTATTTATTCCCCTCCTCGGAAAGAAATAAGAAGAGGATAACAGACATGGCAAATATGGCGTTTTACAAAAAGCACAGATTTTAAAATCTCAATTGTGATGTCACACTAATCAGGATGAAAAGAGCCGTTAGTTGGCACATTATTTAGTTTCGAGGTTGTCCCAAATGTTTTTACATTCAGAGCTTGTTTTGAGGTTTTTCACGATGAAGTTTGAGGTTATGACGCCATTAACCTAAACAAATGAATACATTAAGTGATTTATTGTGTTTAATGAGTTAGGAGTATAACTCGTCAGCGTATGCCTCACTGAGTGCAGCCAGCAGGAGAAACAACAGCTGAATTGCTGAATTGAAGCAGAGTATTTTGTCAGATAAAAACACGTCTATGCAGCCGTCGCTGGAATCTAATCCGGCAAATAGTACAAAACTATTTGAGCCTGTGATTTGCTATTTATTATCTTCACCCACCCTTCCTTCCCTCTGTGTGTGGAGCATGGATGTATGAAGACCTACTGGTTTAAATAAGAATTATTCAAGCGTTCCTAATGGGAAGTTGTATGACTATCAATACCATCAGTCTCTCTCCCCATGCAAGTCTCTGGGTGAAAAGTATTTTTGGGCCCAATGGCCTCATTTGACAGACCAAGAATATATCAAACTACCAATTGGCCTCTATTTGTGACTTCCAAAATCCACAGTAAATATACTGAGCAAGAAACATATTTAGTATGCCCCATTACATAGTGTTTCCACACACACACACACACACACACACACACACACACACACACACACACACACACACACACACACACACACACACACACACACACACACACACACACACACACACACACACACACACACACACACACACACACACACACACACACACACACACACACACACACACACACACACACACACACACACACACACACACACACACACACACACACACACACACACACACACACACACACACACACACACGACGGCAGTATGACACGGCGTTTCCAGCCCGTGTGAAGCCCCCAGACAGGCCGCCGTGTGTCGGCTGCAGCCTCCCTCATCTCCCCGCCGACAGCTAAAGCAGGCTAGCGCCTCTGCGTATCCTACCTTTCCACCAGCCGGGGTCCCTCTCCGCTGCTGCTTCTTCTTCTTCTTCTTCTTCTTCTTTATTTAAAAAGACGACAATACGAGTCCACAATAAAACAGGTCCGGCCGCAGTGATTGATTAAACCCGAGCGGTGTTTTCCCCAGCAGTTTCCAGCGGGGGGTTACTCCTCCTTTTTGAGTCGAACATGAAGCCAAGGTCGTAACGTCTGGTCCGCAGAGTCCACGAACCGTGCGGGATTCATTAGCCGAAATCATACAAACATGGCTGTGACGTGCCAAATTATCTGTAGCCGTTGGGGGGTTGAGAGAGAAAAAGAAGTGAAAATGAATAAATACCGACAGCAGGAAGTGACAGGTAGGGCGCACTTATCTTGACAGCCAGGTGTGTTGCCTAATCATCCGCTGGGCTCCGCGCAGAGCACCCGCCTCCTGCGAACAGCGGGCCAATCAGCGCTATCGTCCTCTAGACGCAGGTGCATCTATGACGCCTTCATGGGCCGCTTGTGGGCCTCGTACATCACGATGCATCCGTGGTGCGTTCCTGAAATGTACACGAGCAGGAAGGCTTGACCGGTTCATATAAACGTGACACTATAGCGGCAATCCTGAATACATTAGATTGTTTTCAACCCAGATTCATCCATATTGTTCTGGTCTTATTCTGTCAAAAGGATGTGCTCTATCCGGTTCTCTGCTTCCTTGGTAATATTGCTGCAATTATTGATATTGTACAAAATATCAATCTTTTATCTGGCTTGTGTACGCATATCCACGACCACGAATACCACGTGTTTTGTCAACAGCTATGGAGTGCATCCGCTTTTTTATTATTAATAAATAGCAACCTAGCTGCAACTGGCCGTGACGTTGATTAGTTTGTATTCTCATGGTTACATTTGTCATTTATCCCGTGTATACTAACTTGTTGGTGCATTCAAAGACCGATGCATTACAGTAAATTATACAACTGAGCACAAAAATAACTATTTTTTCTGAGATCTTCTGTTCTCACTGACTTTTTGATGAATCAAACATATTTCAATACTGCAGATCTTTTATAATATTGTCTACTGTTATCAGAAGACTATGTTGTACTGAATTGCAGGTGTCATCGGATCTTTCATACCATAAGACCCTCTCTACAGGTTCTGCTGCTTTTATGTCTAGTCCTGTGCGCCCTCTAGTGGCCTCTTGGGTGAAACCCGACGTGTCCACAGTGTGAGGTCTCAAACTACAGATTAATGAGGACAGTGTGAAGGACAATCATTTTCTTTGTGTATCAGAACAACAGAGACAGAGACAGAGACAGAGAGTAATTCAAAGTGATTGATGGGTAGCATTTTACATTTTAAATATGCATTACAAATACAAAATATGTAATTATTTAGGTAGATTTGTTTGAGAATATGGAAGACAGTTTTTTTATGTATTTTGCAGCTCCACAGCTGTACTGCAAACAAAAAAGTATATTTTTTTGTATAGGATCACAAGTATCAGACATGTAATCTGTCTATGGTTGTTATATGGATGTCTGTTCCTCAACATCACAGTGAGTTATGGGTTCCAATATAACTAAATAAATAACAAAAAAATAAAAACACAACACTTTTTTTATGAAAACATGCAATAACATTTAAAACCGAATATTAATAAATATATGTATTTATTAATAATATTTTCCCAAAACAGATTTCAGATCTGATAATACAAAACAAAGTAGTGATGTCACTGGTTTCTATGGCAGCACGGGTTAACAACACAGTGACGGTAGGCTGTTACCATGGCAACGGGTAAACAAGGAGCTCAGAGACAGAGGAGAGAAGATGAAAGAAAGAGCAGACGAGGAAAACAAGGAGATTTTGTCAGAGGAGGCGAGGAGGAGCATGGAGGAAGAGGATGCCACCTGCTATGCTCCCAGAAGGACACCTGCACCGGCCAAACAACAAACCATCCCCCAAATCCCGGAGGTGGTGGACGACTTCCTGAGGAACTTCCTCCGGAGGGCCGGTCTGAACCGGACTCTGAATGTCTTTGAGGCCGAGTGGTACGGCTCGGCACAGAAACTCCTGACTGAAACTCTGAGGTCGGCGTGGCCGGGCGTCTTGTTCATCCCCGATGCTCTCACATACAGACAGCTCCTCCAGAGTGAGCTGGAGACGGTCCTCAGAGAGACGGGCCGGCTCAGACAGGACGTGCTGGTGGCCGGGGGGAGCCTGGTGAGGATGCAGAGGGAGAGGGACTTCCACCGGCTGCAGTACCGACGGGTTGCTGAGGAGAAAAACCGGCTCATCGGGCACTTCAAACAGCTGAAGAAACACCTGGAGTCCTACGAGCCGGCCCTGAGGCAGCTGGAGGACAAACATCACGTAGCTCTGAGGCAGAAAATGCTCATCAGTTTGGAAAAGGACCGAGTTCAAAATGAGAAGTCCCACATCAGGAGAGAGACTAGCATCAAAAGGAGCGGCGCTGATACACCACCAGACAAAAGCCCCATGACCAGACACCCAAAGGACACAAACTTCCCCATCAGCAGGCTGGTGAACCCTCGTCTGGCTCAGGGGACATTTCAAAAATGTAAAAGCCCCAGTTCCTTCAGCCTGTCCTACTCCTTCAGAGCCCATAAGCTTCCCATTAGCTGCATCGACCTCCATCCAGGAAAACTGATCCTTGCCACCGCCAGTGATGACTGCAACTGGAGGCTGTGGGAGCTGCTACCCAACGGGGAGAAGGTGAGAGAAAGGCGTTCGTTCAAAACTGTGAGATGAGATCTGAGCTGGTCAGATGGCACAGGTGAGGGTCACTCTGATTGGCCGATGTACTGAAATTGTAACACGTGTGTCTCCAGGTTGGCCAGATGGTGCTGACGGGTGAGGGTCACTCTGATTGGCTGTCTGGCTGCAGCTTTCACCCCAATGGAGCCAATCTGGCAACAACCAGTGGAGACTCAACGGTAGGTCCATCATTAGATCGTTGGAAAGAGCTGCGCCTCGCCTGGAATCCAGACGAGAGCAGCGTCATCAGCAGGGGGCGGAGACAAGAAACTACAGTCAAGTGGGACAGTTTTCAGATGACTTCAAAGTATAAACAGGAAGTCACAGAAAAAAGAACTTCCTGTTAGTTCCGATCTGTAGTCTACTTGTAGTTTACAGATCACATTTGGATTTATTCATATATGTTTCTAAATATATATTCATGTACACATGTGTGTGTAGCTGCTCATATCGAATGAACCTTTTGTGTACAAGTGGGTCAAGGGTCAAAGGTCAACCCTCCATCATCTGAGTTTCCCCCCCACAGGTGCGGCTCTGGAACTTCTCCCGCGGCTGCTGTGTGGCGTTGCTGGCCGGTCACAGCCAGCCCACCTGGGGCTGCTCCTTCCACTCCTGCGGTCACTTCCTGGCCTCCTGCTCCGCCGACCGAACCGCCAAGCTGTGGGACCTGAACAGCCAGCGCTGCAGGCTCACGCTGCGCCGCCACGCCGCCTCCGTCAACAGCGTCTGCTTCCTGCCCTTCTCCAACCTACTCCTCACCTGCTCGGCTGACAAAACCCTCGCCACGTGGGACGCCAGACTGGGCGTTTGCACCGTCAGCTTCCATGGACACCTGCACCCCTGCAACCACGCCGCCTTCAGCCCGGCCGGCGACGCCGTGGCCTCCTGCGACACGGGGGGCATCATCAACCTGTGGGACACCAGGAAGCCTGCGCTGGCGACAGCGACGGTTGATGCTGGGCCACTGGCCGCCAACCAGCTGGCGTTCAGCCCGTCAGGGAAGACTCTGGCCGTCGCCAGCGCGGACGGGCTGGTCAGGCTGGTGGAGGTGGATTCCGGCGTGGCGAGCAGCCTGTCGGGACACGGCGATGGCGTGCAGAGCGTGGCGTTCGACCACGAGGGGGCGACTGTGATGTCAGCAGGGAGCGACGGGGTGATTAACGTTTGGGCAGCAACCAGCTGAAGGACGACAATCCTTTTGTTTTCTGTGGTGACGGAAACATTTAATACGTTTCAGAAGTTTACTTTGAGAAATAAACATGTTCTAAAGAACAAAAAAAAAGAAATGTTTGGCACCATACCGTGATTAATACAAATAGACTCACACACATCAATTGTATTGTTGCATAACATTTGTAATATTGTCACAAGCGATAGATGCTTCAGGTTTCATTCGTTATAAAAAGTTGAGGTTTTAAAAAAAAAGAAGTGATTTTACACGGGAAGTTCAGATTTAACCTCATGAAAACCAACATTTTTAATGGGGATTTTTTTCTCATACTAAATCCTGATTATCTCATTCACAAAGTCTATTTGAAAATTTAAAAATCTATAATATACAGAAAACCCTTGTGAAGATAGATAATAAGGCCATATATTAGTTTATGTCGAGAAGTGTGGAAATTCAGAAAGTTTTGAAAGCACCACAGCAGGTCCTTAAATGCACCTCGCTTCACTGCAGCCGGGTCAGACCTACAGTTTGCACTCAAACACTAATGGATTATCCATATTTCAGCCAAAGGTAAGCCAAGTTGGCTTTTGTCTCTTCCTGCACTAATATCATTAATCTCTCTGTTTTTATTTTATTGTATGAATTGTGCAAATAAATAAATAAATCTTCATATTTCTTTGACAAAAATGACTTTCTTGTGCATATCTTTGCAATGCTTTGTGTGAGAGTGGAATGGTTGGTATTGGCGGATTCTGTCAATTCTCAGGATTCCAAATCCGTTGAGTTTAGCATTTTAGCTAACGCTAGTTCAACATTTTTCAAAAACGGGGGATGCAGTTTGGGGGTAACTTTGAGTCATAATTATGGTTTATGTTAATTTGTATTGTGTAATAGTGTTATAAACATGACACAAATGACTTATATTAACTTGTTGGGTCAGGATCTGACTTCGTGCTTATGAGAGGGAAATAAAGAGCAGAATCCAGTGGTTTTGGAGCTCAACTCATGGCGGACTAAGGGACGGGAATTCTCCGCCTTAGATTTACTGTCCTTGACAATTTCCCCAACTTTATGTAAACTATAAACGCCACAGGAGAAGCATGGTGTCCTCTTTGGCTTCATACTCATTCTACACATCACTTTCAACACACTTCAATGACGTTTGAAAAAAATATGAATATATATATTTTTATTTTTTTTGCTTTGGCAGGTTTCAAAATATGTCAGGTTTAAGGAACGCTGGAAAAGAGCTCTTTATACAAATTTAAAAAAAATGAATCGACACCATGTCGGAAGTGAACTAGAATCTGTTTGATGTGAACTTAACTTGCTCATGACCGAGTCTTAAAACACTGTTCCTCAATAAATGGTGTTATTACAGACGTGTCCTCATTTAGATCACAGCATCCTTGCTGTTGAGTTAGCTGCTGACATCCAACATGGGACCTTTTAGGCTTCAGGGTGCGGCTAATTGTAACGTTAGCGGGTAACATTTAGCATTAGCCGTCTAACTTGGTAGCTAATGCGTAGTTCGTGGTTAAGCTTGTAAGATTTAGCATGGCAACATGCTAATGTGAACGTGACACATTTGGCATTACAATGTCAAAATGCTAATGTTAGCATATTATATGTATATACATATAATTATGGCTACAGTTACAGTTGATGTGTTAACAATATTTTAACACACTGATGTTGAGCTAATTTGCATGTTTGGTTGACAGCATGCTAACATGCTAACACATGTTAAACGCAGGTCTTGCTCATGCAAACAGATAAGATGTATCATACAAATTAAATTGTCAGTGCAGTAACAAACAACTAGACATTTTGGCACATTTACATATCAAGTTGACACTTAGTGTCTCAGCAGCTGGGCAGAGGGCTGCAGTAACTAAAAAGGTGTTGATACTTTTATTTCCAGTAACGAAAGGATGGGACCCAGAGTATGGGTCACAGTAACCATTGGACTGGACCGTGCCTTCCTCTTGCTACCACGTCCTCTCGGTAATATTGTTACCATGGTAACAAGAGGACAGCAACAGACGGAGGCACTGACAGGAAGTCCTCCTACTCTGGTGAACAGGCTGTTAGCTTCACGAGGGTTTCTGCGGCGTGCAAATGAGTCCGTCAGCAGAAGAGGAGGAGTAGCGTCCTTCATCCCTTTCCTCCTCTTCCCCCCATTTCTCTCTGGGTTCTTCCACCAGCATCTTCAGGCGGCTCAGGTGATGCATGGCTCTGAGGAGGGAAACACTCGTCAACTCACAGCTGTGGACAGCTCAGGCTCAAACTACATCATCAGGGCACAGCACAATAACACTGCACTAGTGGAGTTCACCTTCAAAGAAGCAGTCTTTTGGATTCCAGAACTTCAGATTTAGCTGTGACCATTGAGGCTATATACAATGTGGTGCCAATCCTTTCAAAAGATGTTGAGGGTTTTTCAAAAGGATGCGTGCACAGTGTCTCAGATTCTGATGTGAGGAATCAGAAACCGTTACCTCTGCAGGGACGGGCCTCCAGGAGCACTCTCCAACTCCGCTTCACCTTCAAGCCTCTGGAAGACAAACAACTCCATGAGACCCGAGTCACCATCGACATACAGCACAAACATGTCACATACGAGGTTACCAGGTCCGCGGTCTCTCTGCAACACAGGGTTGACCAAGGGAGAGTTGCAGTCCCTTTAAGTTACAAAATCAAAAACAACAAACTAAACAAAATGTTCTGAGGTCTGGTGGTACTGCAGCTGACGGGTCTGCATCTCTCTCCAGACAGCAGCAGCTGAACAGGTTTAGTATTTTAATATCTTTTAGCTCTTCTCACTGCTGTAGAGCCCACCTGTCCCATCCCATGTTAGTTTGTAATGTTTCAGTGAGGACGCTCCTCTATTGCTCTTCTGTAAAAGTGGAATTTATCCTTTTGAAGTTACCTTAAGAAATACAGCTGTTTATGATCTTTCTTCACCAGAAAGGAGATGTGAGGACCATATCAGGTTGTTTGTGTTGCTGATTCCCAGGAAACTTAAAGCTGTTAACTTGATGAAACCCTGATGTAGACAGGGTGTGTGTCTTTGAGGGCAAGAAGAGAACGACTGAGGGCAGCCCGAGTGTTTCCTCAAAACACAGCCGAATGTTCTGAAGTGTGTTCAATAACTGTGTGTGATCATTTGTGTTACTCTACAACACAAGCTATTGAACGCTCCCCTCTCCGGGGTTCATACCTGCTGCACTGCAGCCTCCTCCGTCTGCAACAGCGAGTGCCGGAGCTACCGGTGCCGGTTGTCGTCGCTGAAGCTCTGCCTCCACCGCCTGCAGTCTGAACAGCATCTGTTTCAGAGCCTCCACTGGACCAGGCTGCTTAAAGAGGCTGTTTCCGTGGAGACCGGAGACCCAAGCCTGGGGGTGACAGAAAGGGGGGCTGTGATCCTGGATGTCAGAGGATCATTTGGACTTGCATGTGTCACAAGGACCACGTGTATGGAATAGACCTTTATGTGAAATGGAAGTTCACAGTGAAGCGGCTGCAGTAGATCGTTGAAAATGAGGGTAACACCTACCTGAGCTCCTTGGAGGGGCGGAGCCTCTGGGGCACTCCCTGATGCTGCCGCCGAGCCCCTGCAGGAACAACACAGCATCCCGTATCGTTCAGTGTGTCTCATTGCATCAGAACTAAGGATGAAGGGAGTGTGACCAACTTACCAAGCGAAGGGACGACGGTGGGGAGGAGAACGCAGCAGCAGCTCCTCAGTGTTCAAACTGGGACTGACTGCAACAACAACAGTTATTCAATAAGAAAACGGCAGCATCGTGTGGACAAAACATGTGATCCACCACTTTGGTACAGGGATGGTGAGACGAGACAAAGATTTCAGACAGGCGACAACGACCCATCTGTGAGTGCATCCTGCCCTCAGCTGCTTCACAGTAAAAGCCTTCCTGCTGCATCACAGTAATGTCGTGTTTTCATTCTTTCGCTCGATGTAATCCACAGTAAAACCGGGACAGTTTTTTTCTTTTGTGAGGAAAATGGCTTTCCGTCGGTAGATGTGTGAAACTGAAAAGCATAAGACCACAGACGGTGTCCAACCTGCCCCATGACGTCAACCACCTTGTAGGTTTGCCATCTCCGTGCGGCGTCTCCCAGCGTTTGGGCCACACAGAGCAGCAAAACTACATCAAACTCTCACTCAACTTGTGCAGCGCAGTCCGAGTCTCATTTATCCAGTCAAAACCACTTCAACAACGCCGGCGTAAACAGGACGAGTAGCGCACCGGCAAAAGAGTTAGACGTTTATGTGGAGGCGTTTTAAAACAGGGAGGTTTTAGCGAGGATGTACGACTGGATGAAGGAGACCTTTCATGAGAGTTCATAAAAAGGATGTTTTGATGTAGACGATGGATTTAAACGCGGCCCCCTCTTGACTTCAATTCAGCAAGAGCTTTCTCTAGGAGACACAGTAATCAATATACAAATGAGAGCAAAGTATTCCTTTAAGGCAGAGCTGTAAATAAAGCTCAGGGGGTATTCTGTCCCGAACAATGGCAACCCCCACATTTGGACTCTTTACATATGTTTGGCACCTTATAAAAAAACAAACAAATACATTAATAAAACTAGCTGCTTCACAGTGAAAGCCGTCTTTGCCTCCTCCGATTCCCTGGGGCGAGAAGGTTTTCACTGTGAAGCCGCCGAGCTAACTTGTTGCTCAATACGCTGCTTCACAGTGAACTAGTGGATTTAGAGCGAGGAGCGCATCTCAAAATGTTAATGCTGCAAACACATCTTTGTCTTCTGATGAACAACTAAAGCGTCATACTGTTCTGAATGACAACCTGCTTGTGATTGGTTTACGTGGGAATGCTGATGTGGTGCCAGCTCAGGAACTGGTCTAACCTGGATCTGCAGGACCGTCCACTTCTCCAGAACTGTGAGACAGACTGTTCAACACCTGATCGGCCTTCTGGATTAGAGACTCGATCCTGTTGTCTGACAGGAGGGAAGACACACACAGCAGAATAACTCTTTATTGGTTTATGACAGGGTTTCTCAAAAAGGGGTCACTAGAATCCCTTAGGTATACTTAGAGTATTGCAGGGGTATGAAAGACTGTTTTTCATGCATTCTTAAAATAAATAAGATAATTTGTTCCATTAAAAAATGTAAACGCAAGTTTGATAAACCCTTGTTCCTTGTTACATTCAACATCTCAGATGGTTTCCCATCAACAGCTTGTCTTCCTACCTCTAAACAGAGAGTCCATGACGTCAGAGCTGCATCGCTCTGCGCCGAGGAGAGAAATCTGTTCAGCAAACTGAAGCCTGAGATCTCGGAGAGCCTGCTGGCTGTCAACCTGATAAAACACACACACATCATCATCACTAACACCATCGGGTCTGGACCATTCTGACCATCCTCTTTCCGGTCGTGTAGAAATCTCCTAGGCGGTTCGGTTCCTCACCTGGGCCGGCGTCTGGTCGGGATCATCACCCTCCAGCTCCGCTACCCAGGACGGAGCCCCGTTTCTGGGAGCTGCAGGCGGACGAACACCTAGAAGTGACACCAAAAACGCACTACAATTATGTGAGAAAAAACTGATATACATTCTTTTACATGGTGTTTTTCTAAATATTAAGATTATTATCTTGGTAAAAAGCCTGTTTTGATCTGCTGGACTACACTGCTGGACTACACATCTGAAATACATTCAGGCTCGCTACATGTCGACTGAAGAGACGACAATGCGCCTCAGTCGCAGTCATGTCATTCACAGGTGTCTGTGCTGGCTGAAACCTAACAATCCAATAAACCTCCAATAAAATAAACTCAAATAAATTAGAGCTTCTCTTGTGGTAGCTTGTTAATTCAGAAAACAGAGGGGAAAAAAAACAGAAAAATATTAAATATTTTTAGATAAGATAGTCACCTCACTAATAGAACTCTCCAGCTAACTCGTTTCCAGTTGACTGGAATCAAATTAAAAAAAGGTCTGAAACAGGCACTTGATGGCTATACACATTATTGAGCTAAAACAATGGGACGAAGGCGGTTTAGCTGCATAGCTTACTCAACATTTGTAATTTACGACAGTCTAACTTTACATGTTCATGTCTTGTTACTAGCATAATTTTGTTTGAGGTTTTCCATTAAATTTCATATACTGTTCCCACACAAAAATCACTATAAAGTAATTCCATATGACCGGTGACTGTGGTGTTGAGCGACACTACCCGGGCAGAGAGAAACCCTCAGAGGTTCCAGAAGGACTTTGATAACGAGTTAAGTCATAAAAGGTTTCATTAAAATGCTATTAGGCTGAAACGCTCTGATGTTTGTTTAAAGTCATACATTGTTTAAATTGAGTTGAGGTAATAGCAGAAAGGATTATTATAAAAGACTGATAGTTAATCTTACAAAAATAAATTAAGAGAAACATATAGTGTTGCTTGTTCTCAGAGTGGTATTGTGCCACGTTGCTGCCACCTGCTGGAGACATACAGTGTCCTGTAGTTTTAGTTCAAACGCTCATACACATTTCTACTTAACATAACAGCTGGTGCATAACCTCTCAAATGGAAGTACAAGAGACCTGTCAGTGACAATCATAAGCCTCTGAAAAGGAAACCTTATTAAATCTCTCAAAAAGCAGCTTTAGTTGGAGCAACAATTTTTAATGAATTTAATTCAAAGCTTTAGAACTCTAATGGCCGCTTTGTTTTTAGATTAAATTCCATATATTCTTATAATAATAATCTTTGCGTTGCCTTTTAGTACTGTGTAGTATTGTTTACTGTACATGATGTTGTATGTACATGAAACCTTTGTACATTTTGTTTGTATATTGTGCACCTGACTGAAAATCCATCCATCCTGTTATTATTCCATATGAGGATATGGGATAATAACAGGACCGAACTGATCCAGCCAACTGTAGATGTATTTTGTGTAGTTGATCTGAAAACCGTTCCAGCAGGATTTTCAATCAGCTTGAATTAAATCTGGAGAAAGGGGTTCTCTCTCAGAACAGATGGCAGAAGGTTGGTTCAGTAACACTCAAGGCCTTGCAGTGCGTCCCTGAGCCGTGGACCCTGGAGGTGTTGGTGCCGTGCAGCAGGTGCTGTACCGTGGTCTTCCCACCGCTCAGACTCCGTGGGCGGTGGCGTCTCACTGAGATCACAGCGTTGAACCCAAGCTGGGTACTTCAGGTCCGGCACGCTGGTGATTCCAGAGCAGTCCATGTCAGTCTTGTTACTAGTGAACCAGCGAGGGAGGTGAAGGGATGAAGACGGCTCCGCCCACTCTGCTGACGGCTGCGGACAGAAACGCGGAACGAAGATGTTCCACTTCGGTCCGACTCAGAATTTAATCCAAAAGCACAAAGAAAAAACGTGAAGGATAGTTACCCTGTGGCAGCTGACTGAGGAGACGTCAAGATGTGGATTCAACATGGCGGCCCCTGGTCTCTCTCTGCACCTGGAGATGGGAACGCAATGCAGGGTCAGATGTGACGTGGACCATTTACAGGACCGAACAGAAAACATCCCTGTTGAGACAGATCAGTGAGCTTGAACCTGGAGCTCCTGAGTGGATGAAGATGGTGGTGGTTCAGCCGGGGGGCGCCATGGCTGCTGCCGACTCTGTCCCAGGTTATGTGTGCTGGTCTGGAGGAGGAGAAGCAGGGCTCTGCGGATCCAGACTGGGACAGGAGACCTGGACAGCAGACAAGACGTGTATACACACTGTTTATATGTATTCTATCGACCCATTTATCGTTTAACTAAACAATATCTGAAGTACAGAGAGTACCATCCCAAAATGATACATTTGCAGTCATCTGATGAAAGCGAAGATGGCGCATTAACAAAAAAAAGCTTCCAGTGTGGGCAGAGTTGAGGGTGCTGTGTTCAGAGACCTTGGATGAAGGCAGAGGTGTGAGTGACAGGCATCGAGCCATCGTAAGGGATGGACAGCAGCTCGTCTGTCGTCATGGAGAGTCGGTCTCGGTTGCCTCGGTGATGGAGCGAGCTGACAGGGAGGTTCAGGAAGTCCAGCTCCCTGTCGGACAAACGCTCCTTGAGAACTAGGAAGACGAGAAAGCACGTAAAGACAACGGAGACAAGCGGTCCTAAAGCAAACGCGTCCCCCCGGCGAGTGTGGTGACCTACCGTCTCTGTTTCTGAGCGCACTCAGAGCTAGCCTGCTCGGCGTGGAGGGCGGTTGTTGAGGCAGGAGAAGCCTTCCCGTCAGCGGCACACTGTCCTGCCGACTCCTCTCAAAGTCTGTGATGTAGGCGTCCAGCGCTGCCGAGGCCGAGTTATAGTCCTGCAATCAATCAATAAGCACGAGCAATGTATTTTAGTACACCCAGACACAAGGACATCTTTTCAGCAAACGACTTGCCTTAAGTTTTATTACAGACATCAGAAAGACTACTGGCGGGCTTTTCATTTGAAGCACTGAAATCATTCAGAAATGAACAGACATTTAATGGTAACGCCCTCATTTGAGCTTTAAAATGAGAATGTTCTCCATTTAAACACCTGTGCAGAACTTCCATCTACAATCTTGAATTTGAGGAATTCACTTCCACATCGGCTCAGTTAACAGGACAGAGGACACAGAAGCAGAGCGAACCTTGTGCCTGTATCTGAAGGTGGTGTTGTGTTCAGGAACCAGCAGGCTGCTCCTCAGGTGACCTGAGCTGGACAGCAGGGAGGTCACCGTGGACTCAGGAGATAGGCAGCCACTGACCAAGCCGCTGGCCTCCATGCTGACAAAAAAAAAAACTAAAGTACATCCAGATGTTGTAAATCACCAAATCACAGAGGGGAAAAAGATGCTGTGATGCTGGAGATGAATGTTGTGTTTAAAATGTTAAATCCACGTGTGGCTGTGGCTGTGTGTATGTATGTGTGTGTGTGTGTGTGTGTGTGTGTGTGTGTGTGTGTGTGTGTGTGTGTGTGTGTGTGTGTGTGTGTGTGTGTGTGTGTATATAAATAAGATAGGATAATATATCCTTTACCCCCAAAAGCAATACTGAGAAACAAAACGTGCGTGAGTCTCACTATCAACAGGTCTGTGGGGGTCACGCGCTTTGGATAACAGCTGTCAAATAGTGACCCTACAACTGACATTACCATCAGGCCTGAGATCGGAGCCTCCGCGAGCTAAACGTGAACTGACCACAACTCACAGCACGAGCCGGTGTGTCGTCACGTCACTATGTCCGGTCCTTAAAAAAGAGCCTCGAGCTCATATCGTTTTAATGTTTGAAACACTGGCTGACGAGGAGAGTGCTAAGCTAGCAAACAGTTAGTTAACTAGCTAGCTGTTAGCAGAATGCTAAACACAAAAGACCTATCTTGTGGAAGACCTCTCACGGGAGCTAACGAATCTCAGAAGTTCACGTTGACTAGATAACTAACGTTAGTTAAGCTAACCTTACTAGCTAACCTAATTAACGTCAGTTAACCTAGTTAACGTTAACTCGCGTTGGTCCAACTCACACCTGAGCATAGAAATAGCATATATGCAACAGACATTTAAATTAAACTTGGCATACTAGTTAAAACATGCATACTAATCTGAATGTTTCAACTAAAGCCGTATGTTTGTGCATCAAACCAACACAACACTCACACGTCCAGTCCGCAATATGTCCTGATACACTGACTAGTGTTGGCAACAGAACATTCAAGTATCCCGGGTAAACATAACTCACTTAGCGTTAGCTGGTCTGGAGTCAGTTTGGAGCCGACGGCTTCCGCCCTGAGACATTACAACCAAACTCCATTTAAGAAAGCTGTCAATTAACTCCGTTCATGGGCCCCAGAGGACACGCGCGGTTGCTGCTGTCAGCTTTCACGTTACTTTTGACGGACTTTCGGGATGTTTGGAAGCTTCGATGCGTCCAGGCTCAACGTTACAGGTGGCCAGACGGACGCGAGCGCCCCCTCAGGCCCGGAGGCGCTGCAGTCTGGTGACGAGTGGGATCCAAAGTCCTGTGGAATCCTATTTGGGTATGTGACTCGGAATTATACAAAATTAGCAAAGGATGCACTTTCCCGGATTAGGAAAAGTATAGAAATGAATGTAGGTCCAGAGGCTGTAGTATTCTGTGCCATTGACACCCCCACCCTTCCATGTGTGTGTATAAAGAGTTTATTAGACACTTACTTACATTTATATAACTATATCAATAGATCACCACTTTACCATAAGAACTACAAATAATAATGTTGTACTTCTACTTTCCATATTAGGTTACATTTAGTTAATAGTTTATTTTACTCGAGTACACCTTTGAATACTTTTACTTGTCATGGAAGACTTAAAACTCTGTGGTATTTTTCCTTTGAGCTCATGTAGAAAAGGCGTTCCCTCTGCAAGTGTAATTCACAACACAGGACAGATGAGTTATTTCCCAGAACCCATGTCCATCTTCTTCTTTGAGGTTTTGGCAGCTGGCATCACTCATGTTGGATTACTGCCTCCTCCTAGTTTCTACTTAAAAGTCCTCTTATAAAGTTGTGTAATACATCCAGGAGCCACTCTTACACAGATTACTACGACCCCCTTTCTGCACGTCACTGTGACAATGACTTGTGGGATGTTAATTGTAACATTTTGGTCGCTTACATTTTGTTCTTAGCAAGCAATCGGTTGTGCTTAGCTCTACCGTTTTGTCTCACTTCCGGTTGCAAGAAACAAAGACGGTGAACTTGAGTCTTTAAAACCAACGAGTGACGTCACAGAGACACTTCTTAGAAGCAGTCTATGATTCTACACGATGAATCTGTTTTTCCATGCAGCCGTCTGAACTGCTTCTGCACAACAGACTTCTTCTTTCCCTCTGACCTGGTCCACCTCCACCTCTCATCTCCACACTTCACAGTCCTCAAGAAGCAACACTGATAAGTGATTTGTATACCACATGCACCAAATTCCTTGCAATTAAACCCCTTCATAAAGCTGATTCTGATTCTTCAGGCTTTGTATACTCTCTTACAGTGTAAGGGAGTATTGCACCAATCCAACCTCTAGATCCAAAGTGTTTCTACATGTGACTCCAGGTGCTGAGAACTCTGGTTGTCTCAAACTCAATAAAAGCCTCACAAGTAAAAGAGGAAGCATCAACAGTCCATCACAACATCAGTCTGTTTGGGGAGCAGCCGCCCGTCCTCGTCCAGAAGAAAAGGATAATCAATAAAAGATAATCGCTTCGATAATTGTTTTGCTGTGACTGTATTGATTTTGGAACTCCTTGTAGATTGTCGGCATGAGGCAGCAGCCATGACTCATGACCCCCCATCCCCCCTCCTCCAGCAGCAGAGAAGATGACACAGGAGAGGGTGGATGAGTGTCGTAGAGCGGTCTCATAGGTTACCCAGTTTATTGTTCAAGGTGTACCCATTCTCAACAGTGAGTCAAAGGGATTTAGGTAAAAACTAAAATAAGTCAGTCAGTGATATTGTGTTGTTTGATACATAGTTATTAATAACGGGAGCAGCTGTGTGGTTAGTGTTGTACGTTATTTTAAAGCTGCTAGTCCCACTACCACTTCAGCACAACACACTTTAACAATAATCACAATTATCACTTCTCAAACGTGTCATTTAATGATTTTTTTGTCACGTTTTAGTGGATCGACTTTCCTCTCTCCATAGTTTTACCACTATATTGGGTAATCTTTCCCCTCGCCCTCTGCACCACCTGCGCTAATTGCGTTCTTTCCTATTCCTTAGCTGTTGTCCTCGTGGATCTACTCCCTCTCACCAGCTCTTCCCACTCACTCTCCCTCCTCATCACTGCAGTTTCTCTCTTCCTCACTAGAATCCATGGTGTGGCCCTCACCATCTGTCTTCCTCCCTGCCATCCTGTCAGTTTGTAAGGAAATGTGAGAATATCATGGACCGGCCCAATGTTCCCCAATACCCTGTTACATATCTATTAAGTCCCTGTCCATGAATCCAATGATCACAAACTGAGTCAAAAACCAGTGCAGGAGCAGAAGATAATTTAAAACTTCTGCCACAATGTCCACTACTACCCAAGGTCCCTCCCGCCAGTGTTCATGGTTGCATCAGGCCCCTTTAACCCCTAGCTTGTGACGTCACTGGAGGGGGATTGAAACAGAGAGGTGCGGGGGGTAGAACGCAGCGAGGACTCACTCCGCCTCAAAGTCCAGACCCCTGTAACACAACCACACTGTCACAAGGAGTTCTCCCATCAGAGCCGCCTTGCAATGAAAAGCACCAACATACATGTGCACGTACCTGACACGTAATTTGTAAAATGTATTGTACTGTATTAATACATGTATTAATAATTTATATATTTTTCATCATAAATTCAGTTACAGAAGTAGTTTCAGAATCAAAAATAGTTTAGTGCCAAGTACGTTACACATATAAGGACTTTGGCGATATGATTGGTGCGTAACACCCAGGCTTTGTTGATTAACCCAACTGCAGATGGGAAGAAACTGTATTTGTGGTGTGGGGTCTTGGTCTGATGGACCGCAGCATCCTGCCTGAGGGAAGGGACTCAAACAGTTTGTGTCCTGGGTGAGAGGGGTTGGCTACAATCTTTCGTGAGTCCTGGAGGCGAACAAGTCATGGAGGGAAGGCAGATTGCAGCTAATCAACCTCTCAGCAGAGCGGATGATGCGCTGCAGCCTGCCCTGGTCCTGCAGGGGCTGCAGCATACCAGACAGTGATGGAGGAGCAGAGGATGGACTCAATGATGGAGGAGCAGAGGATGGACTCAATGATGGAGGAGCAGAGGATGGACTCAATGATGGAGGAGCAGAGGATGGACTCAATGATGGAGGAGCAGAGGATGGACTCAATGATGGAGGAACAGAGGATGGACTCAATGATGGAGGAGCAGAGGATGGACTCAATGATGGAGGAGCAGAGGATGGACTCAATGATGGAGGAGCAGAGGATGGACTCAATGATGGAGGAGCAGAGGATGGACTCAATGATGGAGGAGCAGAGGATGGACTCAATGATGGAGGAGCAGAGGATGGACTCAATGATGGAGGAGCAGAGGATGGACTCAGGAAACGGAAGGACTCCACAGCGTCACAGAGCACCACAGAGGGTGAAGGGAACCGGTGCTGATGGACCGAGAGGCTGAGACGTGTTTCCCCAGCCTCACGTGCTGCTTCCTGTCAGACAGGAAGTCTGTGATCCACTTGCAGGTGGAGTCGGGCACGTGCAGCTGGGAGAGCTTGTCCTGCAGCAGAGACGGGATGATGGTGTTGAAGGCAGAGCTGAAGTCCACAAACAGGATCCTGGCGTAGGTTCCTGGGGAGTCCAGATGCTGGAGGATGAAGTGGAGGTCCATGTTGACTGCATCGTCCACAGACCTGTTGGCTCTGTTGGTGTAATGCAGGAGTGAGTCGTGAGGGTTTTGAGGTGACACCGGAGACAGCTGGTCAGCACAATGCTTCAGGGTGGAGGGAGACACAGAGTCTGGGCCTGCTGCTGCTTGGGAGGGGGGGGGGGGGGGCTCTGGGGTGGGTGGTTGTGAGGCATGGGCTCCTGCTGAGCTGGGGGAGGGGGACCTGGTGGTCCAGAGCTGGTGGATGGGCTCATGGGGGATGGGGTCGAGACCGTCCCATTGTCTTTCAAAGTGACCGTAGAACTCGTTCAGTTTGTTTGCCAGGCGGAGGTCATTTTTGGAGTGGGGGGGCTTTAGGCTTGTAGTAGTCTGAGACTTCTTCAGACAGAAGCAGAGTCACTTGCAGAGTCCAGTCCTGGTCTACACTCCTAAAGGCCTGTTCCTTTTGCAGCCTTAGCTGTCTGAGTTGAGCTGTGAACCAGGGTTTGTCGTTGTTGGAACTCATCTGTCTTCAGAGAATCTGATGTATGACATCACAACCTTTGTGTACTCATCTGTTGGTAGCAGTCCTGAAGACATCCCAGTCTATGCAGTTCCCTTGGTTAAAGCCACCAAGGAATTAAGTTCTTTACTCATGCACATTCCATGCACTTTATCTTACTTTTGGTATTTTGTTATGCTGCTGTCTCAATGTAGATATTCATTCATCCATTCATCCTCATTTATTGCACTGCGTTAACTGTTAAATGTGTATTGTTAAATGTTAAATGTATGCACCTTCCCGCCAGGACAAATTCCTTGTATGTGTAAGCATACATGGCAATAAATGGTTCTGATTCTGATTCTGATTCTGAAAAGTCTGGGTTGGTCCGCTCCACACACAACGTGCGCTGTGCCTCCTGCACGTTGGCCTACGGTGGAATGCAAACACAAACACCGACCAGTATGATGGAAGGGAACTCAGGGTTCACAGATTCCTCCACCCTTCAGTTTGCCAGAGTGCTCCACGTCCTCAGAGCTAGGTCTCAGTTTCCCTCAACTATGTTGTATTACTGCATGAGTTAAGGTAAGCGCAGCTTTGACTAGAATGTCCAATAATTCCATGGATGTTTATATGTATTATTTAACTTTATATATATGGCTCCGGCAGCTGCCATCTTGGCCGTTTGTTTCTCTTTTTCTGTCTGTAAACATGATTATATCTGCAGTAAAGTTGGGGATTTGAACATGACGGTCTATGGGTATGACTAGCTGTTGGAGCCAGCCTCAAGTGGCCATTTGAAGAACTCCCGTTTTGGGCATTTCCGTGTCAGCCTTTCTTAGCATCGGAGCTTTCCGCTGGGTCAAAACCATAGACTGTATAGAAAAAAGTGGACGTAGTCATCGCGATGAGACCCATTGGTGGAACGGTGTTTTGAGGCCTTAAGTTTGTCGATTTCGCCGTCGCCATCTGTATTTTTTATGGATGAAATGAATGAACCAATGAACTGAAGTTACAATATTTGGAATGCGGAGGAGTGACGTATGAGGATACTTCTCTGGTAGCTGCAGCAACCTGTCAATCACAGAAAGCCCCGCCCTAAAGCATCCCCTGCTTTATGGTCTGTTTGACTCTAAATGAGCATAATTCACTAAATGAACATCATGCTGTATTGAAGACTTGAAACTAGAGATTGAGACATAAACTCATGTTTACAATGTTTACTGAGAGAATACATCAAGAGAGAAGTAGAGTCATTTATATAGACTTCTATACAACCAGAGGAGTATATCATTGTTGCCGTCTACCTTTTTATGTGGGCTATTTATTTACATTTGCAAATAGTACAGTTTACAGAATTTATTTGAATTTCCAATTTTACACCAACCAATTTAATAACTACATAGCCGACCCTGACTTATTATTTGAATATAAACTGGGAAAGAAACGCTACACACTGGCCCTTTAATGGGTACTGCTTTTCCCACTGAGTCCTTCATTTGTCACAATAGACGATCTCTGAGAGAGCGTGTGCGCGCGTGCGGAAGTGTACGTACGACCGTGTGCGTGCGTGTGTGTGTGTGTGTGTGTGTGTGTGTGTGTGTGTGTGTGTGTGTGTGTGTGTGTGTGTGTGATATCGCAGACGTCACAGCCTGCCGTTGGTCCGGTTCAGTTCAGATCATCCGTTGGTTCCCGTTGAGGTAGCAGTTCGGCTAAAGTGAACTAAGTCCGGGGCGGAACAGTTTAACCCGGGATATCGCAGTTCACCCTCTGAAACGGGACACTTTTTTATTTATTTTTATTTGTACTTTACCCGAAATAAGCAGCACAAACAGCCGGGGCGGAGGGAGGGAGGGAGGGAGAGCCGCCGTTAACGTAACGTCCGTGACGTCGTCCGCCCGGGCTGCTGCTCCTCCCGCTCGGGGTTCACTACCACGCTGCCCGTTCGGGAGGGTCCCTTTATCGGCGTGTGCCGAGCGATCGATCCGCCCGACCGGAGCGCAATCGCGGGAAAGATACGTGCGCGATGATGGAGAAGAAGAGGTCGGACTGCCCCGCGCTGCCTCCCGGCTGGAAGAAAGAAGAAGTGATCAGGAAGTCCGGGCTGAGCGCTGGAAAGAGCGACGTCTACTACTACAGGTAGCCACCTCATCAGTCAGCCGCCGATCTGTCGGTCGGGACCCCCCGTGCGGTTAATGCTCCCCGAATACTCTTTTGACTGTCAGCGTCGCGGGTGCACGCGCGCCCGTGTGCCGATACAAGTTGATCAGAAAGTATCCGATGCCTCGCTGGCTGTCAGAGGGGAGTTACAATGTAGCGCTCCTCAGGGTCCCGGTCCCGGGGCGGCTCTGAGGAGGTTTTATGAACCGGGACAGCCTGTACTGCATCCCACACAGCGGGACGGACCGGATGTTTCACGTTTGTTTGGAGTGTTTTATTAAGGCCGCTGTAACCTCCATGTTTGTTCCATCACAAGCCACTTGTCTCGTTATGGGCCTCAAAGTGAGTGAAGCTGAGGGGTGGCTGAGCCGGCTGTTGACGTCATCCATACATGTAATTGGTGTGATCTGTTGATTGATTTATGGACAGTGTAAGACCACCTCACCACCATGTGTTTACGATGCTCCCCTCTTGTTCCAGGGTCATGTGTTGGGTTATTCTTTTTATTAAGAACATATTCCCCTTTGACCTTTAACCTCGTTGCAGTATGCCTCGTAGAAGAAGAATCTCAATCCAAAATCCACTGGTTGACGCGGGTGTCAGGGGTTGCCAGTTGCTTCCCTATAATGGTCTAAATGATGACGATGATGGGCGATCAATCGGCATCAACACATTGGTTCAGACTAATCGATCGTATTGACAGCAACTCACGCTGTTTGAGTCAGCAGTTGGCATCGTGAGTGGCGGACTCTGCCACCTGTGATGAAAGCTTCTTTATAGAGAGCTCATTACAGAATACCAGTCACGCTTATTCCATGTCATAAGCACTATAGCTTGATTCACTTTTCCCTTTCAGTATTATTACTACTTCTAATACTCTGATTATGAATACATGAGCCCCTTTAGCTAGCGGGGTGAGCCCTGTAAAAGTGAAAGTCTGTCCCTGACTTCCTCAGTGACCGATGAAGTGACGCCATTGGTCGGTTTAGTGTTGGGAGGTTCCCCATTGGCTGTTCCTCTTTCAAAATGAAGCAGCGTCTCTGTTAAGTCCTTTAGGATGCTTTGAGCGAGAGTCCTCAATTATGGACTCAAACGTAGCGTAAGCATGATATGCTACTTCAGTGGACTTTGATTTGTCCATGTTCATGAGATGACTCTTTTTGGCATTTGATATTCATATTACAGACACAACCATGGACTATCTAACAGTTTGGCACATTGACCATCATGGTCCAGCCATAAACTAGGTTCCAACCTAGGTTTATGTTATATATAAATATGTGTATATATCGATATGTATATTCATATATATATATATATATATATATATATATATATATATATATATATATATATATATATACACACAGTGGCGGAGTCTGCCACTCGTAATGCCAACTGTTGACTTATTCCTTTAAGAAACCATTATATATTGTTTTATATGTATACAGTCGTCCTGCAATGTATCGTCATTCACAAAAGGTTTAGTGTTTAGTGGAACTGTCAGCAAGGTGTTGATCCACCTGTACGGTTGTATCGGAGGCTGTAGTTTGTGGCGCTGTTAGGTGGTACGGTGTAATACTGAGTTTATGTGTTTCTATTATTTTGTCTGCCCAAGTTATGGCATTCTTTTTCTGTTTTTTAAGCCAATAATTATCTGAACATATGATATGAAAATATTGCATTCAGCAATGTAAGAGACCCTAATGACAAAAGGACAAGAAAGAAGTGAGTCAGGGCCCTCCTGCCTAAATTTTGACCTTTTTTCTTCCCCCTCAACACAAGTCCCCCAACTCTATTGAAGCGCGATCCCAAAAAAGAAAAGAAAATCAGTAATGAGTAAGTTCTGCTTCTCCCTTCACGCACCTTGGCTGCACATTACATTTATTCTGACAACACCCACAAAGCGTGCTTTCAGATGAAGGGCCCCCCTCACCGGACCCCCAAGTTCTTACACCTTCTCCTGATTCCGTCTCTTCCCCGGCTACAGCTGCACACGACGACAGAGGAAATGATGTCGCTCCCGTCGTGCAGGTCTGTGGTTAGGCTGTGACGCCCGCGGAGCTGCCGGCAGCTCACTTCCTGTTTATCGGCGGGCTCGTCACACCCTGAACACTTTGACGCGGAGGAGGCGGTCGGCCCGCCAGAGCCGAGGCTCGCCTCTGCTTTCAGTTTGCTTTGTGACGTGACTCATCGGTTCCAGTTAGGAAACCAGTCAGCAGGTCGTCTTACTGGAAGAGCAAAAACAGCCTGCTGGGCCTCTGGTGGCTCCATCTTTACAAACCCAAATTATTTCAAACCCACTTTTTATTTTCTGTTTTGTTCACACCAGAACACTCCGGTGCACCGTCTGTTCGTATGTCTCTCCGTTATAGCAGTGTAGAGCTTCAGTAAGGACCTGGTGCAGGATGAAACCCAATATCTATGATACTGTTAGACACACACACACACACACACACACACACACACACACACACACACACACACACACACACACACACACACACACACACACACACACACACACACACACACACACACACACACAACAGCCTCTGATCTCTGCTTTGTTGCTGCTGACCTACATGTCAGACGCAGCTGAGTGACTGTGTGTCTGCTCTTGTTCTTCCATCTCTGTGAGGACCAGTTACCCTTTAGGACCATTCGGGACATTTTAGGAAAGTGAGGACATTTTTGTATAGAGGGAGGACCCTTTGTCAGCTCCTCACTTCCTTGAGGGATTGTTTGAACCTAAAGGCCTTTAATTTGCACTTCCATCGATTAATTCAAACTGATATTTTTTTCTTCTTTTTGAACAGGGACAGTATTCTGAGCTTTTACATAAAGGGCATAAGGGCATTAACCAATCAAGTTGTGTGGAATTGAATTGCGCCAATATTTATTAAACAAAAACGAGGCTCTGTAAGTCCGAACCAAGATGACAAAACATTTTTGCGTCAGTTATTTGCCACACCCTGGTGTGTGAAGGCCTTAAGGCTTAGTCTTAGGGTTCAGGTTTGAATAAATCTGAGGGCGACGGGACTCATTATGTCAATGAGGGTTATAAACATGTGGCATGGAATGAGGAAGTGATGGTCAGATGCAGGTGTCAGATGTGAAGTCAGAGTTGACAATTTGAAATAAAAATAATGTAAAAATAATACACAGTATATGTGTATAAATATGTATGTATGTGTATATACAGTATATATACATACACATATGTGTATGTAAATATACATATGTATGTACATACACATACATATATATATATATACGTATTTATTTGTATGTATGTATGGATGCATTAAGAGGTGCTGCTAAACATATACTTGAACAGACTGGCTAGCAGGGTGGTTGCATACTTGTAAATGAAATGAGACCCGAGGGCTGAGCAGACCGCAGCCTGAGAAAGGCCTAACACCTCGAGCTGCGTGGTCATGTGGGTGGGACGCGTTTCCACGGTCGCACCACCAGACAAGTGAAGATGGCAGCTGCCGCCATTGATGATGAGGAGGATGCTGGATGAAGAGTAACACTGATGATTTGACTTTAGTTCATGTATTAGAGGCAGCCATGTTTGTTGTCTGCGGTGTGGCTGGTGATTTGTCAACTTCTCTGGTTTCCCGTCACTCAATCTGTATCTTATGCATGACCGGCTGCAGCACTACTCCACGCCCGTGACAGTGTTTAACCAGAGTTTACTCTCAACTGGGATTGAAGTTCCTTCGGCCTTTCAAGTGTTTCAGGAGTTCTACATATAGGACAGCTGAGTTTGGTCTGTGTGAAACACGCATTCCAGATACATCCACTGATAATACTCCAAAGACTTCTTCTCTAATTCTGTCTCACCTGTAATCTCCATTTTTGTTCTAACTAGTCACACTGTGAGATAAGATAACTTTAATTCCTGACAATTAAAAGTCTGCAAATGATCCTTTTTGGATATCCAACATTACCATAATTATATCTTTAATCACAATATCTTTATCTGTCTAACTTCTTCCCTCATTTCTTTCTTCCTTCCTTGTTTCCTTCTTTCAGTCCTTCAGGAAAGAAGTTCCGAAGTAAGCCTCAGTTGTCCCGTTACCTTGGAAACAAAGTGGATCTGGGATGTTTCGACTTCCGGACGGGGAAGATGATGCCCGGAAAACTGCAGAAGAGCAAACAGAGACTCCGACACGACGCGCTCAGCCTGGCCAAGGTAACGTGATGAATCCCTGTGGGGGAGGCGGCTGTGATTATCAGATTAACACCGTTGGTCCTGCAACAGGTTGACAGCTCAGCAAGTCAGTTGACCGGCACTCATTCACCACAGCGGAGGACTGGGGGGTCACTACCGACCACCTCGGTCTGATGGGGGTTTGACTCGGGCTTGTCTCCTTCTTCAAAGTGCTCCAACTTGGACTCATCGGCTTGTTGTGTTTGGACTCTGACTGCGGTGGTCTCGTGGATGTTTGGACTCTGACTTGTCTTAGCCTTGTGGTTGTATTGACTTTTGGTCAACTGACACACACACTCTCCTCCACACACACATACACACACACACACACACACACACACATCGGGTCAAATCTTACAAAGAGAGGAGAAATCCTCCTCCAATACTAACGGGTACTAACTAAACCCAAAAGCATCAGTAGCTCTGACTTTCCACTTTCCGTGGCTGTGGTTAGGCTTCGCTAGCAGTCAGACCAGTGTTACTGTAATAAGGCCCGCCCACACATATCTGCTTGAGTGTGTGTGTGTGTGTGTGTGTGTGTGTGTGTGGGAGAGGTCAAGATAATGTGTGCTGTCATGTCTGTGTGGTGCAGTCTTTGTACCAAAGACAAAAGCAGCACTGACCCGTCTCGCAGTGTGTAGAAAAATTAAACTTTTCAATGAACACGCACACAAAACAGTGACAAAAATCAGGAACAGCTAGACAGGTGCACTCAGTAGTAGAGTGCATGTCTCCTCCAGATGTTTTAGTTCTGTTAGCTGTCAGCTGCAGTCAGCAATGGAGGGCATTCACACATCTGGATTTTGTGCACGCGAGAAATGTCCAGATGTATACTACATTGACAAGAATTTCTTTGTCTGTTTGTTTACTTACTGTGCAAACCCCACTGCCCCACAATGCATTGCGTCAGAGTGCCTTGGGAACTGCCCCTCAGTCTTGAGATTTCAAGCAAGGCTCACAGTTATGTCAGTTTATTAAGCGTTAATATGTCGTGGAAGATAAACGTTTCGATTTCCATGTGACTATCCAAGTTATGCCTGTTTGGAAATTGGCTGCATTGTTTTCAGCGATGATAAAACATTTTATATATATATATATATATATATATATATATCACAGTAGGAAATTTACATTTTAGGGGGCATTTAAAAAAAAAATTGGGGGCACCTTTTGAAACTTGTGAAATAACATTTAACCTTTGTTCAAAACAATAAATATACTTATTTATGCTTACAGTATATGAGCAATTGTCATCAAATGACAATAATAAGACTATTAGGTAGTAGTGTACAGATTCAAAGTCTTTTCTTAGATTTATTTAACAAAAAACAAACAGAAAACATAAATCAGACAATCATATTCAATTGTATTGTTATTTGTGCTTATTTATTGTATTAACAAAAATAACTTTTTTCTTTCTTTTTTATAATTCAAAATTATATTTATTGTTTTTTTTGTTACCTTATTCACATTGTACCCACCTAGTACAGGAAATACAGATAGGACAGACAGAACAAAAACAAAACACAATAAAAGGGCTATACATAGATTAATGAAATTCAATTTACAAACAAAAAGCTCAGCAGAGCTGAGGGAAAAAAGTTAATTTCAGAAACTTGTTCGGCGAGTTACTGAGTAAAAAACCCTTGCTTGTTTGGGGTTAATGTAGGCATCTAACAAATCAACTCCATGCCGCTTCTCCAGATTGACAAGAGATGATAGTAAGCAAATGTCCTCTCATGTTTATTAATGTGGTAGGCAATGTCAACCAGCTGGACCATTATGCAGAATGCTGTCTTCTGACACAAATTCACAGCTTCCACAATTGTCTCTCTATTGTTGAGCTGATTACAGAAAAAGAAAAACAGAAATAGTATGTTACATGTGATAAGAGACTTAATCCAAACATGTAAACCTTGAAACAACTGCAGTCTCAAATAATTGTATTTTACTCAAATAGAGGATTGGTTGTCCACCACAACATGGCAGTAACTGATGGGGGGAATGATTCACTGACTGCACTCTGTCTGCACTGTCTAACGTTAGCTAGCATGCAAGCGAGCATTTGTAGCTAACACACTATCAGAGCTATAGTGCTAACGTTAGCTAGCTAAAGCAAACTAAATAATTCCAAAATAATTATTACTAGTTATCACTCACCGTAGGTGATGGCGTGTTGCTTGGGGTCCTGGTGACGAAAGGCCACGTATTTCTTGGTGTTTTTGCTCCCCTTGATGAAGTCCGCAGAAGAATTCACCTGCGCTAGCAACTCGTTGTCCACAGGTTCGACATGCCTTGCAAAAAATCAGTGTCTTTATTTCCTCGTTATCTTCCTCCACCCCAAGCCAATCTAGTTTCCGTTTTTTGATGGTGACGGAGGTGGCTGATCCTCATTTCTCCTCACTCTCGTGGTCACAGGTCTGATTAAGAAGCGCTCCATTTTGGTTTTACGTTCGGTTCTTCACGCACACGCAACATCAGTCAAGGCGAAAATCTAAAACATTCTATGGCAACTGGACCGGGTCATATAGGCTACAATGTTTTCATTAAATTATCATAATTGTTAGAGGAAATTATGGGGGCATTCTTTGACCCTCTCATAGTGATATCAGGGGCAAAATGAAAATTCTTTGGGGCAGTTTTGCCCTTTGCCCTTGTGTATTTCCGACACACACACACACACATATATATATTTCTTTATATGTATCATTTTGTTAATAGGTTGTCTGTCTATATGTGAGCCCTGGATAGACTGGCAACTTGTCCAGGGTGTACCCTGCCATCGCCCAATGACAGCTGGGATCGGCTCCAGCGCCCCACGACCCTAAACAGGATATATAAACTATATATATATTAGGGATGCACCGATACCGATAGGTATCGGGGGTCGATACTGCGTTAAAATACTCGTACTCGTATCGATTTCAATTGTCGATACCAAGAACCGATACCACTCAACAGTATTTCGCTACAACAAACTGGTCGCGCTTTGTGGAGAAAAAGATTTGTTGTCCTACCTGACTTCAACGTCTAGGGCAGGGGTCGGCAACCCGTGATCCAGAGCCGCATACGGCTCTTTCGTCGCTCTCTTGCGGCTCTTGCGGCAAGGTGTGTAGAGTAATGGTGCGTTCACATCCAACGCGACGGAAAATTACTGCCGTTCCGCCGGTTTGAATCAAACTGTTGCTGGTCCGTCAGAAGTAGCGCTGGCAGCGGCCTCATTCAGACGCTGTTGTGCGGCTACGGATGATATTATTGTAGCCGAGTGTCTGTTGTGTGTCTATATTTGTAATTCTAATAAAATGAAAACACGCTGCAGGGTAACTTGAACCACTTTTTTATCTCCTTCACACACGTATATACCACAATTCCACTCCTCTTTTCCTTTCCGTTTCTCCCTCCACAATAAAAGCACCGGAAACATAACTTGGAACACAGCTTCCTATATAATTGCTCGATCCTTAATATTATCGCTTACATTATGAACCCGGACACGGGGGCGTTTTATGGTCCGACATTAGAGGGACTTCCACAAGAAGTTTAAAGCTTGGGATAGCCTTCTGTTAATTTTGTACTATAGGCTTGACATAATCTGCAGAGGATAAAATAAAATCTGCCTCCAAATTAATTGCACTTTCATGGAGACCAAATCTAAGAAGTATCGGTATCGGTACTCGGTATCGGCAAGTACACAAATAAAAATACTCGTATCGGTTTGTAAAAAATGGTATCGTTGCATCCCTAATATATATATATATATAGTTATATTTGTATATTAGTGGTGGACAGATATACAGACGCATATTCACAAGCACACTCACTCACACACAGACAACCTTGTTATTTCCTGGCTAAGGTAATAACAAAGGAAGAAAGTAGGGACCTAACGGAGTGAAGGAAAGAAAGTAGGAAGAGTTTGACTGTCAGGCACATATTTCCTGTTTATAGATATCATGTGACCATCATGACCAATAGTAACCTTTCAAAACCAGCGGAAAGTCCTGCTGGTGTACCATAGCAGTTCACTGAGGATGCAGTGTTCAGTACAACCACAATCGGAAAGTAGTTACCCGTAGTAGTGTAAAAAATGGGTTTATCCTCTGGGGAGCTGGAAAAGGGCTTTTATGTTTACCGATTGTCTCAAAGTGGGAAAACTGTTCTCGCGGTCCAACAAGTTTCCGAGCGATGCTTTTGTAATGAATTCATGTAAGCGATGAAACGATCCCAACCCGCTTGGAGCTGCAGGACAAAGAACTTCTGTCAGAGGAGATACGTTTGGGGAGCGCAAATGAAAGTGAGCCTTTTAAGAGATTATATACGGGCTCATTTGTTCAGCCACAGATTTGTTTGCAAACGCTGGATTCTTCTTCTTCGCCTTTGGTTTCATTTGCAGTTTGCAAATCAGCTCACAGGTTCTTTTTGAAGAGGAATTCCCAAAGCAAAGGAATGCATCTTCTCTGAGTTCAACTCATTCAGTTCTTCTGCTGCTTCATTTAGCCTTACTAAATGTGGGTTTTAGAGCAACTGCCAATAGAGAACCTTAGAAAGTGAGGTTGGTTCAAAGACCGTGCCCTGGATACGCGCTGTTCACTGTCTGAGAGTTTAGAGACGTACATGGTGCGTTCAATACCTTTACCAACGATGCAAAGTGACATATTTTGTCAACAGTGATGTTAAGCTGGCATCTTTGGCCTCTTGTTGTCATCTTTGGCCTCTTGTTCTCATCTTTGGCCTCTTGTTGTCACCTTTGGCCTCTTGTTCTCATCTTTGGCCTCTTGTTGTCACCTTTGGCCTCTTGTTCTCACCTTTGGCCTCTTGTTCTCACCTTTGGCCTCTTGTTGTCACCTTTGGCCTCTTGTTGTCACCTTTGGCCTCTTGTTCTCACCTTTGGCCTCTTGTTGACACCTTTGGCCTCTTGTTCTCACCTTTGGCCTCTTGTTGTCACCTTTGGCCTCTTGTTGTCACCTTTGGCCTCTTGTTGTCACCTTTGGCCTCTTGTTCTCACCTTTGGCCTCTTGTTGTCACCTTTGGCCTCTTGTTCTCACCTTTGGCCTCTTGTTGTCACCTTTGGCCTCTTGTTGTCACCTTTGGCCTCTTGTTGTCACCTTTGGCCTCTTGTTCTCACCTTTGGCCTCTTGTTCTCACCTTTGGCCTCTTGTTGTCACCTTTGGCCTCTTGTTGTCACCTTTGGCCTCTTGTTCTCATCTTTGGCCTCTTGTTCTCATCTTTGGCCTCTTGTTCTCACCTTTGGCCTCTTGTTCTCACCTTTGGCCTCTTGTTGTCATCTTTGGCCTCTTGTTCTCATCTTTGGCCTCTTGTTGACACCTTTGGCCTCTTGTTCTCACCTTTGGCCTCTTGTTGTCATCTTTGGCCTCTTGTTGTCATCTTTGGCCTCTTGTTCTCATCTTTGGCCTCTTGTTGACACCTTTGGCCTCTTGTTGACACCTTTGGCCTCTTGTTCTCACCTTTGGCCTCTTGTTGTCACCTTTGGCCTCTTGTTGTCACCTTTGGCCTCTTGTTCTCATCTTTGGCCTCTTGTTCTCATCTTTGGCCTCTTGTTCTCACCTTTGGCCTCTTGTTGTCACCTTTGGCCTCTTGTTGTCACCTTTGGCCTCTTGTTCTCATCTTTGGCCTCTTGTTCTCATCTTTGGCCTCTTGTTGTCACCTTTGGCCTCTTGTTGTCACCTTTGGCCTCTTGTTCTCATCTTTGGCCTCTTGTTGTCACCTTTGGCCTCTTGTTGTCATCTTTGGCCTCTTGTTGTCACCTTTGGCCTCTTGTTGTCACCTTTGGCCTCTTGTTGTCACCTTTGGCCTCTTGTTGTCACCTTTGGCCTCTTGTTGTCACCTTTGGCCTCTTGTTGTCACCTTTGGCCTCTTGTTGTCACCTTTGGCCTCTTGTTGTCACCTTTGGCCTCTTGTTGTCACCTTTGGCCTCTTGTTGTCACCTTTGGCCTCTTGTTGTCACCTTTGGCCTCTTGTTGTCACCTTTGGCCTCTTGTTGTCACCTTTGGCCTCTTGTTGGCATCTTTGCATATAAAACCAAGTTCATCTTGTATTATTTGCGTTCACACACAAAGCCCTCACATAAAAGGTGGTGCTGTTTTACAATACCTTTTGGTTTTCGATACACGCCACGATTGTCTGGAAAACCCCGACACGTCATTATTAGTTCTGCTGTCCGCCTTCATTTGATTATTTACCGCCTACTGTCACATGCAGCAATGAGGACTTCCGCCTCACGTCTGTGTGACCGCAGCAGTCCTTTTATTCTAAAACCTAACTGATCTTTGTGAGGATGTTTTAAATACAAGAAATCAACATTAAAACCATTCAACATGGCAGAACTAATGTGTGTGTGTGTGTGTGTGTGTGTGTGTGTGTGTGTGTGAGAGAGCGTGTGTGTGTGAGTGTGAGCTGTATTGACACGGTCTGTAACTTTCTGCTGCTGATTGTCACACTCATTACTTGGGAGTCCACACACACGCGCGCACACACACGCGCGCACACACACACTTCCTGTTGTCTGTGAAACCTCAATTTGTAGTTAACCGTTTAACACACACACGTAAACAAGCACAAACACACATATTACAAGTTAATTATCACTCGCAGTACTTTTAAGTTGGAAGGTAAAACAGAGGAAGGAAGGAGGGAGGGAGCAAGGAATGAAGGTAGAGGAGGAGAAGGGATTGAATGCAGGAGGGTAAGGAAACATGTCACCAACACACAGACTCTATCTCCGTCTCATCCAGGGGGGGAAACCGGACCTGAACACAGCCCTGCCAATCAGACAGACGGCATCCATCTTTAAACAGCCCGTTACCAAGGTTACGAGTCACCCCGGCAACAAGGTGAAGGCAGACCTGCAGAGAGCTAGCGAGCAGCCCAGACAGGTGAGAGGCTGTTGCATGCACGCACACCCACACACATTACATTTAGCTGACGCTTTTATCCAAAGAGACTTACATGATATACAGTAGACCGTAGACACAGCAACGGTGAGCAATGAGGGTTAAGTGTCTTGCTCAAGGACACAACAACATGGACTGGCTGAGCCGGGGTTTGAACCACCGACCCTCTGATTGAAAGACCGACTTGCTAACCACTGAGCCACAGTCGCCCCATCACACCCACCCACCCATCCACCCACCCACCCACACACACACGCACACGCACACACGCGCACACTCGCACACGCTCACACACGCACACACACACACGCACACACACACACACACACACACACACACACACACACACACACACACACACATTCTGGTGTCGGCATGGTAATGCCTGAGGGCGAGGTCAGGCTGTTACACAAGAGACGCTGGGGGTAAAGCAGGTTGTCATGGTGACCGGGGCCACTAGAGGGCGCTGAGGTGTCATGGGAAAAGCAGCGTGCGTGTTCGGCAGAAAGAATGAAGGATGATTGGATGAAAGTGAAGAGAGGAGGAGGAAAGAAAGAAGCGTAATGGGGAATAAATAAAAAGGGAGATAGATCTCATCTGATCAGTTATTCTTTGACGTGTTTTTATTATTCAAGTATCGTAGTTTTCAACAGTACAGTGTAGTATTTTTTAAAGTACTAGGTGGAAAACCTTTAACCTTCCAACCCAAAGTTTGTGTCACTCCGACTGCTCTGGCAAATTAATGGAGCAACATTTCTTGTATACCTTGGTAACTATAAGGATTTCCCCCCAGGGACGTGTGTTGTACACGATCCGGCTGTATTGTGTTGTACTTCTACTCCCCACAGTCCTTCATTCATCGTGCGATACAGAGTGACATCCCAACATGCAACCTGTTCTCGCTACCAACTGGCTGCGTACCGCTACTCGGCCCGACGGGAACCTGCCCACAGCGCCATTATTAGACACTCAGAGCGACGCGCCATGAGGGGGACACGGAGTCTGTACGGTCCAACAAACTCAGGACTTTGACACAGGAGGCCGCTGTTCATGTCACCACGGCAACATTGATTTATTTTATCTTAGTTGGTTACGTAACTTGCGTACTTCATTAAGCCTGTTACCAAAACGTACTTATTTTATGTGACAGACACTTATTTTAATCCAAAGCAAGATCTTTTCCTACACCTAACCAAGCAGTTATGATCACCCAAAGCCAGTGGCGGGCCGTGCCTTTTCTCTGCCGTCTGATATCATAAACATAAATACGAGCATGACGGGATGCTGCGTCATTACGGACAATGCATGTAGTCCACATCAACAAGAACCAGTCACGTTTAGTTCTAACAAAACATGACAAAACAATCCAACACAACTGTGGCACTAAACACTGCACACTCAAGAGCACGAGCCACGATCAGAAGGAACAGTATTAACTACCGTAAAATTCCCCACCACGCTTACCCGAGGAAGCGCGATGGAAAACGATCTAGACTCGGCGGCTGAAGCATCAGCAGTAGTAGCAGCAGCAACAGCGGCTTATTATACATGATTAAATACGACCGCAGATGTAAAACTCAAACAGCAGTTCACTCACCTGATGCTGTTCCCTTAATAAAGAAAAAGTCCATCCTCCTCTTTGTTAAGAAACATTTGTACAGTTTATCGGTAGCTTCAGTCCCAGTACCAGGTCCTTCTCGATGGCCATGCACACCAGTGAGGACAGCCCAAGTTTCCATGTGTTTTAGGGCCTGAGAATGTCCGCGTTGTCAGTAAATCCACCACCAAGTCTGTTTCTCCTTCAGCCATTGAGTGTTAACAAAACTACACCAATCAAAACACTAAAAAGGTCATAACTTCTCTTATGTTTCAGCCTGAACTGTTCTTACTCCTCCTGAGTGCTGCTAGCAGCTAGGTAGCTTTATGTTGACTAAAGTCACGCTGGTCCACTGACCAATCACAGCGCATGTTAGTGATGACCTACTACCAGGCCAACTCGCTGGCCTTAGCACGTCAAAGAATATACCCAGCATGTTAAACTAAAGATCTGATGTCTATGACAATCAAAGATAACGTCCCCATGTACTTTAATCTGCAAAGGCCAGCTAGAAGGCCTCTAGCTGCTCTTCATCCATAGAGACATAGAGGTGAAATCTGATTGGATGAGAGCTCTCCTTAAAACAAGCTGCACTGAAGCAGAGCAACAGACGAAGACTGTGAGCTGTGCAATGAGAAAATAAGCTATAAGGGAAAAATAATTATAATACATGTAGTGTATTTGTGAAAAACAATTCAATTATAAAATAGCTATAACTTTGTGATTCTGATTAGGCCAGCAGTGAAGGCTTAGCTGGCCCTGACGGCCCACCACTGCAAAGCTAAGTAAGCCAACCTTTGAAGTTCATTATCATATAAAAACACGATGTATGCATCGAGCCCGTCACACGTCTCTAAGTGACGCTAGAGGGGAACCTAGAGCATCACAGTGTGATGCGTAAGGCCACACAACCAGCTGACCAATCACAGAGCTTGCTATTCCCACGTTTCCATTACCGCTGTTGCCTGAATGTGTTGTTGCATTTATGAGGAGGCGCATGTGAGTTGTTGTTTCCAGATATCATTTCCTGAAAGTCTTGGTTACCATTTGGGAAAAAAACACTCTTAATGTGAAGCAGCGACAGGAAGTGTTTGGTTGGCGTTAACAGAGTCTGAACATGGCAGCAGACATCAGAAAACAGTGAAGGGAAGTAAACTGAAACAGCAGGTTCTCAACCATGTGTCTGCCTGCAGCTGTTCTGGGAAAGGAGGTTGAAAGGCCTGCAGTCGTCAGATGTCACGGAGGAAGTCCTGCGGACCATGGACCTGCCCAAAGGCCTGCAGGGTAAGTCTCCATCATGGACCTGACCACGCCCCTGTGCTCCCGTCCCCACCTCTGACCTCTGAGTTCTCTCTCTCTCTCTGCAGGCGTCGGTCCAGACTCCAGCGATGACACCCTGCTGTCGGCCCTCGCCAGCGCCCTGCATATGAGCTCCACTCCGATAACAGGACAGACGACGGCGGCGGCCGAGAAGAACCCGGCCATCTGGCTCAACACGTCCCAGCCGCTCTGCAGGGCCTTCACCGTCACCGACGAACAGATCCGGTGAGGGGCGCCGCCTTCATTTCCACTGTGGTCCACACAGAATGTGTTAGTTACAGTAGATCCTCCCCTCACATCGAGTGATACACTTTAGAACCTGGTCGGGTCCGATCCCCCCAACGGGAGTCGGAAGTTGTTCTTCTTGGAGTCAGTCCAATCTGAGCACACGGACATGATGCACATATCTGTAGCTTCAGTCTGACTCACACGTTCATGGGATATTTCGGGAAGTGCACTCATGCTGGCTAACGTGGCTCCGGATGCTGCCACTCTGGCCACAAACTCAGTCTTTCTTTTTATGGAGATGAAAGAACAGTTTGTATGTCTTTCGTTGTTTTGTTTTTCTGAGGATTACAGTAAGCGGTTTCCCGGCTGTGAAACTTGAACCTTTGAGAGGTGCATTGTGATCTGGGGAAATCTTCACTGATCAGATACTGTTTCATGCTGCTACATTTCATCACGTTGCATCACATATCCTTGGAGCTCATAGTTTCTTAAATGTTTGATCTGTTAAAATTCTCATAGACGATGGCACGTTTGAGAGAAGAAAGAAAAATCTTTTTCAATCAAATTCAATACACTCAGGTTTGGCTGCTGTAGGCCGTAATTGGTCTGGTATGACCAGCGTGGGCTGTTAATAGATTTTGCTGCGTAACTGACATTACAGGGTCATGCTGCTGTGATGCTTTAGCATTTAGGAAGCTCCTGTCTTGAGGGTGACTGCGGTTCAGCGGTATAGTATGGTTGTCTTCAATCAGAGGACTGGGGGTTCGATCACCGGCTCCTCTACTCCATGTCGATGTGTCCTTGGGCAAGACACTTGACCCCAACATTGCTCCAGTAGCTGTGCCTACAGTGTATGACTGTTAGTTAGTCCTGATGGACAGGTGGTACCTTCATGGTAGCTCCTCCCATCAGTGTATGAATGTTAGTTAGTCCTGATGGACAGGTGGTACCTTCATGGTAGCTCCTCCCATCAGTGTATGACTGTTAGTTAGTCCTGATGGACAGGTGGTACCTTCATGGTAGCTCCTCCCATCAGTGTATGAATGTTAGTTAGTCCTGATGGACAGGTGGTACCTTCATGGTAGCTCCTCCCATCAGTGTGTGAATGTTAGTTAGTCCTGATGGACAGGTGGTACCTTCATGGTAGCTCCTCCCATCAGTGTGTGAATGTTAGTTAGTCCTGATGGACAGGTGGTACCTTCATGGTAGCTCCTCCCATCAGTGTGTGAATGTTAGTTAGTCCTGATGGACAGGTGGTACCTTCATGGTAGCTCCTCCCATCAGTGTGTGAATGTTAGTTAGTCCTGATGGACAGGTGGTACCTTCATGGTAGCTCCTCCCATCAGTGTGTGAATCGGTGAATGATGACATGTAGTATTGATGACATGTAGCGTTAAAGAGCTTTCAGTGGACTAGAAAATATCTATACAAATACAGCCCATCTACCATGTTACTGCCATGTGTGGCCTCAGTTTAGCAATGTAACATGGCAGCAGATATCCAAGACCTCCTTTTCTTCCTTCCTGTTCACTTGCTCCCTTAGCAACAAGCTCATTTTAAAGCAACAAAGTGCGAGATCCCTGCCTCTTGCTACCCACACGGACTGCTCACGCCTGCATTCAGCCAACGCCTGCTTGAGCGTGATTGGTCGACAGGACTCTGGAGCGTGGTTAAATCACTGCACAGCCCTGACACACTATTACAATGTGGCGGCGCCAGCAGTGCTTACGGAACCAAACAGTGAGCCGACCCTTGTGAAGGGCAGCTAGCCTTATCGCTAACTCAACAGCGTTTTCATCAACAGTCCAGTGAACAAATCTCTCCGAGGCTTTGAGCCCCACAAAGTGTTGTCCTGGAGGGACATCCAGAAAGGCTCTGTTGTTTACTGGCCCTTTTCTCTTTTATTTTGTGGTTGCTTTCGCCTCATACGTGTTGTGTTCGTAGCAACAATGGCTGTCCGTGTGTTCAGGGAGCTTCTGTGAGCCGGTCCCCCCGAGGCCGAGCAACGCTCCAATACCAGCAACGCAGCAACGTCGACACCTCCAGGTCTCCCGTGCATCGCCGGCCAATCACAGTGAGGAGATTGATTTCAGCCGGAAACGTGCAAGCTGAGCAGCTGATGGCGAGGCCGTTATCCCATTATTTTACACACAGCGTATGGATCGTTGGGCAGTATTTGTGAGCAGTTTATGTATTTCTGTTTATTCCTGAAATATCCGAGATGTTAACGGCGTTGATGTTACTGAGTGTCAACATCGGTTTAAGAGCTATCATTGTGAAATTTAAAAGTGTTCTTTCAAAAGTGGTGAGATGTGTGAGCAGAGCAACGTTGTGTGGAAAGAAACAAACAGTTTTAGTATCACAGACACGCGTCGGCTGTGTAAAAGCGTCATTTCTTATTTTTTTATGCATGCTGGGTAATGACAGTAATAACTTGGAAAATGGTGACGAGAGAGCGGACGGGCGATGAGAGATGAGGAGTATTGAAGCATGGATGAGGATGAGGAGGATGAAGAAAGCAGTCACGCTGGGGGATTCAGAATAACGTCCAGGTGGACCGGAGAGCTGCCACGAAATCAGTGCTCATCTGAATATGATCATCTGTAGATGCATCCATTTAGCACATTAGCTACAGGTCACATTTACCTCCACCGTCCAATCAGCTTTTAGATAGTTTCCCACTGGTGGCTGATGGGAAAAAGGGGACACAAAAGCAACAGATTGTAGCAGTACTTTAAAAACAATGTTTTAAGTTAAAACTGTTTCAAGTCTTCATTTTCCACATTGCACAACAATTACGGTGGAGCCATTGTTAGCAATGACAGACTTCCTCCAACAATTGTACCGCTAGATATATACAAGACGTCTGATCAAAGGACATCGGCGTAGACAGCATGTGAGGCGCTTGGGGCCTCTCCAGAGAAGAGACCACCAGTGGCTAGAGAGACCAGTGGCTAGAGAGACCAGCGGCTAGAGACCAGCGGCTAGAGAGACCAGCGGCTAGAGAGACCAGTGGCTAGAGACCAGTGGCTAGAGACCAGTGGCTAGAGACCAGTGGCTAGAGACCAGTGGCTAGAGAGACCAGTGGCTAGAGAGACCAGTGGCTAGAGAGACCAGTGGCTAGAGAGACATTGGCGTAGACAGCATGTGAGGCGCTTGGGGCCTCTCCAGAGAAGAGACCACCAGTGGCTAGAGACCAGCGGCTAGAGACCAGTGGCTAGAGAGACCAGTGGCTAGAGAGACCAGTGGCTAGAGACCAGTGGCTAGAGACCAGTGACTAGAGACCAGCGGCTAGAGAGACCAGTGGCTAGAGACCAGTGGCTAGAGAGACCAGTGGCTAGAGACCAGTGGCTAGAGACCAGTGGCTAGAGAGACCAGTGACTAGAGAGACCAGTGGCTAGAGAGACCAGTGGCTAGAGACCAGTGGCTAGAGACCAGTGACTAGAGACCAGCGGCTAGAGAGACCAGTGGCTAGAGACCAGTGGCTAGAGACCAGTGGCTAGAGAGACCAGTGGCTAGAGAGACCAGTGGCTAGAGAGACCAGTGGCTAGAGACCAGTGGCTAGAGAGACCAGTGGCTAGAGAGACATCGGCGTAGACAGCATGTGAGGCGCTTGGGGCCTCTCCAGAGAAGAGACCACCAGTGGCTAGAGAGACCAGTGGCTAGAGAGACCAGTGGCTAGATAGACCAGTGGCTAGAGAGACCAGTGGCTAGAGACCAGTGGCTAGAGACCAGTGGCTAGAGACCAGTGACTAGAGACCAGCGGCTAGAGAGACCAGTGGCTAGAGACCAGCGGCTAGAGAGACCAGTGGCTAGAGACCAGTGGCTAGAGAGACCAGTGGCTAGAGACCAGTGGCTAGAGAGACCAGTGGCTAGAGAGACCAGTGGCTAGAGACCAGTGGCTAGAGACCAGTGACTAGAGACCAGCGGCTAGAGAGACCAGTGGCTAGAGACCAGTGGCTAGAGAGACCAGTGGCTAGAGACCAGCGGCTAGAGAGACCAGTGGCTAGAGACCAGTGGCTAGAGACCAGTGGCTAGAGACCAGTGGCTAGAGACCAGTGGCTAGAGACCAGTGGCTAGAGAGACCAGTGGCTAGAGACCAGTGGCTAGAGAGACCAGTGGCTAGAGAGACCAGTGGCTAGAGAGACCAGTGGCTAGAGACCAGCGGCTAGAGAGACCAGTGGCTAGAGAGACCAGTGGCTAGAGAGACCAGTGGCTAGAGAGACCAGTGGCTAGAGACCAGTGGCTAGAGACCAGTGACTAGAGACCAGCGGCTAGAGAGACCAGTGGCTAGAGACCAGTGGCTAGAGAGACCAGTGGCTAGAGACCAGTGGCTAGAGAGACCAGTGGCTAGAGACCAGTGGCTAGAGAGACCAGTGGCTAGAGAGACCAGTGGCTAGAGACCAGTGGCTAGAGACCAGTGGCTAGAGAGACCAGTGGCTAGAGACCAGTGGCTAGAGAGACCAGTGGCTAGAGACCAGCGGCTAGAGAGACCAGTGGCTAGAGACCAGTGGCTAGAGACCAGTGGCTAGAGACCAGTGGCTAGAGACCAGTGGCTAGAGAGACCAGTGGCTAGAGACCAGTGGCTAGAGAGACCAGTGGCTAGAGAGACCAGTGGCTAGAGAGACCAGTGGCTAGAGAGACCAGTGGCTAGAGACCAGCGGCTAGAGAGACCAGTGGCTAGAGACCAGTGGCTAGAGAGACCAGTGGCTAGAGACCAGTGGCTAGAGAGACCAGTGGCTAGAGAGACCAGTGGCTAGAGAGACCAGTGGCTAGAGACCAGCGGCTAGAGAGACCAGTGGCTAGAGACCAGTGGCTAGAGAGACCAGTGGCTAGAGAGACCAGTGGCTAGAGACCAGTGGCTAGAGAGACCAGTGGCTAGAGAGACCAGTGGCTAGAGACCAGCGGCTAGAGAGACCAGTGGCTAGAGACCAGCGGCTAGAGAGACCAGTGGCTAGAGACCAGTGGCTAGAGAGACCAGTGGCTAGAGACCAGTGGCTAGAGAGACCAGTGGCTAGAGAGACCAGTGGCTAGAGACCAGTGGCTAGAGAGACCAGTGGCTAGAGACCAGTGGCTAGAGAGACCAGTGGCTAGAGAGACCAGTGGCTAGAGACCAGCGGCTAGAGAGACCAGTGGCTAGAGACCAGTGGCTAGAGAGACCAGTGGCTAGAGACCAGTGGCTAGATAGACCAGTGGCTAGAGAGACCAGTGGCTAGAGACCAGCGGCTAGAGAGACCAGCGGCTAGAGACCAGCGGCTAGAGAGACCAGTGGCTAGAGACCAGTGGCTAGAGACCAGTGGCTAGAGACCAGTGGCTAGAGAGACCAGTGGCTAGAGAGACCAGTGGCTAGAGAGACCAGTGGCTAGAGACCAGTGGCTAGAGACCAAGGCAAGGCAAGGCAAGGCAAGTTTATTTGTATAGCACATTTCAACACAAGGTGATTCAAAGTGCTTCACATAAAACCATTAAAAGCATAAAAACACAATGCAAAATAAAAGATTTAAAAACAATTAAAAGCATAAAAACACAATCAAAAATAAAAGATTTAAAAACAATTAAGAACAGTCATTAAAACAATAAAAAAAAACAGTTAAAAGGCAGAAAGCAGTACAGTTTATTTTATTTATTTACACGTATCCTTGGAGGCCAGGAGAAAGGCTGCAATACCCAATACAGTGAACTCGAACGAGAAGCTTCTACTGTATCAGAGGGATACAGAGCTCGATCGCTGAGGTTTATAACACCAGTTCACAAATATTGTTTTATTTCTCCTTGCTTCGTAGTACCATAGACTATGATTTTCCCTTTTATTCCCCTTTAATCCCCACAGATATGTAGTCGAACACTTTCTCCCGAGGAATTCTCAGTCCACTTTTGTGTTCTGATACACACGCTTTCAGATTTCGTTAATTCACCAAGACTTACAAAAACCACCCACACATTCCATGAAAAACAACAAATCTATCCCTGTGTCCTTAACCTTGCACCTCTTGGCATCGCTCCCTCAGCGGCATCGCTCCCACAGCGGCATCGCTCCCACAGCGGCATCGCTCCCACAGCGGCATCGCTCCCACAGCGGCATCGCTCCCACAGCGGCATCGCTCCCTCAGCGGCATCGCTCCCTCAGCGGCATCGCTCCCTCAGCGGCATCGCTCCCACAGCGGCATCGTTCCCACAGCGGCATCGTTCCCACAGCGGCATCGCTCCCTCAGCGGCATCGTTCCCACAGCGGCATCGTTCCCACAGCGGCATCGTTCCCACAGCGGCATCGCTCCCACAGCGGCATCGCTCCCACAGCGGCATTATCTAAACCCTAAACTGACCGCCACCTTCATCGCTATATCGCTCCGTGACTTCAGTTACCAGAGGTATCAACGTGCCACACAGATTCAACTTGGATTTCTACCGACTAGAGTCGACCTCCAGTAGCTCCAAAGAGCATCCCTTTGTCCTATTTAAACTCCTTATTCTTTTACCTAAATCCCTAACCTTGCGGACACTTATTCTCATTCCCTACTAAAAAACCCGGGGAAATATGTGCTTTCACTTTACTTGTGACAAGGTACAATTTTGTAAAACTTCTCTCATTTTGGTAGATTTATTTCTCTGGTCACGAGCAAAGTATAAGCGCTGCACTTGCAAGAGCAGGGAGTCGTTTCATCAACACGCAGGTTGGAAACCAAAACAAAAGATGTAGAATCTGGTTTAATTAAAGGCAACAGCAAACAGAAAGGTCTTCAGTCTGGCTTTAAAGAGGCTGAGGGTCTCAGAAGACCTGCAGCTCTCTGGGACCTTGTTCCAGATGTGTGGAGCAGAAAAGCTGAACGCTGCCTCTCCGTGTTTAGTTCTGACTCTTGGAACAGAAAGTAGACCCGTCCCAGACCACCTGAGGGGTCGTCCAGTGGCTAGAGAGACCAGTGGCTAGAGACCAGTGGCTAGAGAGACCAGCGGCTAGAGACCAGTGGCTAGAGAGACCAGTGGCTAGAGACCAGTGGCTAGAGAGACCAGTGGCTAGAGAGACCAGTGGCTAGAGAGACCAGTGGCTAGAGACCAGTGGCTAGAGACCAGTGGCTAGAGAGACCAGTGGCTAGAGACCAGTGGCTAGAGACCAGTGGCTAGAGAGACCAGTGGCTAGAGAGACCAGTGGCTAGAGAGACCAGTGGCTAGAGACCAGCGGCTAGAGAGACCAGTGGCTAGAGAGACCAGTGGCTAGAGAGACCAGTGGCTAGAGACCAGTGGCTAGAGACCAGTGGCTAGACACCAGTGGCTAGAGAGACCAGTGGCTAGAGAGACCAGTGGCTAGAGAGACCAGTGGCTAGAGAGACCAGTGGCTAGAGACCAGCGGCTAGAGAGACCAGTGGCTAGAGACCAGTGGCTAGAGAGACCAGTGGCTAGAGACCAGTGGCTAGAGACCAGTGGCTAGAGAGACCAGTGGCTAGAGAGACCAGTGGCTAGAGAGACCAGTGGCTAGAGAGACCAGTGGCTAGAGAGACCAGTGGCTAGAGAGACCAGTGGCTAGAGACCAGTGGCTAGAGAGACCAGTGGCTAGAGAGACCAGTGGCTAGAGACCAGTGGCTAGAGAGACCAGTGGCTAGAGACCAGTGGCTAGAGACCAGTGGCTAGAGACCAGTGGCTAGAGACCAGTGGCTAGAGAGACCAGTGGCTAGAGACCAGTGGCTAGAGACCAGTGGCTAGAGAGACCAGTGGCTAGAGAGACCAGTGGCTAGAGAGACCAGTGGCTAGAGACCAGTGGCTAGAGAGACCAGTGGCTAGAGAGACCAGTGGCTAGAGACCAGTGGCTAGAGAGACCAGTGGCTAGAGAGACCAGTGGCTAGAGAGACCAGTGGCTAGAGACCAGTGGCTAGAGACCAGTGGCTAGAGACCAGTGGCTAGAGAGACCAGTGGCTAGAGACCAGTGCAGCATTCAGCAGCTGAAGAGACTCACAGCTGGTGGAGACCCAGCACCGAGCTGACGGAGAGGGTTCTCTGTCACTGCTGATGTGTAAATAAGCAACAAGTTCGTTATATCAACTCAAAAAGTGACAACATGTCAGTGTTGTCTTGCTGCTGTTTGGTGACGCTGACCGATTCCTTTTTGTCGTGTTTCCATTCACAGACACTTCAACATACAAGCGTTCAGATGAAGTGAGTCTGTAACTCCCTAAACTGCAAGTTTGACTTTTCATAGACATGAAGTGAAACCATGAAGGGAGGCAGTCAATCTAAAACAGATGAATGATGATGGAAGAAAGATTACGTTTTTTAAACGAAATCATCCACCAGTCTTTTCCTCTATATCATATTATATTCCAACAAAATAAATAAATGCTTGAATAATTTTCATTTAAAAAGGGATGAGAATAAGAAGATCATTTCTCAGATCAGATCCCTGTAAACCACATCGACAATTACTGCAACCTGACAGGAGGGGGCACTGTGGAAACACACACCGACTCTGTGTGTGTGTGTGTGTGTGTGTGTCCAGTTGAAAACGGAGGAGAGAACAGCTGGCCGAAGCCATTACAGCAGAATCACTGGAATACATCACTCCGTACTCCCTGTCCTCTTCGGCCCCTCCTTATATTTCCTTATCTCTTTTTTTCCCGCCTTCCCCCTTCCCTTTTCTTCTCTCCTTCCTCACCTTTTTTCTTATTTCACTGCTTCCCTCAATCCTTCTCAGCAACCTTTTACATTTTCTTATCTCCTTATTTATTCTGCCCTTCCTTTTTCCTTCTCTCCTATTATTTCCTTCCTTCCTTCCCTCCTTCCTTATCTTATTCCTTTATCGTGCAGTCCTTTCCTTTCTTCCATACTTTTAATATCTCCTCCTCTCCCTCTGTATGACGTCCATCCCCTTTTTAGTCATTTATTTTCACCTTTCCTTATGTTTTTCTTTCATTCATTTAATTTCTCCCTTACTTTCTTGAATATTTCCCTCCATCTTCCCTCCATTCTCATCATCCTCTTCCCTCCAACAATGCATTCTTGTCTTTTTCTTTCCTTTGTTTTTTCCATTTCTCCCTCCCTACCATTTATTTTTCTCCCTTTCCATTTCACCCCATCCTGATCTTCCTCCCTGTCGCTCTTCTCTTATTTCCCCTCCCTCCAGCCTCCCTACCTCTTCTCCTCCTCCTTCTTTCTTTTATCTCTCCCCTCCATTAATTTCCAATTCTCTCCCTCTTCCCTCCTCTCTCTCCTCAGTTGAATGTGCTTGTCATCCTAAATCGCTCTCATTCCTCTCCTCTCCCTCCTCCCTCCCTTACTCTTATTTCCTCTGTCTCCTCTGCTACATCAATCTCTATTTCTCATCTATTTTTGTATTATTCATTTTTTTAAATGTCTTAGCATTCCGTAAATCTTTAAATATTGAACTGCATAATTTTTTCATAATTTATCTTTAAAGCGTCCCGTCTTTGAAAGACGCAGATAGCGTTGTACCGCATGGCCGTGTGTCGTTGTCCCTCTGGCTGTTTATTAATCTGTCTGTCTCCTCGTGTTTCTTTATGTCTGTTGTTGGTTTCGACATCAGGTCATCTTCTGTGAGAGCGAAGAGAAACAAACTCACACAACTGTAAAGAGTTCACTCAACCTGCCGACCCACGGTGGTCTTCACTGAGGTTAACTCGCTTCCTTACTCTTGCTAACACTAGCTAACGTTAGCCACCATAAGCTAAACTCTGTCCGTGCCGAAAGCCGGTGTCAGTAGCACACACACACACACACACACACACACACACACACACACACACACACACACACACACACACACACACACATATGTATATATATATATATATATATATATGTATGTATAAATATTGCTGTGTCAATGACATATCTGAGCCTCTTTGCTGACAACAATACGCTTCTCTACTACTCTTACAGTATGTTTGAGTGTCACAGGTATTTCAATGGTTTTATCACAGAAGTCAAACAGTTTCAAGCACACTACACAAGATTCACAAGATTCACAAGGTTCACAAGGTTCACAAGATGCAACTACATTGTTTTATGTAGTTGCACCTTGTGGCCACGGGGGCTGCTGTTCAGCCAAAGTTGGTTTGCACTCTTCTGGTTTTAGGCCTCTCTCCTGGTTTGACCCGGGCTGCAGGGACGTGTTCCCATCCAAACTCAAGAGGATCGTTGCGGTCCAACACTGATGTGGGGTTCTGGCTTATGGGCAGTGTGCAGTTGACTGTTCTGCACCAAACTGGAAAAATACATCTTTTTATGGACCTTTGTGCACACTATCATGCATTATCACGTTGAAACGGGTGAGGGTCAGACACAAAGTTGGGGAACCCTTTTTGTCTCAAATATCATTGTACGATGTGGGATAACATTTCACCAAAGTACATTAAAGTATGTTGCAGCATTTCAGCGTCATTGTTGGGGTTTATGTTTTCCCCTCTGAAGTTTAAGGGATGCAGTCCACTGGCTGTTTGATAGTTTCTGTGATGTTTGGCTTATTTCTGTTTTTCTGTTCAATCTTGTTGTTCCGGAAGATTTGATCTTTCAGGTTCATGAATAGGAGCCATAATAAGACATCCTCTGTGTGTGTGTGTGTGTGTGTGTGTGTGTGTGTGTGTGTGTGTGTGTGTGTGTGTAGGGAGCAGGAGTTGAAGGTTTACCAGGCCAGGAGGAGTCTGGAGGATGCACTGATGGCTGATGGTTTGGCGCGGGCCGCCGAAAACACCCGAGAGCTGCTGGAGGGTAAGACGGCCTGAAGACGGACAGGTGAGGCAGCTGCACCGTGTTATTAATCATTGTTTCTCTGATAAGCAACAGAAATAATAACAGTGGTCTCATTGTGTTTTTAGGTTCATAGTTCAAGCACAATCAAGCTGTGGTTTTAGTCTTTTTTGGGAACCTACTGCAGTTTATTCTTCTTAAACTGGCCCTGTGTCAGATATATTTTCTTGTTGAGCAAGTTTAATGAGATTTTAAAACATTAAAAAAAGAAAAAGTATAATACAGTGTCCAGCATGTCTAAGTTGAATATATTTGTTTTAAAAGTGAAGACCCTGTCTCAAATGTGTAGATGAGCTGCAAATAGGATTGGCACGAATATTGCTAACATTAGCCAGTTGTCATAGTAACACAGCCTGCTTTTAGGCAGAGATGATGTGCACATCAGTCAGAAACACAATATGGGAGAAAGATGAAATATCTGTCAGGGAAGAGAAAAGTCACAGTGAGGTGAGAGGGTGGTTTGAAGTCTGCGAACATCATCAGATGATGAACAAAATTAACCAACATTGGAATATACATATATATCTATATATATTTGTATTTTTGTACAACATTATCACATTTGATTGTGTGCCTGAACTTTCATGTTAGCTGCCCGTCCAGTGCCATTTTGATTGTTGACCAAACACAACAAGACTAAGAACTATTACGCTATTAAACTACAGAACTACTAAACTACAGAACTACTAAACTACAGAACTACTAAACTACAGAACTACTAAACTACAGAACTATAGAACTACTAAACTACAGAACCATTACGCTACTTAACTACAGAATCACTTAACTACAGAACTACTAAACTACAGAACCATTACCCTACTTAACTACAGAACTCCTAAACTACAGAACTATAGAACTACAGAACTATAGAACTACTAAACTACAGAACCATTACCCTACTTAACTACATAACTACTAAACTACATAACCACTAAACTACAGAACTACTAAACTACAGAACCATTACCCTACTAAACTACAGAACTACTAAACTACAGAACCACTAAACTACAGAACTACTAAACTACAGAACCATTACCCTACTTAACTACATAACTACTAAACTACAGAACCACTAAACTACATAACTACTAAACTACATAACCATTGCCCTACTTAACTACAGAACTACTAAACTACATAACCATTGCCCTACTTAACTACAGAACTACTAAACTACAGAACCATTACCCTACTTAACTACAGAACTACTAAACTACAGAACCACTAAACTACAGAACTACTAAACTACAGAACCATTACCCTACTTAACTACAGAACTACTTACCTACAGAACCACTTAACTACAGAACCATTACCCTACTTAACTACAGAACCACTTAACTACAGAACCATTACCTTACTTAACTACAGAACCACTTAACTACAGAACTACATAACAATTGCCTTACTAAACTACAGAACCACTAAACTACAGAACCATTATCGTACTTAACTACAGAACCACTTAACTACAGAACCACTAAACTACAGAACTGCTAAAATACAGAACCACTTAACTACAGAATTACATAACTATATAACCATTGCTTTACTAAACTACAGAACTACTAAAGTACAGAACCACTAAACCACATAACTTCTAAACTACAGAACCATTACCCTTCTTAACTACAGAACCAATTAACTACAGACTAATTTAAGAGATAACTTACAGACTTCACAACTAATGTGTTTAATTACTGAACTACTAAACAACTAATCCACCACAGTACTTAAATACTGAACTATTAAAGTACTGAACTATTAAAGTACCCCGACAACTAAATGTGATTCACAAAACAACTATTCAAACTCAATTCAACTCAAATAACTAACTGAACTACTTCAGTACAGAACTACAACATTAGTAACTGAATAATACTTAAGTATTACTAGTAAAGTACCAACAAGATAGGAATTACTCTGCTGCAGTTTGAACTTGAGGAAAGTTCCAGATCGCAGCTTTAAAGGTCTTGAACAATGCAGAAGCAAAACCAATCTGCTCTGTCAGAAACCCTCTCTCTCTCTCTCTCTCTCTCTCTCTCTCTCTCTCTCTCTCTCTCTCTCTCTCTCTCTCTCTCTCTCTCTCTGTGTGTGTGAGAGAGTGAGACTTGTTGTGAATGCTGATGGGATTCTTGGCGTCTGATTGAAACTCAGCCATGCAGGCTGTGTGTGTGCACGAGTGTGTGTGTGAGTGTGATTGATGGGCCGTGGGCTTGTTGTTGGAGTGTGTGTTAATGGTTAATGTGATACGTGTGTGTGTTATATTACAGTTTGTTTGGTTATTGGTTATATTTCACTCTGCAGAGCCTGTAAACAAAACCAAATTAAAAAACATTTACTTTCAGAAGTTCTCAGTTTCTTTTTCCCAGATCGAGGAGAGAAGTCTCCAGCTCTGGTCCAGAGAGAGGAGAGAAGTCTCCAGTTCTGGTCCAGAGAGAGGAGAGAAGTCTCCAGTTCTGGTCCAGAGAGAGGAGAGAAGTCTCCAGCTCTGGTCCAGAGAGAGGAGAGAAGTCTCCAGCTCTGGTCCAGAGAGAGGAGAGAAGTCTCCAGCTCTGGTCCAGAGAGAGGAGAGAAGTCTCCAGCTCTGGTCCAGAGAGAGGAGAGAAGTCTCCAGCTCTGGTCCAGAGAGAGGAGAGAAGTCTCCAGCTCTGGTCCAGAGAGAGGAGAGAAGTCTCCAGCTCTGGTCCAGAGAGAGGAGAGAAGTCTCCAGTTCTGGTCCAGAGAGAGGAGAGAAGTCTCCAGCTCTGGTCCAGAGAGAGGAGAGAAGTCTCCAGTTCTGGTCCAGAGAGAGGAGAGAAGTCTCCAGCTCTGGTCCAGAGAGAGGAGAGAAGTCTCCAGCTCTGGTCCAGAGAGAGGAGAGAAGTCTCCAGCTCTGGTCCAGAGAGAGGAGAGAAGTCTCCAGTTCTGGTCCAGAGAGAGGAGAGAAGTCTCCAGCTCTGGTCCAGAGAGAGGAGAGAAGTCTCCAGCTCTGGTCCAGAGAGAGGAGAGAAGTCTCCAGCTCTGGTCCAGAGAGAGGAGAGAAGTCTCCAGCTCTGGTCCAGAGAGAGGAGAGAAGTCTCCAGCTCTGGTCCAGAGAGAGGAGAGAAGTCTCCAGCTCTGGTCCAGAGAGAGGAGAGAAGTCTCCAGCTCTGGTCCAGAGAGAGGAGAGAAGTCTCCAGTTCTGGTCCAGAGAGAGGAGAGAAGTCTCCAGCTCTGGTCCAGAGAGAGGAGAGAAGTCTCCAGCTCTGGTCCAGAGAGAGGAGAGAAGTCTCCAGTTCTGGTCCAGAGAGAGGAGAGAAGTCTCCAGCTCTGGTCCAGAGAGAGGAGAGAAGTCTCCAGCTCTGGTCCAGAGAGAGGAGAGAAGTCTCCAGCTCTGGTCCAGAGAGAGGAGAGAAGTCTCCAGTTCTGGTCCAGAGAGAGGAGAGAAGTCTCCAGCTCTGGTCCAGAGAGAGGAGAGAAGTCTCCAGCTCTGGTCCAGAGAGAGGAGAGAAGTCTCCAGCTCTGGTCCAGAGAGAGGAGAGAGTCCAGATCGTGCGGTTGATTTAACATCACCTGATGGTGGAGATAAAGGACGGTGCATAACAGAGGTCCATCCTTTGGGGAACTTTTCAATGCACAGCTGTTCTCGGCCACACAATTCAAATGTTTCTTAAATGATTATACATCATTTCATAGAGCTACAAAAAAATCATCTTAATTCTCATTCGCCTAACTTGGCTTCTCAAACACAACCGGAGGACTAATTTGTTCACCGTGGCTGACGTGTCCTTGACTGACTTGACTTATTTTTAATAGTTGCTTGCATCTGAAAATAAATAAGTGAATAAGCCTCCTTTTTAGTTCATTAGTCAGTCTGACATTGTGTTCCTGTTTGCTGTTTCCTGTGTCGAAGGCTCTAACCCACATATGTCAAACTCAAGGCCCGCGGGCCAGATTCGGCCCGCCACGTCTTTTATGTGGCCCGCGACGGCTTGAAAGGCATGATCACCACCGCGGACCCGTTTTCAGTCGGTCGCGGACCCGTTTTCAGTGGGTTGCGGACCTTTGCGTGGGCAATATAAAAATCTTGTGCTTTTATTTTGAAGGGAATTTTGAATGCAGCAGAGTGGTCTATTCACACTCCTCAGTACTGCGTTCACAACACACTTGCATGAGTTTACACACGCACTATTTGTGATAGTTCACTTCATTCCCGACCTTTTTATTATTATGTTTGTGCATGAAAGCACTGCTGAGTCTGTTAGAAAAGGCTGAAGTTATAAAATGATTATGTGTGTTGTATTACTTTGTGTCCTTAAGATGCACTTTGGGGTTTTTAATTGAGTATAAAAGGGAATATTTCAAACTAGTTTTTTTGTGTTGGCATGTGAGATTCTGTACCATTTCAGGCTCAAACTGCACCATCTTTTCATTAAATCCATTTGAGAAGTTGAGCATGTTCCTTGCTTTGGATCTCGGGTCATTCAGGGGTGATGGTGCAGCCAGACCAGTAGAACCACTGCCCCAGACCACATGCATGTTCTTATTGGCTAGTTATGTCCTTCTCAACTGTGACCAAAAAAGCTTTGAACAAAGTTAATATAACAACGATTGTTTGATCTTTGTTATTTTCTTCTGTTTTAAGTTTGATCTTTGATAGAGTAATGTGGGTTTATATATATATATATATATATATATATATATATATATATATATATATATATAAATGCATGTACAATATTGTTACACTTGAATAAATAATACAAAGACAGTTATTTAACAATATGTTCGGTAGTAGTTAAATTTATACAGTGTTACAGTTACAACCGGCCCTTTGAGGGCGACCATGATGCTGAAGTGGCCCGCGGTGAAAATGAGTTTGACACCCCTGCTCTAACCAATCAGCAGTGTCGGTGGAAGGTTATGGTAATGGGTTAAACTTCAAGCTCCACTCCTGGCTCTAATGCTCTGATTTAATTGCAATAAACTGATAAAAAGGATGCTGAAATGACTGGAATGATTACTTCCTGTACACCGTCTGAATTGATGCTTTGTGCGGTCCACCCGCAAGACGGCAAGCAAAGAGCTCAAAATGCTTTTTGTGAATGGAGTTCTGACTGATCGGCGCTATGCTCACATTGTAGCGGCTCAAAATAATGTCAAATAAGCGAAATATTTGTACCACATGGGGGCGAAGGTCATTTGCCTCTGTTCGCGTCTTTGCATCGACTTTGTATTGAATCTCGCCGCCTTGGAACATTCTGTGTGAACACAGTATAAGAATATTTAAATTAGCATTTTTTAGTCAAGTTCAACACTATGTTTCCTTTGTGAGTGTTTCTGTAGTGATGAGTCTATCGTGATTTATTGGCTGTTAATAGAAGCTGCAATGGTGTGTGTGTGTGTGTGTGTGTGTGTGTGTGTGTGTGTGATGGATGGTGTGTACGTCCCTGCTCTCTGATTTTTCCTCTAAAAGCTGGCAGATAAGGAGGCGTTTTTTCTTTATTTTTTTTCTTTAAAGCACATTTGTTTTCTGCGGAGGGAAAATCGTCCATTAATGCAGATTTATGCAGATTGGCTGTATGGAAGTCGTTTGGGCAAAAAGAGCCGCGGAGAGTCGAGGAGTGATTACTAATGGGCTTTTATAGCTGGACCAGAGAGAGAGAGGGCAGTGGCCAGCCAGTGTGTTGTGTGTGTCTGTGTGCGTTTGTGTGTCTCCCGGGCTGCTTTCCAGCTGTTGAAACAACCATTTAAAATCTTTGCAGAAACCACAGACTGTTCCGCTCGCTTCCTGCTGCACTGACTGTTATTGTTGCTTCTTGCTAATTTATTTATGGGTTTATGGCTGAGTTGCTGTCTTCCGTCCTCCTCCTCCTCGGTCTTGGAAACACGGTACAGTAGGCGGCAGTCACACACCGGCATTGCTTACTCTGCAGGAACCAAACAGGAAGGGGAAACACGTCCAACACCATTACTCTGTTGTTCCAGTGTCTGTCCGTAGAAGCGTTCAGATCCGTTCAGTAGAAGTAGTAGTAGTACCACGGCGCTGGATTCAGTTTTTTTGCTTTAAATGTAAGAAAAAGTGCTGGTAATTTGCGGATGTACTATCAGAAAACTGTATATATGTATATATTACACATACAAATAAGCATCAACAAACACTGTTAACAAGGATCCATTCCATTTGGCTACGTAAGAATTGTGAGTGGGAGTTCAAAAATAAACTTGCTGGTTCTCTCAGGTGGACAAACAAGGAGACAGTGGTTTTATACTTCAAACATAACTTGCCACTCTGATATTTCCTATAACCTAACGGCCACATACACATGCTGAATGATACAAACAGATGTGGACGGCCAATGCACCTTATCTTGTACAACAATCGCTGTGGAGGAATAAAAGTGCAGTGGAAGTCAAGTACATGTTTCAAAATTGTACTTTGTTAAATACACAGGGCCTTGAACCCGCCCACTCACAATAACAGTTGAGTGGGCGGCCATATAAGCGACATGGCTCTAGGGATGGCGATGTCTGGGGGTCGGTCCACCACTCTGGTCCAGACTGAGATATCTAAAGTGGCTGGTCTAACTTTTGGAGGAATTTTGGAATTTTGGACAAACACTCATGGTCCCCAGAGGATGAATGCTACTGACTCCAGTGACGCTTTGACTTTTCATCTAGTCATCAACACTTTCTCACTTTCAACTCAAAATCAAGCCCCAATGGACACAGAACCCCTTTGGTAGGTTTAGAAAAAGAGCTTCGTTCAACTCGACCAACGACTCATGTCACTGAGTCACAAACGAGTCTCACGACTCCCGTGACATCATGAGTTTGGCTCAAGATGTGATACTGACATCGTGTCCGGCGCTGACAAGCTCTGAAACAGGCTTGCATCATCATGCCAAAATTCAGTTTGATCAATACTTTGGTTCAAGACAAAAATAATCTGCAAGAACAGATTACATTCATCAGCCTCAGCTGCATGCTGACAGTGGCAAGTGTTTAAACACACCAGAGCCACATGCCAGAGCTGCTAGCATGGTTGTGGACTCTTGAATTCACATTTTTTCTTCAATTTATTTACGTATGAAATTAATTCATCATTCATCATTTAATATGTGTACATTCTGTGGCTGAAGACGAGTGCACAAAGGGAAATAAAAGGTTCAGTCCAAACACCACTCGGACAAACACAAAGATGACACTGCACATTGGATTCTGGGGATGACAATATGGTTACATGATGCACTGTTCCTTTAAATGAGCAGACGGGTGCTTTTATCTGATCGAGACGAAAGATCCACACACTGCTGACTGAGAAAAGACTGTGACAGTTTGATACAGACACACAAACACACCGACCTCTGTGTGTGTGTGTGTGTGTGTGTGTGTGTGATTATTAGCTGTGTATCTTGTAATTTCCAGAGGAGCTGATTCAGACTCTTGCAGCATTTCTTCAGCTGCTGGTAATTAGTGGATGTTGAGAATTATCTGCCTCAAAGTCATTCACAAGGCAGATGACTTGTGTGTGTGTGTGTGTGTGTGTGTGTGTGTGTGTGTGTGTGTGTGTGTGTGTGTGTGTGTGTGTGTGTGTGTGTGTGTGTGTGTGTGTGTGTGTGTGTGTGTGTGTGTGTGTGTGCGGTGCTGTCAGTCAGCTGAATAGCCTCGATTAAGCGGAAGATTATCAGGATTTTCTAATTATTAGGGAGTAATTAAGACTGAGTTGAGGATTATCACACTGAAAGATGAAAATCCTGAAACACTGAAGGAAGAACACTTTCAGATACGGACACATTATTATGCTGAAACAGTAAAACAAAGAGTTTATCCTGTAGTTGTTTTTTCTGGATTTAGCAGCATTCTCGTAGTGGAACACTGAGGGATTCACAATGGAAAGAATGAGGTAATCTAAATGTTGGGATGAAGGGATGCAAATTGCTAAATGGAATATTTAAAACAGAAAAAAGACTAAAAAGGATTCAAAATAGTAACAAATGGACGGGCAAAAATTATACATTGAAATAATCAGAATTGAATAAAAAAAGGATTCAAAATGCCACAACAGGAAATTCAAATCACATAATAAAGATTTAAAATAAATAAGAGGAACTATTTAAAATGGCACAACCTAATCCTAATGGGAACAACTGGAAGAGATTTTGATTGGAACTAAGGAATTCAAATTAAATGTAGGGACTAAAATCACTAAATTACAGATTCAAAATGTAATTTGTTATTCAAAATGGAAAGGAGGGACTGAAAACAGGGGGATTTAAAATGACAAAATGAAAAGGAAAAGACAAGCCACTTCAGTTGTTCGTCCTGACATTTCCATCATGGTGGGACTTGCTCTCAGAATGGGCTGGACAGCCCAAGAAAGGCCATGAGGCGCAGCAGGAGGAGCACATGCTAATATTCAGTATCAGTCCTGCAGTGTGAGTGCTTCACTCTGGCGTTTCATGTATAATTAAAACCTTCTTCTGCAGGGAAAAGGCCTCTGCATGCCGGGGGTCCTAATTGTGGCCCCGCCCCCTTCATTAATGCAGCAAGAGGGAGGAGGTGTCGAGGGGTTAATGGAGAAGCTAATGATTAGCATGGAGGCTCTCCACATTAATTTCACTTTTTTTTTGGTCCAGAGGCTGATGTTTATTGTTCAGCGGGAGGCTGAAAAAAGGTGGCAGAGACGGTTTGTTTTTATTGAGTGGGTTTTATTAAGACAAGCTTAACGAGTCAATTTGGCTTTAATGGAGGAAGGAGGTAGGAGGCGGAGTTTAGTTTAGAGATCTCTGCAGGGAGCCTCAATTATACTTACAGTGTTGTTAGAAAAAGACATCAGTATAGACCTGAGAGCTCATTAACACACGGCCCCTCTACACTAAGAGGACCCTCTCTCCCATCAAACACTCTCCAGCCCTTAACTCTTACCTAACCCATAATCTAACCTCAACCCTGAAACCAGGTCTTTTTAGCCCTAACAATTAACCTAATTTTCCATAAATGCAATCACAACCTGACACAAGTTTGGTCGGACCACTAGGAGCTGTAAACTACAGGTTTATTTAACGTGATTATAAAATAAGTTAAAGTAACGAAACCTAAAGGGTGGAAGACTTTAGGGTTGCACGTGGAGCAGGTGAGCTGAGTCCACTAGGTAGAGACCACGGTGTCCTGTCCAGGGAGGAGATGTGAACACAAAATATTCCTCTGCAAGCATCACCTCACTGTCCGAAAGCTTCCTCAAAAGGTCCCCCCTCCCCCTGAAAGATTCCTCACTGGGGAGAAGGCATCTGCCTTTAACACTCAGAATGTCTCCTCTTTCCACCATGACCCTTCAGAAATGCCTTTCTAACTTTCTAACATACCCAAGTAAAAATAAATACTCCCCACCATCCAAAAATGTTGTCCACGCTTTCCAAAAATAATCTTCTCTTTGGAAAAATCCATTCTCACTTCCAAAAAATGTCCAGAAAGATGTCCTCACTTGAGAAGAAATGTCTCTGCTTACCGATCATGTCGTCACATTCCAAAAGCACTTAATAATCCATATTCATAGTGTTCTTTACGCATTCTTTTATATGTAAAGTATGACATAATTAATTTGTTCACGCTTGTGTTTGGCTTTTCATGAAAGCAAAACACTATTCTAGTACATTTAGTACGTTTATAGTCAACAAGTTGATGTGTTAATACAAAAAGTATTGTTTTGGGACACTTTGTCTTCAGTATCAGTTTTGGTCGTGTCACTAAACTTCATTTCCCGGAAGCCATTTTCACATTCTCAGTTTCATTTCAGGGAACTTTATAATCAAAACCCATCAGAAAGTCACCTCAACTCAAAGTCCACTTTCTCGCTTCACAGTATCTGGAGCTCTCAACTTTATGGCCGACGGAGTTCATTTTTTAAGCCGACACAGACGGGAAGGTCTGAAAGGGCTCTGGAGGAGCTCATAATAGCAGCTGAGCTTTCACATTTTATACCAGATTTATCTCAGTGACAGCGGAGGAAAACCCTCCAAATGTGGTTGAAAGCTCCAGAACAAGATAGTAAGAGGCTGTTGAGTTTGGACTTTCATTCACTTGTTCAGACAGTCAGCTGAGGCAGGAATAGAGCGAACATGAGGTGGTTTTAATGGTTTCCTGTGATCACTGTGGCAACAAATGGTGACATCTGTAAACTGAACTGTGAGCAGTGACAATAACTCCATGTCTCTCTCTCTCTCTCTCTCTCTCTCTCTCTCTCTCTCTCTCTCTCTCTCCAGAGTTCCTCTGTTCACCATCCTCAGGTTTATAATCATCTTCCTCTTAATCCAGACGACAAACCAAAAACAGTCCCCCCACAGACTGAAACCCACCTGCACTGATCGGTTGTCTCAGTGGGCGATTGCTTCAACCTTCCCGTTGAGGAAACCCTTTTCAGGATCTATTGGCATCTGGAAACTACCGTCATTTGTTTCCAGAGCAACAGCAGCAATAAGACGGGAGCAGCAACCACAGCAATAATGGCATCAGCAACAACAACAACAACACCAGCAACACCAGCTGCGACTACAACAGTACAACAGACGGCTGCAGCACTAACAGGAACGGCAACATAGGAACAAGCAACAGCAGCAAAAAGTTGAGCATCTGAAGCAACAACCGAAGCCTTTACTCCTCTCTGTGTTTCATCATCTGTACAAACTTTACAACAAGTGCTTACCTTGACTCACTTTTCAGATTAAGATAAACATTTCTCGCTTTTTGTATAAAGCTGATGAAAATGATTTTGAAGAAAATGCTGAAGAGCCACGCCCTCAACGAACCAAAGTCAGATTGCAAACTGCTGGACGGCTTTTGCTAACTCTACTAACTCTTCTCTAATGATTTTGGTTGTTTGGGGTGTCATATTGTCCGTTTTCAAGGGTTTTTAATAAAATAATGAGAATTTACATGAATATGAAACAGAACAATTGCTTATTTAAGACAAATTTTATACCTTTAGAGAACATATGTGTACATTTCTTGGACTGGAGTAAATAAATGATTATATTCAGCGTTGTTTGTCGGTATTCCTTTAAATTCCACTGACAGAGGACTGTGTTTCTGCAGACTTTCTCTCTGCAGGTCTGTGAGTTAAGTGTGGAGCTGGAGTCAGGGTGTGGTTAGCCTAGCTTAGCATAAAGACTGAAAGAAAGGTAAGACAGCTAGCCTCGTTCCGTCCAAAGGAAAAGTAAAAATATGCCCACCAAGACCCCTACAGTTCCTGAACACTCTTTTTTATCTAATTGTTATGGTTGCATTGGGGTTTATGTGCTGGAAGGTTTGTTACCATCTGGCCTCACAGACCCTTTCTGGGAAGATGTTAGTGTCACAAGGTAACTCCAATAAAACTATATATTGTCACTTTTACTTCACCATTTAAAGGTGCAAGATCTGAGTGTGGGAGCGTTTCCATTGCCTCTCTACGGCTCTCAACATCGGCAACGCTAATGGTGCTTTGCGCTTTGTCTCCTCTTCCAACGCAACCCGTCTAATGCTGAAGCACCAAGGCACCCTTTAGCATCAGTAGGAGACACACCAGGGGTTGGAATGGCTCCAATGTAAACCCATTCACATACATATTCAACACCAGTGCATCTGATGGAGTATAAAGAGCAAGAACGTCTGCTTAGGGAGGAGGTCAGGGTGGATGGCTGGGTCAAATAAACACAGGACTCTCACCCAGGACTCCACTATTTGTGTACCTTGAAACCAAATCAAACCAAGTCAACTTATTTGACCTTACTTTTGGTACGTAACTTATATAGACTACAGAATTTAAAAAACACCACTTGGATAATCTAGAGTTGCAATAGTTTATTTTAACTTGTAGATAAAGCATGGTTAAATTACAATACTTATGAAGGATAATAATAATTAATATGGAATATTAATTAAGATTATGAAGATGTGTATTGTAGCATAGTAGAAAGACACTGTGGGTTTTATGTTACTGTGAAATGGTTCAGGTGTGAATGGAATAAATTAAAGATGGAGGTCATAGATAAATGGAGGTTGCACGTGGTGGGGGGATGTAACAAGCATGGCGTAAGAAGGGACTATTTTATTAAAGCACAGGAGGGCGGAAACACCGGAAGTGAGAAAGCTAGCAAGAAAGTAGGACTGCTTACCTGAGTAGGACTCCACCCCTGTGAAGGGTTTAGCCATTAGCATGCTATGTTATTGGTTGTTATCTTGCATGCTGGGAAACTAACCAATGGAGAGGCCTTAAGCTCAGCGAATGAGAGTATTTAACAACTCGCACAAACATTTGTACTTGGTGATGATTCCTTCTCGTGAATCGCACAGACAGCTAACTGTTTACAGCACGGCTGTAAGTGGCCTGTGGACTGCCTGAAGCGAGACACCCCCGGCCGGGAACTATATTCTGTTCATCATCATCTTTTTATTAAATACTTTTTAATTGAACAGTAGAATATCAAAATATCAAAAATAAGATAAAGTGCATAGAATATGCATGGTATGTAAGTGTAGTGTTAAAGTGTCGAGTGTATTTAAATATAAGGCACGGGGGTGTGTGCAGGTGAGTGTCCAGTGGGAAATTGTCTGGGGGTGACAGAGTCATTAGAGTCATTAGAGTCAGTGGGGGACCCGGGCTCTGTTGATGAGTCCGACTGCAGACGGGAAAAAACTGTTGGTGTGGCGTGAGGTCTTGGTCCTGATGGACCGCAGCCTCCTGCCAGAGGGGAGGGACACCAACAGTTTGTGTCCAGGGTGAGAGGGATCAGCTACAATCTTCCTCTCCTTCAGGGTCCTTGAAGCAAACAAGTCCTGGAGGGACGGCAGATTGCGGCCAATCACCCTCTCGGCAGAGCGAATGATGCGTTGCAGCCTGGCCTTGTCCTTGGCAGTGGCTGCAGCGTACCAGACGGTGATGGAGGAGCAGAGGATGGACTCGATGATGGCAGTGTAGAAGTGCACCATCATTGTCTTTGGCAGGTTGAATTTCCTCAGCTGCCTCAGGAAGAACATCCTCTGCTGCGCCTTCTTGGAGATGGAGCTGATGTTTAGTTCCCACTTGAGGTCCTGGGTAATGCTGGAGCCCAGGAAGCGGATGGACTCCACAGCTTTGACGGGGGAGTCACACAGGGTGAGAGGGGCTGGTGGGGCTGAGATCTTTCTGAAGTCCACAACCATCTCCACTGTCTTCAGAGCGTTGAGCTCCAGGTTGTTTTGGCTGCACCAGGGACGGCGTGATAGGCCCTGCTGATGGTGGTGTAGCAGTGGTCCAGAATGCTCTCCTCTCTAGTCGGGCATTTAATAAACTATTTGCTCCATTACTGGTTAGACTCTAAAAGTATCTTAATTATCAGTGTGTTGTTGCTACTGTCAGGTTCTTGGCACAAACTATTCCCAGTCCAGATGTTGGACTTTGTATGTGTGACTATGCACTGTGTGGCGCTTATGTGTTAAAGACAGAATGAGACACACCAGCCTGCCAGCTCTGCCCTCATTTGCATCTGCTAATGGCTCTATGATGCCAGTTTCTGATCACTGCAACTACACATCTAAATTCCTGCTTCATTGCCAGATGCTCCCCCCTTTCTCTCCCTCTCTCTCCCTCTCTCTCTCTCTCTCTCTCGCTCATCCAGGGATTCCTGTTTCCATTGTACAACAGCAGCTCTGATCGTGCTCTGCATCAGAAAACCCTCGCTGAGGTTAAACTGGAGACATGAAGCCGCCGCTGATAATGAGGTCTTAGTTGTAATCATTGTCGCCATGAACGTGTCATTCCACAACCATGGGTTTTCAGGCTTTCCACCACATTTTTTAACCTGGCCGCAAGGAATCACTTCTGACACTGACAATTAATAGCAAATGGTCTTACGTTACATTTGGTTGAAAGGCTCTGGAACTTTGCTGTTTGGCCGAGATTGGGGAGGTCAAACAAGCAGCACTGCTCGTATGAGCATACCAGCAGTACAGCCAGTATTAACCTTTTGCCCCATTCTGTGGCAAAAATTGCAAATGTTTTGAAGCCGAAACTAAATACTGATTATCTCCTCAAGTAGGTCTATTATAATAATTTCAACAGGTATAATATACAGAAAACCCTTGTGAACATAGATAATAAGTTCATATATGTGTTAGTGGTATATTGGTTTATGATCTAATGTGTCTCATTTCCAAATGAATGAGTATGGTATACTGCTGTTATTATGTCAGGATTTGATCAAATTCTTCAGGGATTTGATTTGATCAGTCAAATGTCAAGAGTAAAAAGCATGGACTGCACATAAGAAGTGTACGTCCCCCATTGGTTTGTGCACTGCAGTTTTATAGCCTTGAGATCGACATTTTAGTTGTCGCCCAGGGCTTGAAGTTTCAGCAATCTCTTGTTGCTGATTTTATTATTATTATAATTAGACTATGCGTCTTCTGTAGTAGGCCTGTAATACTCCAATAATATTTGAACTAGCAATATAGTTTTAAGGTGGTGTGTTTGTATATTTACCTGCAAATGTTAATACTTAAGTTGTATTAACCTGTGTTATTTGTAGCCTTATATTGTTTTTAGCCTTTAGTATAAAATTATACTATATAATGGGATACCTTCCAAAATACACCAAAGTATGGTTTACATTTTGTACTACCGTATCATTTGCAAATGGCTTCATCATTTCACGTGTTGATTGTAAAAATACATGTTTTTGTGACCAAAATGATACAAATAACCTTTTATGAATTGAAAACACACAGTTAAAGTTCTAAGATGAAAACCTGGACAACTCCCAGTCTGGACACTATTGTCATAGCGACCTGTCAAGTAAAATGAACCATAATCTACTAAATGAACATCATGCTGTATTGAAGAAGACTTGAAACTAGAGATTGAGACATAAACTCATGTTTACAATGTTTACAGAGGGAAGAGTCATTTATATAGACTTCTATACAAATTGACTTATTTTTCCAACCAGAAGTCAGTAGAGAAAATGCAGGTTTCAGACTCTTCCGAACTCTTTAGCACCGCAGGTTGCTGTCTGGTGTAAAAGTATGTTCTTGGGTGATCTGACCCATTAAATCATCTGGTTTGCCATGAGTCCTCAAAGGCTTTCCAATAATTTAATTCCTGCATGGAGGTGTTTGGTCTTATATTGTATAATAAAACATGATTTGAAGAAGCTTGGCTGTGAGCAGGGTTTTAGAAACACCAAGGTCAGTGTTTGGTTCTACTAAAAGATGCTCTAAAGGACAGGGTCCTTTCCAGAATTTGAGTGCTCAGTCTGGTCTTCAGTGGGATGTCCAAAGGGTTTCTCCCACAGAGAGGCAGACAATTTGTACAACACTCGTATGACAGGTCTGGTACACACCAGAATGTCCTCATTTGTACACTATAGAATACTGGTGAAGTTCTCTTAATTATGATGCACATGCCATATAAGAACACATTTAAGCCATATAAGAACAAATGTGGGCGACTGTGGCTCAGTGGTTAGCAGGTCTGACTTTAAATCAGAAGATCGGTGGTTCAAATCCTGGCTCAGCCAGTCTGTGTTGTTGTGTCCTTGAGCAAGACACTTAACCCTCACTGTGTCTACGGTTTACTGTATAGCATGTAAGTCGCTTTGGATAAAAGCGTCAGCTAAATAAAATGTGTTTGTACGAGTCATTCATGCATGAGGCCTCTTGAATGAGCTTGTTTCTTTAAAAAAAACAGAGTATTAGATGAATTTGCATCGTTGTCCTCATGTCTCCAAGAGATAAAGACAAACATGAAAAAGACATGAAGAAAAAACCTCAAGTATCTCTTCATTGTTTAAGCACTCCTCTTTTATTAACAGCTGCCATAAGCAGGAATCAACATTTTAATCTGGTTTTAAAATGAGCCCTACAACAGATACAAGTTGAAATCACCACCATTCTTTTCATTTATTAGATTTTTGACATTATCTAAATGATATACTGAATACATTGAAAGTAAATATCTGTATTGTCTTGATTTGAAAAGAATCATTTGTAGCTTCAGTTTCTCTGCATTTCACTTCAAAGATGGGAGATTTTGACTATATTGACGACGGCATCCTGGTACCATGTGTTGATCAGAGATTACATCCTGACACATAGGAGCTCAGGTCACGGTTCTGACAGTGAGTGCGCCAGGCCACCCTGAAACCAGACAGAGGGACATCACCCATCTCTCCACATTCCAAAGTTTGTGTTGTGAAAGCATCTCGCTCACATAATCAGGTCTTACCAGGCTCCGATGCCGTTGGGATCCCTCACGACACGCTTGGCACAATTGATCGCCACACTGACATCATTACTCAGAAGCTCTGTGATGAGAAAAAAAAGATCTGGTTCTGAATGGTAATTCAAAAAAGTGGACATTAAACATAACTGCAAAAGTACAGCATGTGCTACATGATGCGTGCAGAAACCAGCCTCTCGAAGGATCTTCATAATAACTTTATAGAGCGCTTTTTTCCATATCCCTTTCTCTCATCCAACCATCCGCATAAGTCCTCATTCGTCGAGACTTGATATGTTCTGATAGATAATGTATTGCTACTTTACTACAAAGAGTGCTGTGCTTAACAAGTTGACAGTGCTTCTTTGAGATCTTCCTTTTGGGCTGCATAAGGACCCAACAACCTCCATCAAAATGATTGTTCATTCGTGTAGGGCAAAAAAAGGCTCTAGACTCTCGCTGATGCTCGTTTCTCTCGACATAGTAACAATTGGGGGACATTGTTTGGATGATCCATTGTTCCGAAAACCTAATAATCAGAAAAAAGCCCATTTCTCTGGCCTAAATAAATGACCATTGTCGAGACTAACCTCTCCTAGTGCAAAACATGTTGCAATCGGTGAGTTCTGATGACATCATTCTGCATAATAATCAGTTGTAGGAAGTAAATGTCCCTCTGCAGTTAAAGTGTTGGGTGTGGTGGTTTATCACTGACCGCTGCACCTGATGTTACACGCATTCGATGTCGGGCGGTGGCCGTTGTTACACCACCAGCGGCTGTTGATCTGGAAAATGCCATAATCGGTTGATCCGTCGGTGTTGTAGTTGGTGGCCATGGTGTTGTAATTCGACTCCCACTTGCTCAGACAAACCCCTGAAGAAGAAACAGAACAGCTGCACATATAGAACCCCTGAAAACTCAACGTGGAAACCTACAGACGACGCCTGTCTGAAAGGTCAATGCTGGGCATCAAAACCCATTTGGGAAAATCCAGCCACCTCCATGACATCTTTCCCACTAATAAAGATTGTAAGATACTGTATCAAAATAAATGGCTATCTCTTGAGGTGGACGAAATATCATGGAACTTCTAATGTTACAGTACATTCTTTGCTACAACAAGCTTTTCAAATATGTAGTACATGCATGTGCAAAAAACACGTGAAATGTAATGAGTGGGCTGGTATGGTCCTTAAAACTGATGTTATCTTGCATAATAATAATACAAATGTACAGCAAATGAGTAATATTTTCAACTCCAGACACAGTATCTGCAGATTGATGGTCTAATACTCACAGTTGGCCAGACTGTAGCCACGGTAGCCGTCCATCCCATTCGCCTTCAGCACTCGGGCCCATTCACAGCGCTCGTAGACCTTAGCGCTGGCCACCGCCACCAAGAGCAGAAACACAAGACTTCTCATAATGGACTCTTTGCTGGACTGAATATTTCCACAGCTGCTGCTAAACTTCCCTTTTATAGTCAAGGAGCTCAGCTCAAGCCACTGAGTCTGCTTCATTTGTTTTCTTTGAACTTTGTCCAATTCCAACAAGCTCTTAAGAGAGGTGGAGATTCCACTTTCCACTCAGTTTGAATCCGGGTTTTTGTATTTCAGGCTGACTGTGTTATCAGTGTGATAAGAAAGACTGATGTGAAAGACAAGGTTCAGTTGGAGATTTGGCACAAATTCATCTGTCAATGAAAAGTAAACTCTTGTGGCAACTATGAAATATTATTCTCGGTCTAATGTCTAACCTGACTTAACAAAAGCTGATGTGAAGGAGCACGAACAAAGTAATGTTCACTTTCAGTATTTCTCATAAAAAACCCATCCATGTTTACTATAGAGCAGTCTTTGTTGTCTTTATTGCCTTTGTTGCCACATTACTACCTGTTTTGTGTGTCCCCATGTGTAGATCCGTGGCACATAACAAGAAATCCTGAATAATGTGGCTCATGTTGCCAGTGTACTCACCATAGACGGTATATAAGAAGTCCCCATAGTCACTGGAACGTCACCTATTGGTTTGTGGTTTTGAAGTTTGGCATTTTGTTCGTCAACATGTTTTTGGAGCCAGAAGTGACCATGGATGAGGGGGAGGGCTGGAGAAGACCTGCTGGGACCATGTACCGTTAGCAAGTCACCAGCTAGTGCTAGCCAGCTAGCTTGGTTAGTAAGGCACATCCGTAATTCATATTGACTATGAAGTTATTTGGGATATACATTTTGGCAAGTGAAAAACAGGGTTGTTGGTAAGTTTTAAATATCACAAGCTAAGCTAACAAGCCAGCTTTATTGAGCACAGACACCTGCTAATTAGATAAGTCTCATTTGATTGGATGCTCTTTGTAAACATCCCTAAGAGCAGGATGAGTCATCAAACATTTGAAACTGTTTTACAGAAGAGAAAAGGCAAGGATTTGAGCTACAAACACTAATAAAGATATAAGAAGAGATCATGGGTGGTATGTAAGAAGCGGACGTAGTAATTGTGACGATTTGTGGACTGCTGTTTTGAAAACTTGTGTTTGGTGATTTTGTCGCCGCTATCTTGGATTACTGCCGGAAGTCACCATATTTGGAATTTGTAGGAGTGACATAGAGACGTTGTATACGTCTCTGGTAGCGGCAGCGACTTTTTAATCCCAGTTTACTGAATGAACATCATGCTGTATTGAAGAAGACTTGAAACTAGAGATTGAGACATAAACTCATGTTTACAATGTTTACTGAGGGAATACATCAAGAGAGAAGTAGAGTCATTTATATAGACTTCTATACAACCAGAGGAGTCACCCCTGGTGGTCAGGAGAGAGAATGCAGCTTTAACACATGAAGCATAGACTTCTATACAACCAGAGGAGTCGCCCCCTGGTGGTCAGGAGAGAGAATGCAGCTTTAACACATGAAGCATAGACTTCTATACAACCAGAGGAGTCACCCCCTGGTGGTCAGTAGAGAGAATGCAGCTTTAACACATGAAGCATATACTTCTATACAACCAGAGGAGTCGCCCCCTGATGGTCAGTGGAGAGAATGCAGCTTTAACACATGAAGCATAGACTTCTATACAACCAGAGGAGTCACCCCCTGGTGGTCAGTAGAGAGAATGCAGCTTTAACACATGAAGCATAGACTTCTATACAACCAGAGGAGTCGCCCCCTGATGGTCAGTGGAGAGAATGCAAGTTGTAAGACTTCACTCGACAGAGCCTTAACACAGGGACACATACTGGGAACGTGTATTTTTCATTTGACTGGACCTTTAAACCATGAGACGGTGGTATCCATTTTTTCCTTCTTATTTAGCTTTAGTTTGTCTGACTTTTTACAATTCATTAATTTTTTCAACTTTTAACGTGATGTCTGTCTATGATAAACGGGTGGTAAGTGGCACTTCATATGCAATTACCAGTTTGAGAGAGCTGCTATGAGTGAGCTACTTTCGTAGTTAAATTAAGCATGTGAATTAAACGTTGCTTGCTTATTTACCTGCTAAACTGGTATTTTACACACACATTTAAATATTTAATTAAATTTAAAGTTAATAGCCTTTCTGTGGGCCCCACTCTGCTTATAAGCCAGCTTGAAGTCTGTGGAAAAAAGGAGCAGCATGACTGGCCGGCACAGGTGGCAGCCAATCACCTTATTGGCAGCCGAAGAGAAACACAAGGGAGGGAGAGAGAAAGAAAGGCAGGAGGGGAGGCAGCACATACAGAGGTGATTTGCCCCGGCCAACACGTAACACAAACACCGTGTTCTCAGAACTGATGAGATTTTGCGATACAGCGTTATGCAAATTTCTTGTCTGAGTTGAAGTTCTTCAACACGAATTTGCACCATTTCGTAGAGTTACATTGACCGTGTCATGCAAAGAGTTCCCTTTTCATCATTAAATCTGAAGTTTATTGGCTGTATAGCACATGCACAGAAACACCCTTTAAACTTTCCTATCTTTTGTTTTGTCAGGTTGTTCTGATTAAACTTGAAATGCGGCAGATGTTGAAAGGTGAACCTCAGACTGTCCTTGAGAGAAAAATTGAAACTTCACTGTTTCGTAATGTTTGCTCATACTGGCCGACAGTCAAAACCAAAAGCCTGTTGAATAAATATGACCAAAATAAAAAGCATTTTAAGAGAGCTCTGTCTTTAGAACAGGAGCCATATCTTGTTTTGGGCACAGTTAGCGATAAGTCTCTTGCATGTGTTTCTGATAAGTTCGATGGCATCGAGCCATGTTGGAGTGCTCAGGTAGTTAGGAGCAAGATAAATTCATTGAAAACCTACAAAATGATCCAACTTTCTTCTTTAATTTAACATTAATACAACATTTGTACAGAAAAGCATTGAAAGTAGACACAGCAAGAGTGAGCAATTAGGGTTAAGTGTCTTGCTCAAGGACACAACAACATGGACTGGCAGAGCCTGGGATCGAACAACCGACCTTCTGATTGAAAGACAAACTTCCTAACCACTGAGCCTTGGCATGTGGGTGATATTTTATGAAAGTGAGGACATTTTGATGAATGAGAAGATTTTAAAAAATGAGGATTTTTAAAAATGTTTAAATGCTTTTAATTAAAAGACAAGAGACAATGGTAAACAGAAGAACAAGAGGACTAAAAGAACAGTGAATACAGGCCTGCTGACATCATGTAGTCAGTGTATGGGAGAACGAGTGATGTTGGTATGTAAGTGTGTGTGTGTGTGAATGTCATCATTCACACACTGGAGCAATGTTGGGATAAAGTGTTTTTCCCAAGGACACATCAACATGGACTAGAGGAGACGGGGATCAAACCCCCGATCCTCTGATTGAAGGACGACCCTGCTCACCACTGACCCACAGTCACCCAGAAAGGACTTTCTGAAAAAGAAAATCCATTCAGACATATTTATGAAAAATACAAGACATTTTTAAATACATATATTTTTTAACTTCTGTAGAAAGAACAATGGTTTTAGAAAAGATAATCAAGACAAAAGAGCACCATAGAACTACAGAAGTGTGTGTTTGTGTGCAGACGCTGAATGTCAGACACTCTGCAAAGTGATGTCAGCGTTTACTGAATCAAACTTGTTTTTATCAATGCAAACTAAAGTTGTAATATTTGGGAGTTGCTCGTTCTCCTGAGCACCTAATGACACCGACACTTTACAGAAAGTTAGAAAAGAAGAGGAGCTGCCTGTCACTGCTGGTATCATTCTGAAACATTCTATCATACGCAGCTGTAATCACACTCATAATGGAGTTCCTGAACTCCATTTACGGCACTAACTTTCTCTATTCTGTTTTCAGACTGCTCTTCATCAAAACGCCCTCGCCCGCGCCGCTCTATCTCAAAACCTGAAAACACTGGCACAGAGTGCAATTAATCAGCCGGGCCGAGCGAAGGCAGTCGGATCAATTAAGCTGCACACAGAGCGGGGGGACGAGAATGGATTCGTCTGAGGGGGAAAGCGAGGGAGCTGGAGGAGGTGTTGAAAACAGTGAAAACAATCATAGTTCCAGATACAGCTATGGATTTCTAAAACGCTTCTGCAGAAAAGGAAATTATTCTACTGTTGAGCTGCTTCATTATGTTTGGCTCTAATTTAATTAATCTTACTTAATTTAGTTACCCGTACAAATAGAACAAGTCAATCCAGTTTTACTTCTACACATTTTTGCACATCATATGACACCGTCGATTCAGATAAAGAAAAAACACCGTTGATAGCGGGGAATGTCTCTCGGCCGGACAGACATGTAGTAGTAATAACAACACAGAGGTTGTGGTCTTATGTTGTTGTCAATTCTTTTAGTTAAACCACTTCCCTGTCTGGTTTTGATCAGGTCCTAAAACTTGCATTTTCTCTAATGGCCCTCAGGTCACCACTCCTCTGATTGCATATTAACTCTTATTGTATTGAAGTTTATGAACATATGACACTACTTCTTTATTACCTGGTTAAACACTGTAAACATGAGCTAATTGTTTCAATCATGAAGTCTTTACCCAGGCGTCACTCTTCTGCCGTCCAAATATGGACACTTCCATTCCCTAGTTGCAATAAACCAAGATGGTTGCCATGCCATGTTTCTACAGTAGCTCAAAATGGACAAACCTTGAATACCAGACTTTGACTATGCATAATATCCCATTTTAGAAATGGTCTTCAGTGTTTTTTTTGTTTTATAGAGATACATCATGATGAGACTTCCGAAGCATATTGGAGTTGGTTTAACCTTGTCTATTATACGCCTAAATCAGGACATTATTGGCCATCTTCCAGCCTGGGGTGTGATCGGTAAGTGAGCCAACAGTCCTGCTAATTGCAGATTGTGAAGTAAACACTGATATGTTCTAAAACAAACACTGGTTACACCTAAAACCTGTCTGTGTGTTTGTTGTTTCTCTTTATCTGTGGTCTGGAGAGAGATTCTCTATGTGTGTGAGTGAGAGTCCACGCTGAAAGTCTGAGTCATTCTTTAAATTGATTGATTCTAGTGTTAGATTGTGTTTTTGGCTTCAGAACACCTGAGGGCTGCTGGATTCACGACTACCTGGAAGTAGTCTAAGTCTATGCTTTGTGTGTTAAAGCTACATTCTCTCTCCTGCCCACCAGTGTCAATTCTTCTGGTTGTATAGAAGTCTATGCTTTGTGTGTTAAAGCTACATTCTCTCTCCTGCCCACCAGTGTCAATTCTTCTGGTTGTATAGAAGTCTATGCTTCATATGTTAAAGCTGTATTCTCTCTACTGACCATCAGGGGGCGACTCTTCTGGTTGTATAGAAGTCTATGCTTCATGTGTTGAAGCTCCATTCTCTCTCCTGACCATCAGGGGGCGACTCCTCTGGTTGTATAGAAGTCTATGCTTCATGTGTTGAAGCTCCATTCTCTCTCCTGACCACCAGGGGGCGACTCCTCTGATTGTATAGAAGTCTATGCTTCATGTGTTAAAGCTGCATTCTCTCTCTACTGACCACCAGGGGGTGACTCCTCTGGTTGTATAGAAGTCTATGCTTCATGTGTTAAAGCTGCATTATCTCTACTGACCACCAGGGGGCGACTCCTCTGGTTGTATAGAAGTCTATGCTTCATGTGTTAAAGCTGCATTCTCTCTCCTGACCACCAGGGGGCGACTCATCTGGTTGTATAGAAGTCTATGCTTCATGTGTTAAAGCTGCATTCTCTCTCCTGACCACCAGGGGGCGACTCCTCTGGTTGTATAGAAGTCTATGCTTCATGTGTTAAAGCAGCATTCTCTCTCCTGACCACCAGGGGGCGACTACTGTGGTTGTATAGAAGTCTATGCTTCATGAGTTAAAGCTGCATTCTCTCTACTGACCATCAGGGGGTGAAACACTTGTAAATAGATTATTTTACAATTACTTCTAGTCTCGTAAAGTAAGATGTTCAAATCGATAAAAAGTGTAGAATAAAACCACAATTGTGCAGAAGATGTTATTAAGCTGTCATGGTAATGTGATATGTTGCTGCAAAGTGTTGTTCAATTCCTATTTACAATATGTTGAGCCCTTGCAGTCTCTCCCTCTCAAACATTTACCAGGTGATGTCCGTTCAAGTCCCAGAGGGTTCAGGGTTCAAGTCCTTATGGCGGGACATTAGGATTTGGTCCAAAGAGGTTCTGTGATGTTTCCCTAGCGTTATTGGTTCATGAAGTTTTGGCGACCTTACAAAATTCCCTTGTATAGCTACACCCGCCAATCAGCCTGAGCAGAGGCCTAATGAGCCAGAATAAGTGGCAGCACCTGAGTGGGGGTGCAGGGCTTAAATACTGCAGCCTGTGGCGCTGTGAATGTGAGCGATAACTCGGGGACACCTCGGGTTGAATGCAAACACAGAGGGGTTTTATTTGTATTCAGTATGTGAGGACGTCTCTGACTTTATACAGACATATAGACGCTTGAATAATGGAGGCAGTATTCAGCAGAGACAAGCGATGACCTCCTTCTCTGTGTCACTGATTGGTAAGAGTAGAATGGATGAAGAGGCAGGGGGAGCCGGGCTGGAGAGAAATGATGTCTGGGATGAGGAGTTTTGTTCCAGAGGGCTGAACTGAAAAAAAGCAATTCAACGACCACAGCTCATCTGTGTGTGTGTGTGTGTGTGTGTGTGTGTGTGTGTGTCTCAATACAGCTCTTCATTAGAACCTTTTCTGAATGCCTCTGCTGGTAATACTGCTATTAGCGGTCTCATTCCCGGGGCGACAAATGGCGACGTTTCTTCACGGCCCTTTGGTGTCTGATACGATGCATAAGGAATCCTTCTGGCATCTGAACTAACTCAACGCATCCTCATACGACGTGTATGAGGCATGTACATGCTGTGGCCGGTGGCTCCCTTGACTTTGGCCACATTTTTTGCCTTTATTTGTTGTACTTTCATGTTATCACTAATGGCGTATGGCAGAACACCTTCATCAACATCTGAAAAGGAAGCATCGGGATTAAGAGCAGCGGGCTCAGAGACCATCGCCGCTCCACGACCGACCCCCCAGCCTCCTGGACCAAACTGGCCCAGAGAGGAGGGGGGAGAGAAGAGGTGGAAGCTAAGCTGATGTCCGGTCGCAGAACAATAAGCTGGATGAAAGCAGGTGGACTCTGTGTTACACTCAAACTGTCTTTTCAAATTAAACTTCCGTCTTCACAGGAAACAACTTAGTTAGGGTCAGGCAACAAAGCTATTTCGTTTTAGGAAAAGATTGCGAAATACTTAGAAAACGATCAGGAAAATGTTTCGTGGGTTAAAATAACTAAGGGTTAGATAAGTAAGTAATACGCGCTGTTACTAAAATACACAAGCTACTCTGTGGGCAGACCTATATCACTGGAGAGATCCAGGCAGAGACTTCCTCTGCTTACAGCCCGATTAGCAACTCGAGACGTGACGATGCCGTTGGAGTTGAGAGACGACGTCTACTGACACATTTTTCACAAGTAGCTTATTAGCCGAGCCAATAGAAAGCTTTGTCATCATCAGATGACAGCCGGTGGGTTCGGCCAATGCGGTCAGCCTCTTGTAATCTCCACACTGGGACTGTTTACCTGCTCAAACATAATTGGTCAATACCACACAAACTAAAAAACATAAACCACAAGGCTTCCGATACCAAACTCTTGTCCCGTCGCCCACAGGTTCTGAGTTCAAACTAGATTCTTTTTTAAATAGAAATTGACCCGATTCTAATTATGACATGGAGTAAAGTGTGGAATCTCAAAATAACACCAAATAACAGTCGGTACAAAAAACAACGTTCACAAAGTTGTATGTAGCTGATCTGAATTATAATATTGTAAACCGCTTTTATCTGACACAGATATGGATAGTTCAGAGATTGCCAAAGATTCTCTGGAGAACACTAATGTTTACATACCATCCATCCATCCATCCATTATCTGAACCGCTTATCCTCTTTAGGGTCGCGGGGCGCTGGAGCCAATCCCAGCTGTCATTGGGCGAAGGCAGGGTACACCCTGGATAAGTCGCCAGTCTATCCAGGTGTTTACATACCAATATTTTGATTTTGGCCAAAGCCAAACATTTCAGTCCAACTTTCAAAGTTGACTACTCTAATAGTTAATATTTGGTTACTCTCATGTGGTTGAACATTTCCTCCACTGCACACGACATGACAGCCACAGAGGTTTGAAGCTCCCTGTTTACAGCTGAAGGTGAATCCTCTGATGGAGGAGAGATGAGAGCAGGAAGTGATGAGGAAGGAAAAGGAAGAGAGAAGGATTAGAAGGACAAACAAGTCATCCAAACATGATGAGGAAGGGAAGTGGACTCAGAAGAGAGGAGAGAGAGAAGGAATTATGAAATAGATAAAAGAGGAGCAGGGTGGGAGTGGAGGGGTGAAGGATGAGGAGGGCAGGTTTGTTAATTTCAGGGCTGGTATCTCACAGGCAGCAGAACCCTCCAGGGTCACGAGGCTGCCTGCAGGACTTTCATACTGAAATAGACAGCCTGACCCTGGGACACGCACTAATGCAGGGGGGGTGGGGGGATTTGTTTTTCCCCCTGAATTTAATACCACGTTTTTTCACATACGACCGGATGATATTCTGTAATATGACACAACGAAATATTGTCGCGTCCAAAACATGGCGTAATAGTTTCATGTGCGATGTGCTTCAACTTAATGTAATTTACTCAAATAACGTAATAATAACAATACTGTGACACAAAGTAGCGTGCACTTTGCTCCATAAAAGTAACTTGTAATGTAATTTAACACAAATTAACTTAACATGGAACATATACAAAACGTCACAGAACATAACAAAACAAGGTAACCCATAATGCAACATTACAGAAAGTAACTTAATGTGACATGACAATACAAGTAACTCAAAGTAATATAAAGTAAGTTCTTATACATTTATGTAACAAAGTAACTTACAGAGTGTTGCAGGGCGGCAGATTACCTGTCACCTCAGTTCCCTGAACTAAAACCATTGGGTTTTCCATTACATTTTGGATAACTGTGATTATAATACTTACACATTATAATAGTTATACATTATAATACTTACACATTTTGTTCAGCTAGATAATTCATAATTTTTGAAGCGTGAAGCAGTAAAAAGCTAACGCTAGGCGATAAAGGACCTCCACCACAGGACTTCTCCACCACTATTCCTGAGATGGTTATTTTTGACATATGGTGTGCCGTGGAATAAACCGTTTACATCTCTTCAACTTGTGTTATTCAACAGATTAACTTAAAGTAATGTGAAAAACTACTTTACTGAACCTAGCTTAACAACAATGACACAATGTAACATATCGTGACGTAACTAACATAACATAATAACACTGTCATGCTATGTAACTGAAGATTGAACAGAACATAACATAGATAATGTGTGATGTGGGGATCACATGGTGTTGCAGTAACAGTGTTATATTTAGTGAGGATTCAAGCATCAGGTGGTCATCATGCAGCACAGGGAGGCATAGTAAAGTTCAGTTGGACTCTTTTTTATTTCATTTTACATCATAAGGAGCAGCAGCGACACAAACAGCTCTCTGGTCAGAGCATATGGCCGACGTCTTCACATTAAAAATGAAGGAAATGAGGAAGACATTGTGCATCATCTCTGACTGTGTTTGAGCACCAGCATCATGATGTAATCAGAGTCCACCTCCTCTGTCCCACCAGGGTCCTGATCTCTGTCCTGCTGTCTGTCCCTCGAGTGCAGCTGTATCCTGGACCACGATGGATCCAGTCTCTGTGAAGATGGGCTCAACAGTCACCGACCTCCCGCTGATTTCCTCCATCTTATTTTCCTGTGTCTGATGTTTGTTGTTTGGTTCACATTAACAGAAGATAAGAGCTTTGACGGGCCTGGAGGAATCCTGCTAAAAATAACTCAACCCAAAAGCCAAAGAAAAATAACGACATCCAAACTACAAATGCAGACGGAGAGCAGACAGTAACAGTGGGGAGCGGCGCTGCAGCTCTTTATCGGTGCGGCCGACAGGGTTCACGAGTCATTATCGTGTCGCTCAGCCCACCGGCATTAGCAGTCACAAGAGTCGTTTCAAAAGTCTGACACGCAGCAGGTCTCTAAATTTAAAGTATGAATAATGGATTTATGTGACATTTTTTAGAAGTCTGAATTCATGCTTGTCAGGTCTGTCTGCAAGACAACAAGCAAACAAGTTTTGAAATAATTGTTTTTCAAATGGGGTTTGAATTGATCGGCGATAGGCTATGCTAATATTGTAGCTGCTCCATCAACCCTCAAAATAACGTAATCTATCATAAACAAGGCAGCCACATTATTGATCATTAAAACATACACAGCCTATGGTTTGTACACACACATTAATTCACCGTACTAATGTAGCGCTCTGGAAACACAGCCTCACCAACATTTTCTGCTTAAGTTGAAATATTTCAACTCTTGCAAATGACCTGAAATAATTTTGTGTATTTGCGCCGTTACAGCTGCCCTGTTCTAACTTGCATCTGTGTGATATGTAATCGTGTCCCACAAAGTGTTTATTATTATTGTTTATTAAGCATTTTTGGAGTCACATCCACCCACCATTTGGCCACCTCTGCTCTGGGTGTTGGCGCTACACTGACGCTGCTGCTTGGACTGGATCTACAGAATACATATAACGTTTATTATGTGCCATACATCATATGTCATATACAATATTATATAATTATATTCTCCCTGTACACACAAAACACAAAATAAACTGATGACACATTGAGCACTCTCTGTCCTTGGTGCTGAAATACACAGCGTGGGCGTTGTCCCTTGAATGATGTGTAGGATTCTAAGTCGTTGGTGATGTAACAGAGATCTGACTCAGCGCTGACGGTGGAGTGTGTAACGTTCACACTCTGACGCTGATGTGTGTCCGCTGCCATGACAGACAGGAGGAATGTCACTGAGAGTGTGTGCTATGTGGAGAATCCTGCTGAAGATCTGCTCACACGGCTACAGTGTGTGCGTGTGTGTGTGTGTGTGTGTGTCTGTGTGCGTGAGTGTGTGTGTGTGTGTGTGTTTGTTTGCATGGTCTGAATCGTTACCGCTTGTCCCTCAGACCATCCTGCTGCTCAGGTTCATCAAATGAAGTCCCATGTCGGAGCAGAGGAAAAACATCCATCACTGATGGAACATGTTGGGTATTTTATCAATATCTGTGTCCTTCAAATGGCCCCATTTATATTGCGCTTTGAAATATATGTCCCTTTTGAATCTTTCAGTGGCCCCAAGAGCACTTCTGCAAATAAGGCTGGGGTTGTGTGTGATAGGTCGTCGTTATGCACCTATGTGATGTGATGTGATGTGATTGGCTTGGAGGGCGTCAGAGAAACTCCGAAATGTATCTCGGAGCCAAAGAGTCATAAAGTTGTGAAAGTTTCAAATTCCAGAGCGAATTGGACCAAAGGGAAATGCGTAACTACTTTATTCCATGTAGTACTATATTTATTAACACTAAATATTTAAGAGATAGTTGGAGCCAATAATTGAACACAATATTCCGTATAGCCACCAGGGATTCTCTAGGGACGGTAACGTCATGTCTGATACGAAGAAGACAACGACTAATACTGCTTTTTCAACTGGACACAAATATTTAACCTTCTCAGGTTTCATGGTCATTCACTCAATTCACATATGTGTAGCGATACAGATGCTTTACATCTATTGCCTTTTTGTTATTACTCTCACCGATATATAATTACATATAATATATGCTTATAGCCTCATAGATCTTTGAGCTGAATAATGTTATTCATCTAGTACTTTTCACAGTTAAATGCTCATGCTAATCAGCAAAACATGCGGATGTAACAAAGGAACATGGCACTTATCTGAGATAAAGTCTGTGCTTTGACAGAGAGATTGATTGACAGATTCTAAATATTTTTTGAAAGCCCCGCCCTTTTACAAATAGTTTCCAATGCCCGTCAGGCAGGTCAGATTAGCCTAACACTGCCACACAGTCCCACTAGGATTCCACACAGAAAACATGTGTTGAATGTTGAATGTGTAAATACTAAATCTATCCCAAAAAATAATATTGCATTTCATTTTTTCCCCCTCCAACGGAGGGATATTTTAATAGTATTTTTGTATGCAGCTCTGAGCACTTTCTGGAAAGATGGGGATCTTTCCTGATCCAGGAAAAGCCATTGCTGCCATGTCACAATTTTACCACATTGTTTTTGTTATGAAGCTTAAACCGAACAATATGTGCCTCGGGTGTCCTGAGCTTTGTACAAGCATGAAGCATTTCATGAAGCGGTAAAAACATGGCCAGAGAACATAATGCAGGCATCAATTTGATTTCCTCCAAAACATCTCTAAGCAGTTTCATACTGTAAAACATAATAACTCCTTAAATGATACTTAACATTGACTTCACCATAACTGGTGAAGTCATCATAAGAAAAGGTCAGACCAGAACTTAATCATCTAACAGTTTTCTTTGCAGGACGTTTTAGAGCCTCGCTGAGCTGCCAGTGCTCTTTTCACTCCAACATTGTCGCCACACAGTCAAAGTCGGCCTCCTGGAATTACAAAGAGCCATTTGGCTGATACGTTAATTAAAACATCAATTAGACGTCTGACCTTCATTTTCCACTCTTCATCCTGCAGCGGAAGGCTTTTGCCGAGAGAAAACAACGGCTGACGAGTCTGTTTGAACATCATTCAGATTAAAGAGTCCTTTTTCCTGCCTGGTCAGAGGAAATCAAAGGGTCCAGGAGTTCCAGGCTGCTGGAGCATTTTGCTATTCAGTTTAAACACCTATTATTTACCTGGGTTCCCACACAACCTGGAGAACCTGGCATACTTCAAAGCAGCGCATGGAAAAGTCATTTAAAATGCAGTAGTTTATGGCCATGGCTTAGTAAATATAGTCCTGAATTATAAAATGTTAGATGAAAAAATGTCTTTCACTGTTTTATTTTTGTAAAAATTAGGTTTATGCTTCACATTTTGTCTCAAAGAAAGACATCTTTAAATTTTAAAGACTACTAAGGTAGTCAAAAAGCTCCTTGGTTGCAAGGCGCCGGGGGTGGATTAGATCCGCCCTGAGATGCTGAAGGCGCTGGACTTTGTTGGGCTGTCTTGGCTGACACGCCTCTTCAATGTTGCATGGGGGTCGGGAACAGTGCCCATGGACTGGCAGACCGGGGTGGTGGTTCCCATCTTCAAGAAGGGGGACCGGAGAGTGTG